>OY288268.1:31508077-31887711 GCA_958450335.1 Hibiscus tridactylites | reverse complement strand
TGTTTTAAACTGAATTTGAACTCTTGTATGCATGTTAATGTTTTCGGGGAAATGAGTATTTTTTGGAAAGTAAATATTTTTAGAATTTTGATATATCTTGAATAGAACTCCAAGTATCGAAACTGATCTTATGACTCTTTAACTTTTGTAGATAGACTACTATGCCTTATTGTAGGAGCTCTAGATTAGCGGCTGATCGTCGTGGAGTGTATGGTCGAGGTCGAGGTTGTACCGCAGCAGTTGAGAACGGTGCTTCACAGTCTATGGGAGCGCCGCCGAATCAGGATAATATTCATGATGTTAATGAGAAAGAGCAGGTCGTGGATCAACAACCTAGAGTTTAGTGGACTGGAGCCCAGCAGACTGGGGCTCAACGGGCTGGTGGTGAGGATCGGCCAACTCAGCGAGAACATGGTGATGGACCACATGGTTCTGGGGACAGTGAGACTGGGGGCTTGGATAGTGCTGCAGTGCATAGGGAGTTGCTCTGTTACCTTCGTTAGTCTGAGGGTGTCAAGAAGCCCATATTTACCGAGTTTCTGGCTTCCAAGATGACTATGTTCGATGGGAAGACAGGTACAGATCTGGCTGATGATGAGTACTAGTTGAAGAAGCTTCAGAGGTTGTTTGTTGAGATGGACTATCCTACCGACATGAAGCTTAGGGCTACTGTATCACTATTACAGGGTGAGGCTTAGAATTGATAGAAGACTGAGGAGCATGTTGTTCCAGCTGGTCATATTTCTTAGGACTATTTTCGACAGACTTTTCGTGATCGATATGTTGGGGCTGAGTATCTAGAAAAGTGCCGAGATGATTTCATGAATATGAAGCAGAACGTTGTTTCTGTGAATGATTGTGAGATTGAGTTTATGAGACTAATCCAGTATGTTCCGGGGTTGGTGACTACCGAAAAGAAGAAATGTGATTGGTTTCTGAAAGGGTTGCGTCCTTCGATTAAGATGGTTGTGGCTCTACATATGGACAACGAGTATAAGAAGATCACCAAGCGAGCTAGGACAGTTGAGCGGAATGAGGCAGAGTTGAAGCTACTTGAGTCGTATGGTACTGATAGAGGTAGGAGGTAGTTGATTGCATCAGTTCAGCACAGTTAGGGTAATCAGTCTAGGAAGAGAGCCAAAGTCAAGTCTGATCATCAGGGTTATTCTAGAGCTAGACCGGTGACTTCCATTGTTTCGACCGTTAGTGTCGGAGGTTCGACTAGTACCTGTGGGGTGCCACAGTGTTCCTTCTACAAAAAGTGGCATCTACGTAAGTGTAGGAGGCATTCTAGGGCTTGTTTTTGATGTGGATATTTTAAGCATCTTTTCAGGGATTGTCTGATTTTTCCTCCAGCATCTAATGCTCCGAGTCAGTCTAATGCATCTATACAGACTCCTGTCAGAGGTAGGGGACATGGTAGACCTACTGCTTTGGGTACCGCTGGTAGGGGTAGACCTACTCATAGTAGAGGATCAGCTGGTCCTGGAGCTAGACAGTCATTGTTGGTCTATTCTACCAAGAGACATGAGGATCGCAATGAGTCAGACGTTATTTCTGGTACTTTTTCTATCCATTCTATTTCATATTTTGCTCTGCTTGATAATGGTTTGACTCACTCCTATGTTGCGAGTTCTGTATATGAGGGTCTTGAAATTCCTGTTGAGAGTACCGATAATGTTGTCACCGTACACAGTTCGGTGGGTAATCTCATTGAGGTTACCAAAGTGTACAAAAATTGTACTCTCGAGCTTCAAGGAGAGATCTTTTCGGTTGATTTGATGGAATTACCATTTGGGGAGTTTGATCTCATTCTTGGTATGAGTTGGATGTCCGCTCACCGAGTCACTTTAGATTGTGAAAAGAAGAGGGCAACTCTAAGGACTTCTACTGATCGTAAGGTAGTTCT
This sequence comes from Hibiscus tridactylites, assembly GCA_958450335.1. Taxonomy (NCBI): domain Eukaryota; kingdom Viridiplantae; phylum Streptophyta; class Magnoliopsida; order Malvales; family Malvaceae; genus Hibiscus; species Hibiscus tridactylites. The sequence goes on along the minus strand of OY288268.1, from coordinate 31,885,802 downwards.
TGTTGGGGAGCGTGAAGGTTTTCTATCTAATGTTGTATCAGCTCTCAAGGTTGAGAAGATGATCAAGAAGGGGTCAATTGCCTATCTTGCTTACATTCTTGATCTGAGGTAGTTTGATGTTGGGATGGATAAGATTCAGGTTGTGAGAGACTTTCCAGATGTATTCCCGGAAGAATTACCTGGTGTACCGCCGAAGCGTGATGAGGTTGAGTTTGGCATTGAGGTTTACTCGAGTTCAGCTCATGTGTCTATGACTCCTTACCTGATGGCACTAAAGGGGTAGAAAGAGTTGAAGGTGTAGTTGCAGAAGTTGCTAGATAGAGGATTCATTCGGCCTAGTGTTTCACCATGGGAAGCTCATGTCCTGTTTGTGAAGAAGAAGGATGGGACACTTAGGCTTTGTATCCATTATCAGAAGTTGAATAAGTTGGCGATCAAGAATAAGTATCCCCTTCCTCACATTGATGATCTCTTTGAACAGTTCCGGGGAGCTACGATATTTTCTAAGATAGACATGAGATCTAGTTATTACCAACTAAAGGTAAAGGATTCTGATGTGTTCAAAATAGCTTACTAAACACGCTACGGGCATTATAAGTTCCTTGTGATGCCTTTCGGATTGACTAATGCCCCTATCGTGTTTATGGACTTGATGAATCGGGTGTTCCAACCTTTACTTGACTAGTTTGTTGTGGTCTTTATAGATAATATTTTGGTCTATTCCAAATCTGAAGCTGAACATGAGGAGCATCTTCAGATTGTTTTACAGACTCTTCAGGAGCAAATGTAACTTTTGGCTTTCGGAGGTTGTATTTCTGGGACATGTAGTGTCAGATACAGGTATTCAGGTTGATCCGAGGAAGATTGAAGCCATTATGAGCTGGAAGCAACCCAAGAATGTTTCTGAGGTCTGAAGTTTCTTGGGTTTAGCCAGCTATTGCCGAAGGTTTGTTGAGGGTTTCTCTATCATTGCAGCTTCTTTGACTAAACTTCTAAGGAAGGGTATTACCTTTGTTTGGGTTGAGGCCCAACAGTCTAGCTTTGAGAAGCTTACGACAGTGTTGACTGAAGCACTTGTTTTGATCCAGTCTGAGCCCAGTAAGGCTTACACCATTACAGTGATGCTTCTCACACTGGATTGAGATGCGTTCTGATGCAGGATGGGAAGGTTGTGGCTTATGCGTTGATAACTATATGAATATCCTTGTTTTCATACCTTTTTGCTATAGCATTTGCCTGTTCTTGAGCTCATACCATAGCATTTAGGTTGCATTTCTTCTTCTGGGTGCATCTTTACTTTTGTTGGTTATTAGTCCATGTTGAGGGGTACTGCTCGGAAGGTTGGTTTTGGGTTTGATGATGCGCATGAAAGGAGTCAAGAAAGAAAGCTAGCGCTGAGAATTTCTATAGCATAGTGGAAGTGGATATTGGCCAACACGTGAGCTGTAGAAGCACGTGAATATGCAGAAAATGACGATCTGACATGTGCAGCAGCCGGTACCCACCTGCACTCTATCCTCCTTGTCCCCTCGTGGCAGAGCTTGTCAGTGGATATTCCTTGGGATTATCAAGGAATCTTTAGTGCACAAAACCCTAGAGCCTCCACTATATAAAGAGGGAGAGAAGCTTGGAAGAGAAAGAGAAGAGAGAGGCGGAAGAGAGCAAAGAGAGAGAAAGTTGCAGAGAGAGAGAAGTGTTCTTCTTCATCTTCTCCAACTTGGTGTCCTCCATCGTTGAAGCTCCAAGGAGTGGCCTCGCCGGCCTCGAGAGAGGCGGTGGGCCTAAGACAGTCGGGCAGTTCATGGCGGAGAGGGAGTTTACTTTTCTTTATGTCGCTTTAGCATTTCCTTTTCATATCTTTATCTTTGGTGATGTTATCACAATGATACATTGGATGATATTGCCCAGCCACGAACTGTTTTAGGTGGCTTGGGTTTGATGGATGATTTTATTTTGAGTACTTTTTAATGCATGTTATAGCCTTTTCAGTGTTTATCATGTTCTATGCTTTGCTTATGCATTTTATTTCCTTAAAGTTGTAAGAGCCCTCGAGAGTTGAAACCGCATGAGTGTAACTATCCTACCCATGATCTTGAGCTTGTTTTCGTGATCTTTGCTCTTAAAATCTGAAGACACTATCTCTACGAAGAGAAGTGTTATATCTACACAGACCATAAGAGTCTGAAATATATCCTCACCCAGAAGGATCTTAATCTGAGACATCGTCGTTGGGTAGAACTTCTCAAGGATTATGAATGCGAGATTGAATATCATCCAGGCAAAGCTAATGTTGTTCCTGATGCCTTGAGTCGTAACTCCATTACAGATTTGAGAGCTTTGTTTGCCCAGATGAGTTTGTATGATGATGGCATTCTCTTGCCCAGGTGGGTGATCAGGTTTTCTTGAAAGTATCTCCGTGGAGGAAAGTACTTCGGTTTGGTTAGAAAGGCAAGCTAAGTCCTCGTTACATCGGACCTTATCGGATTATTCGTCGAGTAGGACCAGTTGCCTATCAGCTTAAGTTACCACCTGAGCTCCATCGTATTCATGATGTCTTCCACGTCTCTGTGTTGAGACGTTATCATGTTGATCTGTCTCACGTTCTTCCAGTGGAGGAAGTTGAGATTCGTCCTGACTTGCGTTTTGAGGAGGAACCCGTTGAGATTCTTGCTCAGGACAAGAAGGTTCTTAGGAGGAAGACCATTAAGATGGTCAAGGTCTTGTGGCGTAGACGTAGTCATGATGAGGCTACATGGGAGCCCAAGGCTATTGTCAGAGCCCAATATCCGCATCTCTTTAGTCCAAGTAAATTTTGAGGTCAAAATTTCTTTTAAGGATGGGAGAATTGTAACATCTTGATTTTCCCCCCAAAATTAAAAACCCTAAATCGAGTTAAATCCTTAGATTAAAACCCTAGTAATTTAGGGATTTTAATTTTGAAACCTAATTTGATTTAGGGATTAAATTGGAGAAAATCGAAAGTTAAGTAACCTAATTAGGAATTTGAGTTTTCGGTGACCTTTTTGGAATGTGGGTAAAAGTTGGACCCTTTCTGCGTAATTAACTTATTAGATAGGGTAAAAATCTAGTTTCCCACCTTTTCGGCTACCAGATTTTCATCGCATCCTTCCCCTACTCTCTTTCTCTCTCTCGTGCAAAACTAAACCCCTAAAATTGAGTTTTTCCGATTATCATCCGGTCAAGGCCTTACCATCGACCATTCATCAACCCAAGGCCGGCAATCGATTCCCCGAACCCGTGCAACCAAAACCCTCTCCATCGTTTTTCCTTCCCTAGTCATCATTGCTCGGAACGGTTCAAAAACCTTTTGTATCCTTCGTTGTTGTCGTTCTAGTTGGTCGTCTCTTAACGTTTTGGTGTTTAAGGTAAGAGATTAATCGGAGTTAGGGGTTTTTAAGTGGGTGTGTGTGTGTTGTTGTAGGAATCTGCCAGAAATTGAAGTTTTTGGGTCACCAGCGAGAGTTTTCGGCACCGATTGAGTTTGTGCCCTAATTTCAATTCGGTTGAAAAGAGGAGAAAAGGGTGAAATGGACCAAACCGGTCCATATTGTTAAGTTGATCTGTGAACCGACCGATTCAGACCGAACCGGGCCTTCTCAGAATCGAATCGGCTAACGTCAGCAATGACATCAACGTTGACGTTAATGATGACATCACCCGTTGACCGTTGACTGTTGACTATTTCAGTAAAAGTCAACTTTATGTTTCTCGACGCCCCGGTTGCAGATTCGCAGCCCGTTTTTCCAAATTCGATCATGAATAGTTGTTTTTGGCCTTTTTAATTAATTTATGCTCAGTTGAGAAATTATGTAAATTGGTTTTTGAATCGTATTTCTTTTGTGTTCAGGTGACATAGATTCGGACACCGAGATTCTTCCTCCTCCTCCGCTTGGTCGACCTCCTGTATCTCAGCCTTCGAGTTCTACGCGTACGTGAATTAATCAGTTTTTGTAGAGTAGCTTGTGGCATAGTAGTAGTAAAATCTTACATAGTGTTACCCTTGTAGGTGTTGATCCTGTTCAGCCCGTTACTAGATCTGAGCATGAGAGACGTCACTCCCGATGCTGAGCTGTTAGCTTTCTGAGGTGTGTTCTCTATCTATGTTACATTATCAGTTTGATGTTGTGTGATATCTAATATGGGCTTGATATGCTTTGTGTATGACTTGCCTTGCATCTCACATCGGAATTTGAATAATATATGTCGGACTAAATGCTCATGCATTTTTGGATTTATTATGATTGCATTCGGATTAGTATCGAATTTCCATGTCATATCATTTAGGTTGGGAAATGTATGGGGAAGATCAGTGGTTTCACCCTTAGGGCTGAATTCCACTTCGGACTTGGTGACGATGTAAAGAGTGGTTCAAGGGAACCTTACTCTTCAGACGGTGATGTAGATGGGTACATGACATAGTATTAGGTGCATCGTGCTATGCATATCTGTGTATTTGATTGACTGTTGAAATGACTATGTGATTGTATGATTCTTATGATACTCTATCTTACGCACTTTAGAGACACACTGAGCTTAATAGCTGACTCCCCCTTAGCTTCTATTTCAAATTTTCAGACATAGGAGTTAAATACTTGGAGGACCACAGTTTAGCATATTTATTTTAGTTTTCAGGATGAACATTTCGGATTTACAGATTTACCTTATTTTAGTTTATTATTTTGGGTTTTTATGTAATTTCATACATTTATATTTTTTGGGGATTTTTAATTGTTTTAGCATGCATGAAAATTTTTAATTGGATATTTTGATAATTATTTTGTGTTGTTTTTATTTATACGGTCGTGTTTTGAGAAAAAGAGAATTTAATGTGAAACGATACCGTTTTAATAAATAATTTAAATACTTAATTTTCAAAACCTAATAATCATCTTACTTGAGGGACACGTTTTCAACCTGATTTTCTAGATTCAGCCCATAACCCTTGAGTCGAGTTTATGGGGTTACAGTCATTTCTTAAAGGACCATTTTGTTTGCTTTTCTAATTATCAAAATTGCAGGCAAAACTCCATGTAATTAATGGATCAAGGTTAGGTGTCCCTTGGGAATCTCGGTGAAGGGAGTGGTGAAACACCTTCTTCTCTCCATTCTTCATTCAACCGAATGTTGATAGAGAGAGAATAAGAGTTTTGTTAAGAGAAATCCTTGCCATCTTTGAATGAAAAACAAGCTTAGTAGTTGGGAAATTGTTAACAAATTGAAGTGTGGTTGTTTATCAAGGTAACATTCTTAGTACTCCTTGTGTATTTGATGGTTTGTTAGTGAGAGATTATTCGAATTAAAGGTTTTCATGCAGGTTAGTTAATCGAACTTGGGTTAAGATAAATGATGTTGGATATAACAAATAAATTGTATTAGTGATAGAAATAGATGTTTCGATGTTGGTATCTGTGGGTGCAATTGATACATTTTGATTGTTTCTTATGTGATCACTTTGATTGGAGCATTGAATTGTATGAGATTCATGAATGAACATGTAAATTGAGTCATAAGTTGATCATGAAAGTAGTAGGTTCGAGTGATTGGTTTTATTGGAATGTTATGATTACTGGTGAATTGCTTGGAATCTTAGAATGTTTCTAATTGATTCATTGAGATATACGTGGTAATTAAAATAAATAAATTTAAATTGGTGTTTATATGGTCTGTTATGAAGCTAAAGTTTGGTAAAAACTGGAATTCTAGAATTTGCTTGTTGAGTGGATGAATTACCAGAGAATTCGAGACTTAGGGACTGTTTAATCTAGACCAATTGAGCAATGTGGATTCTGCCATGTTTTGTTTGCAAATCTAAGACTGTTTTCGGTTGATTCTGAATGAATGTTTTTCTGGATTTCAAGGTTATATTATGTAGGATTGATATTATGAATAATTAAGGTATTTGGAAGTCTTATTAGAAAGAAAATAAGGGCTGGAAATGAGTTGTAAAGAAATTGCCCTGCTTTGTACCGTGTAAACAGTTTTAAAATCTGCATTCGCAATGACTTTGAAAAATTGCTATAAATTGTACTGGTGGATTTGGAACCTATAATTTATGTGGTTGGAAAGCTTGTCATGTCTAGTTTCTTTTAAAACAAACGAAACTAAATGTCGAGCTTCATAACGGTTTATAGAGATAATTGTTTAAAGGCAGTGTGATCTGCTTTGTTGCAGAATTGGATGTATCTTTAGTCTAAAATTTGTATTAATTCATAAGGAGTAAAAATGCAAGGCTTACATGGTTAGAAAGATAGTTGAGTGAGCTTTCCAACGTTGTAAATGGTTTGAAATTTCGACATACAAAATGGAAGATATGAAATTTTAACCGAGTGAGGCGCAATTTGCTTGGCAGCATCAGCCAATTAGGACATTAGAAAATAATTTAAAAAAAATATGGAAATCAGGGGCGGAACTAGAAATTTTTAAAGGGGGGGACCAAAATGAAATTAGAAAAAACTAAAAATTTATGAAGGGGACCAAAATGAAATTAAAATTTTTGACAGGGGCCAAACTAAAATTTTGCAAATTTTAAAGGGGTTATAGAGGTAATTTTACCTTTTTTCTAAAAAAATTCTATCTGATTACTAATGAAAAAAAAAATTGGGGGGGACCATACCCCCTTAAACCCCCTATGGTCCGCCCATGATGGAAATGGTCTTTAAACTATACATGAATATATATGATTTTGGACTATCTTGAGTATATTTATATATATAATAGACTGTTTTGATAAGATAAATGTGTATGTATGTGAGTTGGATTGCAATGTAAAATGTTAACATACATGCTTGCTACCCTGTTTTGAGAGAATGAATGTTTATAGTTATAAGCTGTCGTGATGATGCATATTCAAGGGTTGAACTGATACTAATATGTAGTTATGATGTTCCATTATGTTTAGACCATGAGAAAGCTAGGAATGGACTTAATAAGTGGCACGAAAGGAGTGTGGATTCAGGTATCCCATAACATCGGGATAAGAGGTGAGAGTAGTCTAGAACTTCGGGATAGAAGAAATTCATTCCGAAGCATCCCTAATTGCTTTAATTTTCTTATTTACGGAATAATTTATGTAAAAAAATGTACAACTGAGCTTGGGATCTAAAGTACATACTTTCTAGAAAGTACCTTGTAGTAAAGTAAGTAAACTAGTGTTACTAATGAGGACTGAATTGTAACCAAATATAGATTGAAATGGATTGCTAATAAAATAAGAACCAAGGGACTTGATGCTATCATAACAAGCTTGAATGCTATATTATTCTTGCAACCCTTAAAAGCTAGTAGAGAATGCTTGGACGAATTGTTATAATAAACATTGTTATATCAAATGATGCCCACTTAAGAAAAATTATTACTATCTTTAATGTTCATTTGTACTGAATGAAAAGAACGAAGTTAATGGTAAATTGTACTATAAAGATCATAAGTAGTAACCTATGATCTATCGATTAAATGATTAATAGTTAAGCCTTGAAGGCCACATTGATAATGTTACGAGCAAGGCTCATCTTGAATATAAAATTCACCAATGGTGAATCCTGTTACAATATGATTTGGCATTCATGAGACGTTATGTTCAAACTGTTATTAAACAAATGAATAAACGTGAAAAGCATTGGTCTCGAGTTAGTCGTAGGTACAATTGGCATGTCCGTCGAGCTCGCTAGTGAAGACTACGGTCCTAGACTTAGGCCCCTTGTTGATGCAAATCAAATGTCCAGTTGGTACTACTAGTACCTCTGCCTGGTAATACATAAATTTTTACCTTGTGTACCTTGATTCTGGTATCTTGTGTACCCCTATTTCGGTATTTGGTGTACTGCATGTTTGATATTGAATTTAGAGGATTCAGGTGTCTAGGATGTAGCTTGAGTCTCAAGGCTGGATGAAAAAGAAATTGTAACATCTATGGTTGATCGTTCGGTTTGATGTTGTGTGGACATGTTAAGTTATATGCTTGATCGAATCATTCCTTGTAACTTAAGACACGATATGATACATGCTTATTAGAATCTATGCTTGAAATCAAAGAAAGGTGATATTATGTGATTAGATCGAATGATTCCTTGTATTGAAAGATAGTGTATGATACATACTTTAAGTCGAATGGCTACTTGTACTAAAGAAAGCATGTGATGCAAGAATGATTCAAACGTCTTATGGTCATGAAAGTTATGCCAATGTTATGCTACATGCTAGATTGATTACTTGCTTGTATGTAAAGAAAGGATATGATACATGATTAGTTCGAATGTTTTCTTGTCATAGAAGTAATGTTAGATGACTATCTTTTGATTTGAAATTTAGAAGAATGGGTTTTCAATAACTAAATTAGGAGAGTAAAAGTGAATTGTTCTTGTGTGTAACAAGTACATTAAAAACACATGGGAAAAGGTAGAGATGGATGGCATAACCTTTAAAGATCGAAGTAATAAGCTAAACTTAGAATATTGGGTAATTCTGATAATGACATACCGAGAAGGAGGTGAATTCAAGAAAATTTATAAACATATTGTAAAGAATTGTGTTGCTTGTCAGGAATGGTATATATATGAATTATGAATTCACTCGAAGGAAAAATATATCTTAATGCTTTGTAAAAGGATATCTTGGTACATTGCTATGATAAGCAGTGTCTTGTAGAATAAGTAAAATAAAATTAATTTCATAACAGAGTTTGGATATTTCAGATTTAGTGTAAGTATTTGATAATGAACATGAGTCGGTCACTATTGACAATTGATATTAAAATGTTAAGGCCGTTACTTTTAATGGATTGAGAAATTACAGGGCTAGAGAAGTACATACTTGTGTCCAATTGTAATATGGAAAGAAAATTGAATGGGTTAAGGGAACCATATTCAAATAAAATTACCACAACCAAATTAAGCATATTGTCACGGCCCAAACCTTTTGGCCTGAGACAGTGGCGCGACTATCCGACGGAGGGGTTCGAAACGAGGCAACAAGCTTGTCAAGGCAACCAGACTTGGCCCATGCCGAAGTGATGGCACGAGTAGATGTTCTATGCGGGACATTGGGCTTGCCAAGTACATCAGACTTGGTCCAAGCCAAGACGAGGGCACAAGTATCCGGAGGACTTGATCCATGTGAGACAGCGGGCTTGCCAAGACAATCAGTAGACTTGGCCCAGTCCGAGAGAGCAGCGCATCTATCCGCCCATGGTGATGGGTGTAGAGCACCGAGCTTGCAAAGTAGAACAGACTTGGCCCAACGAGGGACATTGGCACATGAATCCGCCCATGTAGTTGAGAGTGAACCAACGAGCTTGCCATGTTCACAAGACCGGGCCCAACACTTGGAGAATGCTAGAGAGCCCGATCACGTCAGCTTTTCAGAAAAGGCAAGAGACAACATATCAGATGAGATTGTGGGAGAATCTTGCCATATGAGGCGTGATCAGCTATTCGAGGAAAGAACTCTATCAATTGATGTAATTAGATAGAGATTTGATTTAGTTTCCTTAGATAGTGTAATCTTTGTAAAGATGGCAGGTTAATCCTAGCCATCCGTGTAGATCGATCTTGACCATTGGTTAGGAGTGAGCTCAACTATAAATAGAGAGCTTCTCCCCTCATTTGTATTCACTCAACTCATTCCATTCTTCTTCTCATTTGAGAGAGAGTAATAAGACTCTGAGGCATTTACTCTAGCTTGCTCTTCTTTCTTTTAGTTGTTCTTGTTGCTAAAGCTCTCGAGCTTAGTTCTCTTTGTGATCGTTGCCTCTCGAGTGGCTAGGAGTAGCCACACTTGTGCTTAAAGCGCTTCTGCATCTTTCGAAGCCTTGAGGGCTTGTCCGAGCCGTTGTCGAGCAGGAATACTCGTAAGGCGTGGTTAAGGCTTACTTAGGTGCAAGAGTTCGACCAGTTAGCGTCAAAGCGTCTAAGGTCGCACGTCCCCGACAGTGTGAATCTCTAGGGGCGTGACAATATGCTTACGATGTGCTCTCTTAACTCCTTGCGGGTTTGTTGAGACCTCAGGTTGCTTTCGAACTTTTCACGAATGCTGGAAATCTCATTCGGTTTGGATCAACCTCTCATTTACTCCTAGAATGGTGGCACCTAGTTAAATTTGCATCAGCATATAGATTCTAATGTGATCTGTGTATATATATACATATAAGGGGGCTTTATTATTATTCTATGGTTGCTTGATATTGATCGTTTAGCTAGCATGATTATACACCTCTAGATACATGTCTGATATGATTAGCATGTCTTGAATAATTCTCATAGATGCTAGTAAGAAGAAATTTGGGTAGATCATTCGGTTAAGTATATAATTGGCTAAACACCAATAATCAATCGGCTAGATTAGTAGATGTGAGCATGCACAAGGAAAAATTATTTTGGTGATAATTAAATAGGGTCAAAGGTACAATTTAGAATGAAGTAAATTTGTACTCTAGTGATATACTACATGAGACTCTCTTGTAAACACCGATTAAAACCTTATGATTGTTATTATCGGAATATGGGAATATGAATCTTCTAATAATTAGTTTTCATTATCTCAAGCGTCTTGTACCTGGGTACATTGTATAATTGAGAGTTGTAAATTAGTTAATAATCATTCCAAGAAATTAAAATTTGCTATTTTCATAAGAGGCTAATTAGGTACCCAAAAGGGTAATAATCCGGTACATTGGGAGTCCTGATAGTTTCTAGCAAGCTTTTCGATTCTTCAAAAAAAAAACATAAGATAATTGTAAATACTCATTTGTTTACGTATGCTTTAGTTTTAGTGTGAACTTCAATCTGACTAAATTTAATTGTAAAGCTTAATTTTCCCCCTGAATTCTCCTTGTTTAATTGTTTCAAAATGGGAGAAGTCAGTCTTATTTGCTTGTTTGTCCTTAACGTGCCTTAACTCGGTTTATCTTCTAGACCGGGTTAGGGGACGTCACAATTGGTATAAAAATATAGTTTAGTCAATTTTCGGATAAAACATAGACTCATTGCATCTTCATAAGTCTTTTGTGCCACCTACTAGTTTAATTTTAACAAAACTTTTGTGATCCACGAATTCTACAAACTCACTTGATGCATATTTGTGATCAACGGTGAAAAGTAGTCATGGTATGAAGTTGTTAAACTGACATCGAGATGTCTAGAACATAATTGCCGGGATGAGGAGATCTCGGATGACTCCACTAGTGGTGGAGATGGAATAGTGATAAATGATTGCATAGTAGTGGTTAGTTCGATAGAGAGCACCAAATTATTTGATTCTTTGAATGAAATTGTGAAGTTGGAACATGGAAATGATTAAAAATCAGATTGGGTTATAAGTTCTTTGTTGCTGTTGTGCCAAAGACATGTATACACTGCCCATTTGGGCCTCATGGCTTGGTTACCCACTTGGCCAAATCTTATGGCCTGCAATTTAATTTACTGGTCAACATTTTTCTCTTTACAATTTTTGTAGTTGATTTTACCGTCTCGTTTTCGTTAAAACATACTACCCTCTTCAATTAAAAAAAAAAACCTTTCTCTCTCGTCGTTGGCATCTCTCCCTTGTTGGCACCGGCGTCAACATCTCTCCTTCAACGGCTACGCCGATACGACGACGATAACTCAAGCAACGTCGGTTCATCTCCTTTGTGTTTGTTGTTCTTATCCTTTCGTTTATGTTTTCTGTAATTTTTTAAAATCCTAAATTTCTTGCCGTAATTTTTGTTGTAACTCTTCTAATTCACTTAAAAATGACCACACAAAGAAAGCGAGAGCAATGGTGTCATCTATATGTTTTGGTGGAGTCGTTTGGATCATATTGGATATCCCTTGGTCTTACTTTCATTTTGGTTGAAGTATGTCTATGCTTGGTCTTGTGTGGCAGCTTAGTAATGCAAGTGAATATGTTGAAGTTTAGTTGATGGTTCTCTGTTGTGTTCGTTTTTATTTTGTAAGCTGTGAGTTTAATGCTTCTCTCCTTCCTCAGATTGTGCCTTTCAAGTTACAATTTAGATGTAGAATGATGATCATAGTTCACAATATGGATAGATTCTTCAAATGATCTAATCTGGTACAAGGATTGTTGTTTTGCATTGCATTTAACTTATTTACTTTGTATCATAGTTGTTTTCAAGCGTTGCATGTGATTCTTGCGTATGAGTATTGGCTAATGGCTACCACACACAAAAACTAGATAGGTATCGTTTCCTGAGTCCAAAACAATATTTCTTCTACTATGTTCGTTCTTAGGCACTTTTGTGTTTGCTGGTGAATGGTTTTTTATTTTCATTCAATAGACAGAGATTCTTGTTGGGTATGAAAATATTTCTTATATTATGTCATACCTAATTAACACATTTGCTTATATACTTACAAGTTGATGTACACTTATTGCTAACTTTCAACCACTCCAGTTTGTCACCCTTGGACTGTATATTCTTCTTTGGGACAAGAACAAAGAGATGCAGATCTCTGCATAAAAAAATTCCTTAACAAGCCAAAGATATCAGGGAACAAGAGGCCATATGTTTTCAGTTCCATTGGAGTCTGTTGGAAAGAGTTAGCTAAGATTATTGTTAGTACTAACTCAATCTGATAGTTTCTAACAATTCTTGTATAAAATTTGAGTTGTTCTTCATTTTTCTTTGTAAAGAGGGTTTTGATCAAGGCTTTAAGTTTGCTTATTGTTTCTCTTTGTAAAGAGGGTTTTGATTAAGGCTTTGGGTAGAAGCTTGATCGGCTGTAAGGGTTTCCTCATAATCCTAGAAAAGGGGACGAATCAATTAGTGGATTGATTGTGAAATCCTTAGTGGGAAGCTAAGGTAGTGGATGTAGGTGCTTGTTAGAAGGCCGAACCACTATAAACCATTGTGTCTTTTTACATTCTAGCTTCTACAACCCTTCCACCCAAAAATCCATCTCTCCACCACTTGGTGAGCAACTTTGGTTGATCGAATCGAGCTCCACACATCTCAACAAAAAAGAACAAATTTATAGTTATCTTTAGGGTAAAGTACACAGACGGTCACTGAACTTTGGTAAAAAAAAATAAAATGGTAACTAAACTTTCAAAAATTACAAAGTAGCAATTAAACTTTATGTTTTATAACAAAATGGTAACTAGACATTAAATCTCGTTAAGTGGTTGTTATAAAATTTGGTATAATAACATATTTAGTCTTTCATATTTATACATTCAATCAATTTAGTCCTAATTCGAAACAATTCACTAAATTTAGCCATCATTATTTACGCATTCTTTCAATTTGGTATAATAACATATTTAGTCTTTCATATTTATACATTCAATCAATTTAGTCCTAATTCGAAACAATTCACTAAATTTAGCCATCGTTATTTACGCATTCTTTCAATTTGGTCCTTAAAGCAAAATTCAAAAGTATGGTAACATGATAAATAATTACAATTAAATTTTTATAGGAACTCGAAAACTCGACTCATCTCTAATCAAAAAAAATTCAAGTAAAGTTTGAGTTGCAAAATATGACGCGTCAACTCGAATAACTTGAAATTTTTTAACTTGACTCGATCGAACACTCATCTCTATCTTAAGATATGACACGCCAACTCGAATAACTCGAAATATTCGAAAATTTTAAATTATTTTTCTTTTAAATCGGATATTTTTTAAAATAGAATATTTAATATTTTCATATTTAAATCGCATCGAATATTTAATAACTACTTTAAATATTTTATTTAAAATGTTCGAATATTTAATAATTTAAATATTTTCTTTTAAATATTCGAATATTTAGTAACTACTTTAAATATTCAAATATTTTTAAATTAAATTGAATATTTAAAATATTTATTAAATATACGATGTGATTTTAAAAAAAATAATTTAAAATATTTGAATATTTTGAGTTATTCGTGTTAACGCGTCATATCTTAAGATAGAGGTGAACGTTTGTTGAGATTTTAGGGGCTCGATTCGATCAACCGTTCTTGCTCGCCAAGTGTGGAGAAGTTGGATAATTGGGTGTGTTAGTGGGAGGTGAAAATTAGACAATTTGACACAAGGATTTATACTGGTTCAACCTTCTAACCAAGGTCTACATCCACTACTTTAGCTCCCCACTAAGGATTTTCAAACAAATTCACTAAGAATTTCGTCCCCTTTTCTCGGATTAGGAGGAAACTGTTACAACCCTCAAAGCTTTCTACCCAAAGCTTGAAGAAACACTCTCTTTACAAAGAAAAACTTAGCAAACTAGAAATCTCTCTAAAAGGTGTTTGTTTGCAATTCTAAGCTCTCACCCAAAACCTAAACACTTGAGCAAATTTAACAATGTAAGCTCACAAGTGTTGTCTAAGCAAGAAATGAACAATTAAAGCTCTAGATAAATTTTGACATCATAATGTTGTAACAATTGAAGCATTAACCATTACAAGATGCTTGGAGGTCCCTTTTATACTCCCAATTGAGTTTGTAGCCGTTACTAGCCGTTGGGGATGATTTGGAGCCGTTGAGGACTTTATTTCCCTTCATAAATGATGTTCTGCAGCCATCTGTATCGATACGCTTGGATCCGTATCGGTACGGCCTTCATTATAAACTAGCCATTGAGCTCTTGCCAGCCTGGGCGTAACGATACGCTTGAGGGCGTATCGGTACGGTTTCACATTTGAATGACCGTTGGGAAAATAGTCGTTGGGGTGGTTGAAAGGAGATCGGTACGCTTACTAGGCGTATCGAAACGATCCCGATCCGTATCGAAACGGTCAAGCCTGTTTCGATACGGGTTTTGGCAGTGACCAAACTCGGGCAAAAAGGTATCGGTACGGGTACAACCGTATCGATACGGGCAGCTTGAAAAGTCAAGTTTGGCTTTTTAAAATTAGTAAAAACATTGCCAAAAACCCTCTAAAATATCTCAAACATTATTTTAAGTTGTTTGGACTTAAAATCAAGTTTTAAATTCTTTTCAAATTAGTCCAAAACATTTTTCAATTATTATATCAAAACATTAGCTCTACAATCTCCTCATTTTTGATATAATAAAACTCACTTGAAAAATTGTTTGAGATTCTCCCTTTTAACTTTAAAAATATGAATAAGAGATTTGAAGATGTGAAATCAAATAAAGCTCCCCTTATTCATTTGAAAATTCAATTTTTTTCAAACCATTTCTCCCCCTTTTTGTTATATCAAAAAGAATTTAAAACATTAAGTTTCAAAATAGCAATAGAGGTAAAAGAATTTGACACACTTAAAATTTTGGTTTAAAATTGGCTCCCCTTTACTCAAAGCATCATAAGAATGTTAGTTCAACATATATGATTAACTAGTTGACTTAAATGAAAATTAATCAAATAAAAGCAAAAGCAACTAGATTTTACCACACTTGAACTCAATGGAGGATGTAAAGCCTTCCTTCTTCAAGTATTCTTCTTATGTGTGCATGGAGCTCCCCCTCAAAGTTTGACTTGTTGATCACTCTCCATCACACCTAGCAAAAGACAATCAAGTAATTTTTGGTATCCAAATTGCTTTGGATCCATATACATTAGTAGCACAAAATTTAGTCCCCTTAGGAATCCATTTTTCAATTTCATCCTTTTTAGTTGAAATGGTTAGTCCTTTTGGGACCCAAACACTTCTAAAACATTTTTCATTCACAAATCTAGGGGCACTAGATATTCTTACATAAAAATTTGATTTTCGAAAACTATTTTTCTTTTCAAGTTCATTGGAAATCAAATCTTTTTCCTTTTGAACTTTAAGAAGCAAATTTTGTAAATCAAGACATTTTTGTTCAAAATCTTTCAATTTTGCTTCAAGTTCAATATTTGTTTTGGAAAGCAAATCATTTTCAATTTTTATTTTTGAAATCAACTTTTTGTTCTTGGAAAATGATGCCTTGAATTCCAAAAGCAAATCATCATAGGCATCTTGTAACTCATCAAATGTATAAGAATTTGAAATAGATGAGTTAGAAGTTACCTCCCCCTCATTGAGGGCCATCAAGCATAGGTGGGCTACTTCATCATCGGTGGAGTCTTCATCACTCCATGTGACCACATATGCTTGTTTTGAAGATGATCCTTTCTTTTTGGATTTGTGGGAGTCTTTCATCTTCTTCATCGTTTCATGCTTGGATTTTTCAATTTTGCTCTTCATGAACCGGGCAAATTTGTTGAAGAGATGGGACATCTCTTCATCTTCACTTTCCTCCTCACTTGAATCTACATGATGGCATGTGGAGGATTTGAGAGCTACGGCACTAGCATTGATGCCTAGCTCCATGATATTCTTCTTCCCCATCGCTCTAATCTCTTCCTTCTTCTTCTCCTCTTCTTTGTTTTTCTTCATTATTTGGTGAGTGAGAAGAGACCCCATGAGTTCATCAAGCTTCAAGGTTTTGAGATTCTTGGCTTCGATGATGGCGGTCCTCTTTGAGTCCAATGACTCGGGAAGGGAGTAGATGAGCTTTCGGACAAGCTTCTCTTTCGGGATGGCTTCTCTATAACCTTTAAGACCATTGGTGATAGTGGAGAACCTATCAAACATCTTCTCGATGTTCTCTTCCGGATCCATCTTGAAGTTCTCATACTCTATGGTTAGGAGCCCAATCTTGGTCTCCTTGACTTCATCAGTTTCCTCGTATGTGACTTCAAGCTTGTCACATACCTCCTTGGCACTCTCACAAGAAGACATCTTCTCATAGATAGTTGGGCCAAAAGCACAAAAGAGCATGTGCAAAGCTTTGCAATTAAGCTCCATCTTCTTGCGATCGTCGGCACTCCATTCCGCTTTGCTTCCTTGAGGCACGAACGGACCATCTTTAACTATGTCCCATAGCTTGTAATCTCTTGACTTCAAGAAGAATTTCATCTTTATCTTCCAATGGGCATAGTGATTTCCGTCAAAGAAAGGCGGTTTGTCAATTGATTGTGCTATTGAGCCGGTTGGAGAAATGTTGATCGAGCTTACCGGATCTTCTCAATAGGATGTGAATCTCCTTTGATTGAGCCAAGATTTGATACCAATTGTTGAGATTTTAGGGGCTCTATTCGATCAACCGTTCTTGCTCGCCAAGTGTGGAGAAGTTGGATAATTGGATGTGTTAGTGGGAGGTGAAAATTAGGCAATTTGACACAAGGATTTATAGTGGTTCAACCTTCTAACCAAGGTCTACATCCACTACCTTAGCTCCCCACTAAGGATTTCCAAACAAATTCACTAAGAATTTTGTCCCCTTTTCTCGGATTAGGAGGAACTCGTTACAACCCTCAAAGCTTTCTACCCAAAGCTTGAAGGAACACTCTCTTTACAAAGAAAGACTTAGAAAACTAGAAATCCCTCTAAAAGGTGTTTATTTGCAATTCTAAGCTCTTACCCAAAACCTAAACACTTGAGCAAATTTAACAATGTAAGCTCACAAGTGTTGTCTAAGCAAGAAATGAACAATTAAAGCTCTAGATAAATTTTGACATCATAATGTTGTAACAATTGAAGCATTAACCATTACAAGATGCTTAGAGGTCCCTTTTATACTCCCAATTGAGTTTGTAGCCGTTACTAGCCGTTGGGGATGATTTGGAGCCGTTGAGGACTTTATTTCCCTTCATAAATACTGTTCTGCAGCCATCCGTATCGATACACTTGGATCCGTATCGGTACGGCCTTCATTAGAAACCAGCCGTTGGGCTCTTGCTAGTAGGGATGTAAAATCAAGTCAGAACCTGGTAACCTGACTGAAACCTGCCCGAGTCAAAACCTGATTTGACCCAAGTTTTTGTTGACCCGAACCCGATCTGCAACCGACTATTGTTGATCCGAACCCGAATTTGACATGTTACTGTAGCAACCGAACCTGATCTGCGTCCGACTGAAAATGACCCGAACCCAAATTGGACCTGTTAATTTGGACCTGAAACCCGACCTGCGTCAGACTGAAAAGAACCTGAACCCGAAGTCGACCTGGCAAATAACCGAAATTACCCGACTGAATTGACCCGATATCCGATTTTACCCGATCTGAAATGGACACGACCTGAAAATGGACCCGACCTGAAATGGACCCGACCTGAAATGGACCCGACCTGTTTTGAACCCGACTGAAATGGACCCAACCTGCTTTTAAACCCGACCTGTTAAGTGACCCGACTTGTTCTTGACCTAAACTGATAAAATACAAGAAATTTGTTTGTAATAATATTAGCTCTCAGATCTTATAGCAAAGACATAATTTATCTCACATAAAATACTTTATTTCAATATAAAGGAGAAATCAAGATTAAACATTTGGTGGAATTAAAATATTGAATTTCAAAATTACAAGGACTTAATAAGTATTCAAACTCAAAATTTAGGGACAATACATAGTTTATCTAATAATTATACTTATATAGACCTAAATTGTTATTAGACCAGAAAATTGAGGACACATGTGAGTTGTGACATGCTAATCCTTCTTTTAGTTCAACCATGTTTAACTAAATCTAAAGAAACTATACCAAAAGTTAGCACTAAAAAAAACAAACTAAAACTTAAATAATCTAAACCCTAAGCATCTAATTAAGGAAGGGCCTAAAAGGTAATTAACCCTTAAATAACAAATTCAAAAAAAAAACTCCCCATCCATTTTCACTCAATTTGCCGCCTCCCCCCATCAATTTTTCCCCCAATTTTTTAATCTAAAATCCCCCCCCCCAAATTTGTTTCCCCCAACTTTTTAATCTAAATTCCCCCCTAAATTTGGTTGCACAAACTTCCCCCTAAATTAAAATCTAAAGTATTTTTAACTTTTAACTTTCCCTCTAATTAAAATTTTTAATAAAATAAAATTTTAATTTAATGATCATAATTAATAAAATAATTTAAATTTTAAATAATTTATTTTTAATTCATCCATCACAAGTTATTAATTTAATAAAAATTTTAAGTTATTAACGCCACAAATAATTTATATTAAATGAGTTAATACTAAGCATATTGAATTATTTAATAAAATTTAAAACTTAGAAGCGTGAAATGAATATTTAAATACAATTTTTATACATATATATTAAATTGATTATACATGTATATTTAACAGAAATATTATTTAACACTTTAAATTGATTTAAAAAGTTAATAGTTAATATTTTACATTTATCAACACTTTAAATTCATCAAATCATAGACCCTAAACCCTAACCCCAAACCCTAAACTCTAAACTATAATGTATATAAGTATGTATATATCTATCAATGTATGAATTCTAAACCCTTGATGAGTTATACCTTAAACTCTAAACACTAAACCCTAAATTCTAAACCCTAATATATGTAAGTATGTATGTATATATCTATCAATGTCTAAAGCCTAAACCCTTAATGTAGTTTTCCATAAACCCTAAACCCACCTTAATCCGTCTTCAGACCTAATCCGCGCGGTAGACTCGGGAGTACGTCAGTAGAGGGGTGAATTTTTCCTTCCCATTCTCGACACCCTTGGCCTTCCTTAAGCTCCGAGGGTCTTCAGTCGTACCCCGAGGCTTTGAAACTGTGGCACTCCTGGTGGTCTCCACTCGTCTTTGTTGCTTCCGGTCCCATTCTTCATCTAGGATTTTCCGCAATGAATCCTCGATCTTGTCTAGAGCCAACTAAATAGGGCATTCGGAATGGGACCAGTGCACCTCATATTGGCCGATGACAGCTTGGTCTTCTTCAGATAAGACCTTCTCCATCACAATATCGGAATCCCCATCCATACTCTCTTTAGGCTTGGGGGTTTTGCCTTTCTTGGTCAGGGTGGCGATCATAGCCTTCAACTCGTCAAATTGTTCCTTGGTTTCATCTTGGAACTTCTTCACGCATGCGATTGTTTCCTTCTGGTTCCACACTAACTGCTGGCGGAACTGCTCGAGCTCATCCATCCTTTTAACCAGGTTGTTCACATTCCCAAAGCGGTATTGGCTGGAAATTGTTCCTTTGTCCATTTTCTCTCTCTTTTCTCTCTCTAACATGAGTGTTTTTCCCCAATTAGTAATGGTGCGATGAAATGCCTTAAGAAAATTTTAATGTCCAATGATGAATGTATTATGGACTCGAATCAACAGATGCATGATCATGAGATGGGTGCATGGCTGACAATTTTAATGCTGCTCTAAAATGATATATGCTACAAATGTTACAAATGTATACAAGTCAAAAGTGTTGGTCATATAGGTGATTCCCCTTAGGTCAACTTTCATTTGAACGTAAAGGAGGCTCCTTGTTACAAGATAGTCATAGCAAAAGTTCTATGGGTACTCTTCTTGCCCCCTAATCATGCTTAAGGAAATGGAAACTTCGGCTAAAAATGTTGGGGCCAGACTTGCTTTCTTCTCTAGCAATTCAAGACCCTATAAAACTGTTGGTATCAAGTCTCAGAAAACAAGCTATTTGCTCGAAGTTGAATCCATCTCTTGACCTAATCCATGCCCTTTCCGGTCGCTACGCTCTTTCCGGTTGCCTCTTTGCACTTAGTCGGGTAGTTTCGTGACTTTGGATGTTCGGAGTAGATCCGATCTTGCTTGACTTCCCCGGGATGGAGAATGGTTGTGCTTTCTTCAATGGTGGGCACCAGATCTGACACTGTGTGTTTGCTCGGTAAGCTGCTCCCTTATCCTTTCTAATTCAACTTTGACTGATGTCGGACTTGCTAATTGACACCATCCTTTCTAGCAACCTCTCGTCCATAATGATAGCCCTTGATTGGGTAAAACCACCTTGACTCAACACCTTTATGTCATGAAATGCATTCGAGAATAAATGCAAGAAGATCATAAGAAAAATCGTTAGTGTTAGATAAACATGATAAGAAAAAGGCAAGCATGAAAGGAAGCAACCCTACTTATCTCGTCTAATAAACCTAGGTTGTCCGCATGGCTCTAAAAGGGGTGGGCATTCTAGTTCTCTAAATGCAATTTTGGTTCTAGGAGGTACTCGAACTGTCCTCGTTGTCCCCTTCTAAGGGTAGCAAGGCCCCCGGTCATCACCCATTATAGGCTCCTCTCAACCGAGTTCAATTCGAGGGGACCCTTTAGCTATATCCGTACGGAAAAACGATATTCCCTCGAAGATATAGGGTATTCGAGCCATGAAGGTACTTGCTAGGCCTACACGGAGGAACAATATCCCCACGAAAGCACTAGCGTTTCCCCCCCACTTAAACAACGGGTTTAAATGCCAATTTTAAAGACCGTTAAAATTCACTCGCTCGTATAACCAAATTTCAATATGATTCGTCACTTTAATTCACAAAATTTAATATTAATTAAGCAGTAATGTTTTTGGTACTAATTTTCGGGCACGACGGGGGTGCTCATCCTTCCCTGCGTGTAACCGACTACAGAACCCATTTTTTTAAAGAAAGAATCTCTGGTTTAGTTTTCGGTGTCCGGTCCACCATTTTTAAATGGTCGGTGGCGACTCCTCTATTTTTTTAAAACCCGATTAAATTTTTCAAAACCAATCTAAAAACCCAATCCGTCCGAGCGACATCCGAGGTACCTGTATTTTCAGAAATTTTTAGTCGCAACAAAATGTATAAATATGAAAGACTAAATGTGTTATTATACTAAATTTTATAACGGTCACTTAATGGGATTTAACGTCTAGTTTTCATTTTGTTATAAAACATAAAGTTTAATTGTCATTTTGTGATTTTTAAAAGTTTGGTTACCATTTTATTTTTTTTACCAAAGTTTAGTGACCGTCTGTGTAGTTTACTCTTATCTTTATTAACTTGTTGACTACTCTATTTTAATTCTGTTTAATTGTTTTGATAAATTTATAAAAAAATAAAACATCATATTATACATTCAAATTTTGTAAAACATGGAAATTTATAATGTGAAAAAATCAATAAAATTTATAATTTGAGTTTATTTCACTGAAAACAGATTTTAGAACTACTTTTGGAAAAAAAAATACCAAACAACGAAAAATAAATTACACAACATCATCCAAACACCAAAAAATACTTTTTAGAATTTGTTTTCTAAAAAATGTAATTCATTTACATAATTCATTTTCCGAAGTCTGTTTTACATGAATCAAACAAACCCTAAATATCATGCCCAAATGGGTAAATCACAAAAACAAGGGTCCTCGATATACCCGCTTCTTAGAATGGTCACCGAAGTTTCTATTTAACTCAATTTGGTCACTAAATTTGTTTTAGGATCACAAAATTCCAAAATTTCTCAATTAGGGTATTTAATTAGATTCTCAAATCTTAGAGTTTCTGAATTTAGGGATTTTAAAAAGGATAAACTATATAAATGACCATTATATTATGGTATTAGATTTGATTTGACCATTATACTTCTAATTGAAGCAATTAGACCATCATACTATTAAAATGAACTTAATTTGACCACTTGTCGTTAAAGTCTAGAAATATGAGTGATGTGACAGTTAGTCAAATTTTGTATAATTACACATTTAGTCTTCGTTATTTATACACTATATCAATTTGGTCCTAATTTTAATTTAATAAAATAAAATAATTATTTCATCAGGTGGTGACATCACCACCTAATTGGAGGATTTTAATTATTTTAATTTAATTAATTTTCCCTCTCCAATCGGTGATGACACGTGTCACCCGATTAAAGATGGAAAAATGGAAGCTACAAGATTGCCCCCAAAAGGATTCAAACCTAAGACCTTGGAATGCATATGGTAGGTGCTTGCCACTGGGCCAAGCACATTTTTATGATATAAGGTACAACTTCTGGTATATGTCTTAAATGGCTATTAATGCCCAGAAAAATGAAAGCAAAGAAAATAAACTTGAGCGAATTTGGACTAAGGACCTTGTAGTGCAAGGGGTGTGTGCTTACCATTGTGCTAAGTATATTTTTATGATATAAAGTACAACATTTAATATATATCTTATATAGTTGTTAATGCTTGGGAAAATGAAGGAAATGTTGTTTTAGGAAACTCGAACATGACATACTTATGATGCATAAAAACATCTAACTCAATTAAATAAATCTAATAATTCAATTAAAGTTAACAATATTATTTTAAATTATAGTTAGTGTACGATTTAAAACAAAAAATTATAGTTTGGTTTTGCTAAATGAATTTAATATAATTTTAATTTTTTATTTTAAATCGTGCACTAACTATAATTTAAAATAATATTGTTAACTTTAATTGAATTATTAGATTTATTTAATTGGGATAGATGCTTTTATGCATCATAAGTATGTCATGTTTGAGTTTCCTAAAACAACATTTTCTTCCTTTTTTCCAAGCATTAACAATTAAAAGATATATATTAAATGTTGTACTTTATATCATAAAAATATACTTGACCCAGTGGTAAACACACACCTCTTGCACTACAAAGTCCTTGGATTGAATCCACCTAAGGCCATTTTCTTTTCTTTCATTTTTGTGCGCCTTAACATACATTTAAGACATATATCAAAAGTTGTACCTATTAGGCTCGATTTCTTTCAACCGATTTAGCTAGCCAAGTGGTGGGCAAGTTGGATTTTGGGTGATTTTGCGGGAAGCAAAAATTAGACAATAAACACAAGGATTTATAGTAGTTCATCCTCCGAACAAGCACCTACATTCATTCACTAATTGATTCGTCCCTTTTTCTAGGCTTAGGAAGAAACCTTTACAACGATCAAAGCTTTTTAGCCCAAAGCTTGATCAAACCCTCTTTACAAGAGATGAATAAAAGCAAATAAAATTCTCTCTTACAAGATTGATGTTTGCACTCTTTAGCACTCACCTAAACCTAAAACACTTGAGCAAATTTGACAATTTTAGCTCACAAATGTTGTCTATACAAGGAATGTACAATTAAATCCCTAAGAAAAATTCTTCATCATAATATTGTTGACAACTGAAGCATTAGTCTTCCCTTGATGCTTGGAGATCCCTTTTATACTCCCAATTAGGTTTGAGGACTGTTGGGGTTGAATTGGAGCCGTTGGAGACTTTATTTTCCACCATAAATGCAGTTCTGGTGATGTTTATTTCGATACACGGGTAGCTATATTGAAACGCCCTTCTTTAGAACTAGCCATTGGTTCTGATTCAGCATCTCATTTTCGAAACACCATAGGTTGTACCGAGACGCCCGTTCCGAAACACCGGGTCCTGTACCGAAACGCATGCAATTCAAAAGACCATTGGGATATAGTCGTTGGGGTGTCTGCCACGTAGGCCTATCGAAACACTAAGGCATGTTTCGAAACGACCATTGATGTTTCGATACGACTAAGGCATGTATCAAAACACATTTTGGCAGTTTCAAAACATATCGATACAGATTATGCATGTATCTAAATGGGTACATTAAAATTACAGGTTTGACTATTTAAAAACGCTTTAAAACACTTCAAAATCTTTTTAAACATCCTCAAACTTATTTTCAAATTGTTTTAACTTAAAGCTTATTTTAAATTCTATTCAATTTAGTCCAAAACATTTTTCAATTTATTATATCAAAATTTATATTTTTACATTACCTCATGTCATAAAAATGTGATTGGCCCAATGGTAAGCACCCACCACATTTATTCCAAGGTCCTAGGTTCAAATCCTATTGGGGGAAATCTCGTTGCTTCCATTTTTTCATCTCCAATCGGGTGACACATGTCATCACCCGATTGGAAGGGGAAAATTAATTAAATTAATTAAATAAAAATAATTAAAGTCCTCCAATTAGGTTGTGACACATGTCACCACCTAATGAAATAATTATTTTATTAAATTAAAATTAAGATCAAATTGATAGAGTGCATAAATAATAAGAACCAAATGTGTAATTATATAAATTTTTACTAACTGCCACATATTCTGTTAGGTTTTAACGGCAAGTGGTCAAATTGAGTCTATTTTAATAGTATGATGGTCTAATTGCTTCAATTAGAAGTATAGTGGTCAAATCGAATTTAAAACTATAGTATAGTGTTCATTTATACAGTTTACCATTTTAAAAAATAGGATTTTCCAAATTAGAGAATTTTTTGGTGTTACAACTCTCTCTCCCTTAAAGAAATTTGGTCCTCGAAATTTTCAAACTTAACAAAAACTTTCCAAAACTAATTTACACATACTTATACTTTTTCATTCTAAATTCATAATTCATCATAAACAAAAAGAAATTTTCAGACTTAGCAACATATTTTCAAAACTAATTTACACATACTTATACTTTCTCATTCTGAATTCATAATCCATCATAACCAAAAATAGAACTGAAAACATCATAAATGTACTTGCTATGTCCTCATATGCATCCTCATAACTATCACAAACTCTAGTCGCATATACTAAACATGGTCATCTAATCTCTGATCTAACTGATCTATCACTCTAATTAGGTCTACCTCTACTAGCATTTCCCGAACAACATGACTAACATGACCTCTACCCTCACAGATGCTTGTGTTGATGACTGAGAATGGCTAACCAAAACAGTAGGTGGACGTAGACAATTTCTTAGGTAATTACCCTGGAAACCACATCTAAAACACGCTTCATTCTTCCATCTGCACTCTCCATTATACTTTTTATTGCAGAAATTACATACAGAAATAGGGCGAGAAACTTTTAAACTACCCACGTTACCAGTTAGAACTGTCGATGTTGTAGGTCTTACATTCCTATAACTCTAAGAAACAAACTCATCTCAAGCCCTATTCCCGAATAGGTTGACAAAGCTTGGCTGAATAGTTGTTTCTGGTTGTTTCTTAACTTGAATAGTATTTCGAAGTTCCACATCATTCATGATTACATCTATCCTCTCACCAGTCTTAACTCGACCAACCAGATCATTAAACACCTTATCATGATGTGTAACAACTTTTTTTCTAAATCAATAGAAGAAGCCTGTTCAAAAACCAGTCAACCTTATCTTTCTCAGTCGCAACTAACCCATAAGCATATTTGCCAACCTCTTAAACTCTATCTCATAGTCATTTGTTGACATATTGTTCTGCTTCCGTTTCATAAAATCATCGCGACACTTCGATAGGAACTCAGCTCCCACATATCAATCCTGAAATGCTTGTCGAACATACTCTCATGTGATTTGACTAGCGAGAATGGTATCTACCACTGATTCCCACCAATTTTTTGCTTCACCCTCTAGCAATGATACAATGACACTTAACTTCTGATTGGTAGGATAACTCATATTAACAAACAATCGTTGGAATTTCTTCAGCCAATATTTCGCATCTGTTAGATCTGTATCAGTTCTACCATCAAACAATTTTATTCCAACAGCTAAAAATTCTGTAGATATGAGTTTTCTCGAACCCTCTAACTAGCGAAGGTAATACAACAGCTTTCGGTTCACCGTGGCATTGTCTGACTGAGCAGTCTCACTATCCTCAAAGTCATAGAGGT
Source organism: Hibiscus tridactylites (assembly GCA_958450335.1). Classification (NCBI taxonomy): domain Eukaryota; kingdom Viridiplantae; phylum Streptophyta; class Magnoliopsida; order Malvales; family Malvaceae; genus Hibiscus; species Hibiscus tridactylites. The sequence goes on along the minus strand of OY288268.1, from coordinate 31,859,417 downwards.
CATCACTTTGAGTCCCTAAACAAGTGGGTCTCCACCTCTAGTCAGATGTACTCTAGTATGCACGTCCTCATTACCATGCATCTTATTCTGATTTTCTGTTTGACTAGCAAGAGGTGGATGACTACTATCAGAAGCGGCAGTATGGCCTTAGCCTCGACCAAACATAAAATTAGAACTCCTACGCGATGACATAACAATCTATCTGCAAAGAAAATAATTTAGAGTCCAATTCGGTACTGGAGTCTCATATTCAAAACACGTAAAAAGTAATTCATTAAAAATCAAATGAAATAGTAGTAGGTTTTTTCTAAAAGAAAATTCTTATTTATCTCAAAAAAAAATTTAGATGCATGCATAAGTCGAAATTATTTTGAAAACAACTTTTGTGAACCTCACCGTCAGAAAGTTGAACTTAGCTCTGATACCACTTAATATAACCCTATAAATCCACCTTAGAAGAAATAATCGAATTTAGAAAATCACAAACCAAATCATGTCCCTCAAGAAATGATTTTAGGTTAAAATAATTTATAATTTAAGGTAATTGATTAAATAGGTAAAACTCGATAAATATTGCAATTATTATAATACTCATTCTTTTAAACAATGTTCTGATAATTGATAAAATATGTGAAATCAAATTTAAAAATGCATTCATCCAATAAATCCAAAAATTAATAGCCTCAATGTCCAAATTACATAATTGTCCCAAATATTTATAAATAATTCAAAATAATATAAAAGTTTATACTAATAAATAATAGTAAAATTTGAAATGAGTGAGATTCTCCAAGTACCGATTCACCTATGTCTCTAAATAAAAAGAAGAACTAAAGAGATGTAAGCTAAAGAGTTTAGTGTGTCTCTAAAGTGCAAGCAAACACAAAAGCAACACAATATTTTATTTTTGTGATAAATTCTTTTGAAAACACATTAAATCTAAATAATAATGCTATGATGTCCGGTGCACAACTCAATACCCAACTAATATTCCTATACATAGTGGAGGTTTCCCTCGCCAGAATAGAGTCTTCTCATTTTTTCCAAACACAATTCCGATCCCACTACTCAATAATATGATTTGAAAATCATAAATTCGACTCTTAAGAGTTACTCATTTCTAAAAATTTGATGCTTGATTTAAAAACACAATTTAATATGTCATGCATGATATTTCAAAACATTCTCAAATCACAACTCATATAAAAAATCAAGCAATAATAAAATATTATTTATTTATACCACAAGAAGAAACATACCTTAAGCAACAATAGCTCTAATGTCGTAGAGTGAGTCTCCCACGATCAAATATATCATCGTCTAAATGAATCAGAACCTACAATGTAAGAACACTACATCAAAACCTATCACTATGCCACCAACTAAAACACAATAACTACTCTAGAAGAATACTCACGTGCAAACTTCGAAGAACATGCACGATCAATCTAAACAACTAGAGGTAACTCGTCGGCATCAAAGTCAATACCTGAATACGAGAACACTCTGAATCAAATTCCAAGATCCATAATCTTTCAGATACTAAAAACAAAATAATTGTAAATAGCAAAACGAGGCTTTTGAGTTTGAATTTGACGAAACAGGTAGCAGATTCAGACTCAAGACATCAAAAAACGTCAAGGTGAAGGTTGTTTGAAAAAGTCAAATGGTCAAATTCGATCTATAATGTTGACGTCATATGGTCAAATGGGTCAGTCAACTATTGGTTGATCAAAGCTCAACTTCGGTTCAGGGTCAAATGGTTTGGTTCAACTCAACCAGTTTGGTTACTGGACCAGTTGAGATCACAAATGGTTTTGGGCTCAACCTTTCTTAATTCTGATCGGGTCACTAACAAGACTCAAGGATATTGGGCTACAAAATTAGGCACTACGGTTGGGCTGAATAGAACACCACACACGCCACCCATTTGGGCCTCATGGCTTGGTTACCCACTTGGCCAAATCTTATGGCTTGCACACAAGTTCGTCTGAAGCAACCAGGATTTATGAAACCCTTGACGGCGCGAGCTCAACACAACAATGCATGGGTGGGGGCACAACTTAACGACGGCGGCTGATGCACGAACGATGGCGAAACAATGCAACTGCAAGTAGGACGTACTGATATTCTGGGACTCACAAACACAACCAACACAAAGCTTACTTCAAAGGAAAGATAAAAAATGGCTTACCAACACACACACAAGCAGAGGAGAGGCTAGGAGGAGGAGGACGCACAAAGAAATGTAAAGAAACCGAAACGATTTCTCACCGGTTCTGGAAAAACAATGCCAACGAGAAAGATCTGAGGGGAAGGTTTTGTTCGGATGATGATGAGGACTTTCCTGATGGCTCAACTCGACATCGAACGGCGACAGGGGCTTGGTCGGAGCTTCGTCTGAGATGGGTGAGGGAGAAAGGTTGAATAACGAGAGAAAAATGGGAGAGATGTGGCTGCAATCTTCAAAATGGGAGTTGAATAGCCTATTAGGGCAAAAAAAAAGTGATTAAATATCATGCCAAAATGGGTAAATCACAAAACAAGGGTCCCTATATACCTGCTTCTCAGAATGGTCACCAAAGTTTCGGTTTAACACAATTCGGTCACTAAATTTGTTTTAGGATCATCAAATTTCTCAAATAGAGTTTCTAATTAGATTCTCAAATATTAGGGTTCTGAATTTAAGGATTTTAAAAAAATAAAATTTTCTAAATTTGGAAATTTTTGGGTATTACAATGATAATTGCCTTTTTAACTTTGGTGGTTTAATTACATTTTAAGTCATTAATAGTTTTGGAACTGTTATAATTAAGTTCTCGTCCCTCCCAAATTTTTAGTTTAATTAATTTTTAGGATCTTGTTAGTTTTAAAATTAATGAAATTAAGTCTTGACTCCCAATTTTTAGTTTAATTACTTTTAAAGTCCTTTAATTTCAACATTAGAAAAATTTTAGGAAGGGAAAGTTAACAACCACGTTAGCGTTCTTCAACAGTAGTTAACATGAGCGAACTTAATGAAAGCGAATTAAAATTTTAGCGACTATATCACAAGTTTTAAAAGTTCAATGATAAAATTACAGATGCCCTAAAATTTTAGTGACTAGTTACATAGCTTAGTCTAAAACAAACAAAAGACGGCGGTGTAACACTTGCCAAAGAGAACGAGTGAGTATTTGAAACACTACTCATCTGACATCTTATTCTGTGAGAAAAAGGTCATGGTGGCCGGAAATAATGTAAGACGGTGAAGGTGTATATGATCGGTGGCTAGGTTTTTAGATATAAAATAATAAAAGAAAGTAATCTGAGAATTTTCTATTCATCAGAAAAAGATATATGGCTCAAAAGGTGATTTGCCCAATACACTTGTTGGGTTTATATAACACAAACTAATAATCAACTACAACTATTAACTAAGAATTAAACTAATCTTCTGACATATTCTAACTATTAATTAATGATATTTATTTTCATTGTGTTAGTAATATATTTCAAAATCTTTGTTAATAAAAGAGGGCTTAAATGAAAAATTAACCTTTAAATTATTTTTTTTGTTTGTTTTTAGTCTTTGAATTATTGTTTGTTCAAAATAAGTTTTTAAACTATTATTTTTTGCCACTTTAAGTTTGGTAGTTATCTAAGTCAAAAAAATTATTGCGACCAATAAAATGTTGACACGTCATAAAGATTTTTTGACCAATAGATAATTTAGGGACTAAATGCAAAAATGACATACTTTAGGTACTTATTTGGACCAAAAATAGTTTAGGGACTTAAAGTAACTAAAAATAATAGTTTAAGGACTTATCTTGACAAAAAATAGTTTAAATGCCAAAAACAAATAAAAGACATAGTTTAAGGTTTGATTTTTCATTTAAGCCATAAAAATATATTTGAACCTAACAAGTGGTCACATTGAAAAAATAAATGATGTTTATTTTAAGAGACCTGAATTTAATCGTAATTTCTACTAAGTGTGTGTGCCTTGTCAAATAGTTAAGATTATTCTATAAACATATACTATCTTGTAATCAGCTTTAGACTATTAAAAAATATATATTTCAAAATCTTTTAGATATCGAATAATCCACGCAATTCAGCCCTATCATCAAATCAGAGTAATTTAACCACTTTTCTAAGACGTGCAAATCAATTGTTCAAATATTTATACATAATGGATTTAATAATCCATACTTCAATAATATATATATATATATATATTTATTATTTAACCTTATGCCGATTGTCGACCCACACTTTATTTTTGGATAAAGTAAATAAATAATCATGAAATTAAGTAAAGATTTTTTTTAATCATTTAAGTTTTGAATGTTACACTATGATCATTAAAATTATTGAATTATCATAGAATGATCACTATATATATATTATAAACTAGTGATAAATTTTGATAAGTTTAAAAGGGTAAATTAATTCAATGACCACCATACTATGGTAAATGTATTAAAATGACCACATTAAAAAAATCGACTCAATTGACCACCCAAACTATTGAAATTGGATCAATGTGACCACCAGCCGTTAATGGGCTAACGGAAGGTGACGTGGCAGTTAAAAAATTAAAGGTATAATTATACATTTGGTCATTACTATTTATACATTCTTTCAATTTAGTCTTAATTTTAAACTAATAAAATAAATTAATTCTCAATCTTAGTTATGAAAACTTCAAAATGGAGCCCGATGAGACGGTGTCAAAGATGTTTGATCGATTCTCCACGATTGTCAATGGTCTAAAGGGCTTTGGAGAGATCATACCTGAAGACAAGCTTGTCCGGAAGCTACTCTATTCACTTCCCGAGTCTTGGGATGGGAAGAGAACCGCTGTCATCGAAGCAAAGAACTTGAAAACATTGAAGCTTGATGAGCTTGTAGGTTCTCTCCTTACTCATGAGATCATGAAGCAAGGAAGGGAAGATGAGAAGAAGAAAGAAGAGAAAAGGGTAGAGAAGCTTGAGGTTGAGAAGAATAAAAAGATGGGAATAGCTCTCAAGGCTAAAGCTTCACAACATGATGAGTAGGGGTGTTCAAAATTACCCGGCCCGCTTTTTTTTCCGAGTATCCGGGTCGGGCCCGGGTCATAAAATACCTCTTAATCGGGTACCCGACTACCCGATACCTGATTTATTATTATTTTTATTATTATTTTAAGTCAAACGCACCGTTTATTTAGGTAAAAATTTTACCTCTCCCACTCTGGCACTCTCCCTCAGACCCTCACCGCCTCACGCACACTCGCACAGTGACTTCAAAGCAAGCAGTGCAGTAGTTTTGCGAGATAGCATGGTCCATCATCACCTCCCACCGATCCAATTCTGCAATGAATATCGCCCAAAGCTCCTCACGAATGCTGCAATGAAGCATACACAAAAATACATTTGGTATTTTTGTATAAACATTAAACAATAGACATTTGGAGTGAGCAGTGATTAAAATTGGATCATAATTAAAATTGGTTTTAAAAAATAGATGTGATTTTATTTTTTTAATTTGCTATTAAAAAATAAGAAGAAATAAGAAAAAAATAAATAAAGAAACAAAAAAATGGGTACCCTATTACCCGAATTAGCGGGTACCCGATTCCTATGGGTCGGGTATTGGGCCGACCTTTTAGTACCCGAAAATTTCGGGTACCCGGAATTTCGGGTACCCGGAAATGAACACCCCTAATGATGAGAGCTCATCTAGTGATGAGGATGAACTTGAAGAATTGGCTATGATAGCCAAAGAAGAAGGAAAGGATCCTATCATTTGCTACGAGTGCAAACAACCCGGCCACATACGTTCGGAGTGCCCTAAACTCAAGAAGAAGGGCTTTGAGAAGAAGAAAAGACTCAAAGTCAAACTTGCTACTTGGAGTGATGAGGAGTCATCGGAGGATGACGAACAAGAAGTGGCTAATCTTTGCCTCATGGCACTTGAGGAAGATTCCTCCTTGGTAACCTCTAACTCATCTACTTTAGATTTTTCATATGAAGAATTAAATGATGCATATGATGAGTTACAAGAGGTATATGATGAATTAGTTGAGAAATATAAGGAGTCGGTCATTAGGAATAAAAAGATTATTCTAGAACTAAATGAGAAAAATGACTCACTTACTCAAGCTAATTCTAAATTTGAGAAAAAGATATTAGGATTAAAAGATGAACTTAAATTTTTTCAATATGAAAATGTTGATCTTAGTAATCTTTTATCTCAATGTAATTGTGAACACCAAAATGTGTTGGGTGAGCTAAATGAGCTCAAAAAGTCTTTAAAAAATGTTGGTAGTGCCAAGCATGAAGTAGGAGAATCATCTAGAACACACCAACCTAGGAAAAAGACTAACTACTACAAACAAGGTAGCTACCCTAGGCATAGTAGAGCTAAAAGAATTAGAAGTGTATGGGTTCCTAAGGAACTTGTAAAATCTAATAATATTATTGCTATGTCATCTTGGATTCCTAAGGGAACCAAGGTTTTGGGAGCTAACACTCATGGACCCAAAATGATTTGGGTACCAAAAACCAAAGTTTAATATCTTTGTTTGTAGGGGGAGCATTGCTACAAGGCCAAAGCACAAAGTCAAAACTCATGGTACCTTGATAGTGGATGCTCGAGGCACATGACCGGAGACAAGAGTCGATTCATGGATTTAAAGCCAAAAAGTGGAGGAGTAGTAACATTTGGTGACAACTCCAAAGGCCACATTAAAGGTATTGGCTCCATAGGTAATCACTCTACTATTCTCATTGAAAATGTTTTATATGTCGATGGTCTTAAACACAATTTATTGAGCATAAGTCAATTGTGTGATAAAGGATTTAATGTTTTGTTTGATAAAAATGGATGCAAAATTGTAGACATTAAATCTAATAAAATTATGCTCACAGGTCATCGCATAGGGAATATATACATGGTGCATCTAGATGACATTCATACATCTCATGCATGCTTAGTTGCTCAAAATGAAAATGATGCATGGTTGTGGCATAGGAAGCTAGGACATGCTAGCATAAGTGTTCTAGAAAAACTAGTCTCTCTAAATCTAGTTAGAGGTTTACCCAAGATAAAATTTTCAAATGATAAAATTTGTGATGCATGCTCAAAGGGTAAACAACAAAGGTCTTCCTTTAAATCCATTAATGATGTTTCTACTAGTAGATGTTTACAACTAATTCACATGGATTTATTTGGGCCAATTATGACTATGAGCTTGGGTGGTAAATCTTATGCTTTTGTGCTAGTTGATGATTTTTCTAGATTTACTTGGGTTCTCTTTTTAAGTACTAAAGATGAGGCTTTGGAAAAATTCATCACATTTTCAAAACTAACCCAAAATGATCTTGAACTTAGAATTTCACATATTAGAAGTGATCATGGAACCGAGTTTCAAAATTTAGGGTTTGAATTTTTTTTAAATGAAAATGGTATTAGCCATAATTTTTCGGCTCCTCGAACTCCTCAACAAAATGGGGTAGTTGAGAGGAAAAATAGAACTTTACAAGAAATGACTAGAACTATGCTTTGTGAAAACAGTTTACCTAAATATTTTTGGGCGGAAGCCACAAACACCGCTTGTTATATTGTAAATCGAGTAATGATTAGGCCAATTTTAAAGAAAACACCTTATGAGATTTTAAAATCCAAAAAGCCTAACATTAGCTATTTCCACCCTTTTGGGTGCAAGTGTTTCGTTTTAAATAATGGAAAAGACAACCTAGGTAAATTTGATGCAAAAAGTGATGAAGCCATTTTTATAGGTTACTCTTTAACCTCTAAAGCCTATCGAGTATTTAACAAAAGAACTTTAGTAGTAGAAGAATCTATTCATGTTGTATTCGATGATAACCTCCTTCTTAGGAAGGATTCTTGTGATGATGATGATGTAGGGATCATAAATGCCTTTGATGGAGGTCAAACTTCAAAGGAGGATGGGATTCCAACAAAAGAAAAGGACTCACAAGATCCACCTCTTGAAGCCTTGAAGGACTTGGCTATTGAGGAAAAGGAAGTGAGCTACCCAAGGGAGTTGAACTATGTCAAAGATGGTGAAATCTTGGGTGATCCATCCAAGGGGGTAACCACTCGTTATTCTCTTAGATTAATGAACCATGTTGCATTTATCTCATGCATAGAGCCTAAAAATATAAAAGAAGCATTGAAAGATGACTTTTGGATTATGGCTATGCAAGAAGAGTTAAATCAATTTGAGAGAAGTAATGTATGGACATTAGTTAATAGGCCTAGTAATCAATCTACAATAGGAACTAAATGGGTCTTTAGGAACAAGCTAGATGAGAGTGGTAACATTGTGAGAAATAAAGCTAGACTTGTAGCACAAGGTTACACTCAAGAAAAGGGAATAGATTTTGATGAAACCTATGCACTCGTAGCTAGAATGGAAGCCATTAGGATGTTGCTTGCATATGCATGTTATCATAATTTCAAGCTTTTTCAAATGGATGTTAAAAGCACATTTTTAAATGGTTTTATAAATGAAGAAGTGTATGTGGAACAACCACCGGGCTTTGAAGATTCAAAATTTCCAAATCATGTTTTCAAACTTACCAAAGCTCTTTATGGTTTAAAACAAGCTCCTAGAGCTTGGTATGAAAGACTTTCAAATTTTTTGATTGAAAAAGGATTTGAAAAAGGTAAGGTGGACACTACACTTTTTTATAAAAATGTATAAAAATGACATCTTAGTAGTTCAAATTTATGTTGATGATATTATTTTTGGTTCTACTAATGAATGTCATTGTCAAGAGTTTGCTAAGTTAATGCAAGGTGAATTTGAGATGAGCATGATGGGGGAGCTCTCATTCTTTTTGGGATTCCAAATCAAGCAAAAGAAGGATGAAACCTTCATCAACCAAGCAAAATACATAAAGGATATGCTCAAGAAGTTTGGCTTGGAGAATGCAAAGCCTCAAGCCACTCCTATGAGCTCATCTACAAAGCTTGACAAAGATGAAGGAGGTAAGTGTGTTGACTCTAAACTTTATCGTTCTATGATTGGATCTTTGTTTTACCTTACCGCAAGTAGACCAGATATCTTGTTTAGTGTTTGCTTGTGTGCTAGGTTTCAAGCTAGTCCTAGAGAGTCTCACCTTATAGCCGTTAAGAGAATCTTTAGATACCTTAGAGACACTCATTGTTTAGGTCTTTGGTACCCTAGAGACTCTACCTTCAACCTGCATGCTTACTCGGATGCGGATTATGGGGGTTGCAAAATTGATAGGAAAAGTACTTCGGGAACTTGCCAATTCTTAGGTAGTATGCTCATATCTTGGTTCTCTAAGAAACAAAATAGTGTAGCCTTATCTACCACCGAAGCCGAGTACATATCCTTAGGGAGTTGTTGTGCTCAAGTCCTTTGGATGAAGCAACAACTCTTAGATTATGAAATTAAAGTTGAAACCATACCCCTAAAATGTGACAATACTAGTGCTATTTGTTTAACAAAAAATCCCATCCAACACTCTAGAACCAAACAATGAAAGTTTTGAAAAATATTCTAACTCGCCCTTAATTTAGTCCTTAGGTTTGTAGTTATATCAAAATTGTTTTGACATTTTCAATTTAGTTCTTAGGTTTTTAGTTATATCAAAATTAAAATATTTGTTTCACAATCTCCCCCTTTTTGATATAACAAAACCAAAGTTAGAATTTTTGAGAATTTTGAAAGTTTTGAAAAATATTCTAACTTCCCCTTAATTTAAGATAGGTTTTTAAAGATAAAAGAAATTTTTGATTTGAAACCTTTTAAAAAAAACTTATAAAATTTAAAACGAATTTTAGGTGTGGGCTCTTAAATTTCTTCTCCCCCTTTTTGTTAGATAAAAAAGAACAATGAAAGCTCATAGAGAAGATAAAGGATTAGTACCAATAAACATTAATAAGCAACCATAATATTAATTCATAATATCAAAATATCCAAAACATAAATCAAACATTAAGTTCAACATAAAATCCCAAATAAAAAGCCAAAAGCATAGGTTCCTAAAACATGAGAAAACATAAAGTTGCAATCTTAATCCTAAAATGCATAGATAATATGATATGATATGATATGAAGATCCTAGGCCTCGTCATCATCATCCGAAGTATCATCATCGCTCTTGGCTTGAGAACGGTGAAACTTCGTCCATTGCCCATAGAGCGTAGAGAAGGATAGATCCAAGTTGGAATGCGAAGTCTCAAGAGTATGAAGACGATCCTCGACATTCTTCAAACGAGTGTCCATAGATTCAAAACCCGAAGCAATGCGCGTATCCAAAGCATTGAACCGAGAGTCCAAAGCATTGAACCGCTCGGTAATGAGAGCCGTGAGGGCTTCATTGTTTGCAACTTGAACTTGCGGTGGCGGAGCAACGGGAGGAGGAACGGCTTCTCTATCAATTCTTTCCCAAACATCATTCGCATATGTGAACCCGGACTTGCGAAGGGATGACTCACCAATCTTGGTCTTGCGAGGTTCCGGAGAGTCGTAGGAACAATCGATGCCAAGATCATGAAAGATGTAGCTCAAGACTATGCCATATGTAAAAGACTTCAACTCATTTGTGTCAATAAGCTTGATATTATTGACTATCTCGGCAAAAATTATCTTAGGCACATTTGGGCGCTCACCCTTACGGAAACACTCTAGCCAAAAATGATCAGTTTGATGGATGTGAGAGTATTTACCTCCGGAAGGTCGAATGAACCAAGAAACCATCAAGTGAAGAACACGATCGTGCACATCCAAATGAAGTGCCTTACCGGTGAAAGTGCCAAAGTGGCGTTCATCCTTAATACCCTCATCCTTAAGTTTAAGAGTAGACTCTAAAAGAGCAACATTAACAACAAACTTTTTGCCCAATAAGGATGATTCAATTCCTATAATCTCGGTTTTGGTCTCATCATAAAGAAAACGAGCATTAGAGTAAAAAAGGAGTACCATGTGTTTGTAGCGAACATCCGGAATGCTCAAGAAATAGATGAGATTCCACTCACTCAAACGGCCGAGATAACGGAATAGGAAGCGCTCGGAATTGAGGAAATCAAGATCAATGACACGTTCCTTGCGAATTTCAAAATCCTTGACATAAGAGAATCGAGCACGCATCTCCGAAGTTTTGAGAGTTTTCTGAAAAAGCAGAGTGAGATTCGGACGAACGCTCGAATCACCGGTTTGAACGGCCTTGCGCTTTTTGTTAGCTTGATCCGCCATCTAAAAACATTAAGCAAGTATTTTAAAATTAAGTGTATGTCTTGATATTTAAAATCAATCCAATAATAAATCCCACTTAGGTTTTTGAAAACAAAATTAAAATAAAAAAACAGTAACAAAAAATACGACTGAAAAATTTTATATTCGAATCAAAAATTTTGAGATTTGAATTTTTTTACAAGATATGGAAAACCCACAAAGAAAAACATATAATTTATACAAAAATAAAATTTTCTAACCTAAGATTCGAACATAAATTGAAAAAAAAGAAAAAAAAGGAAAATTACCTTAGTTTGGAATTTTGGATGATTTGAATAAAATCCTTGCACAAGGTTGATGAAACTTGCTTGGACTTGAGATTTAGAGTAAAACCCCTCACAATTTTGTGAAAAACAATGAGTTTGAGAGGGTATTTATAGAGAGAGAGGCGGTTTAGGGTTTTAAGAGTTTTGATAAAAAGTGATTTGTATCATTAAAAGCCCTAAATAAAGCAGTCCGCGATGCCGTTTCGGAACGGTCAAGACCGTTTCGGAACGGGGCGGCTAGGGTTTTGACCGTTTTAAGACCATAGGCTAACCGTTTCGATACGGTGTTGACTGTATCGAAACCCTTTTGACCCGTATCGGAACACGTTTCGATACACCCCCTTGGCAGTAGCAAAAACGTTTCGGAACGCATTTGAGGCGTTTCGAAACACCCTTCTCTCAGAACAGGATTTAAGGTATCCGTATCGAAACAGGGTCACCCGTTTCGATACACCTGGGCCTGGAAGTGCAGATGAGGCTCTAAAAGTGCAGAAAAATGAAGTTTTAAGAGGCCTAACATGCATAAATGTCATGAATGAGCAGGCAAAACATATTCAAGCATAAACATACTCCCCCTAACTATAAGCATGGATAAAATTAGGAGTTTAAACACATAAACATGACATTTCACAAGATCAAGCATATTTAAGCACAAAAGAGGTCCTAAAAGGTCAAGATAGGCTAGCTAGACCTAACTCTCTCCTAAGGGACCAAAAACGCTCTTTGTCTAAGGTTTTTGTAAAAATGTCCGCTAATTGATTCAAGGTGTCTACATACTCTATAACCACATCTTTCTTAAGGACATGATCTCTAATGAAATGATGCCTTATTTCTATATGTTTGGTTCTAGAGTGTTGGATGTGATTTTTTGTTAAACAAATAGCACTAGTGTTGTCACATTTTAGGGGTATGGTTTCAACTTTAATTCCATAATCTAAGAGTTGTTGCTTCATCCAAAGGACTTGAGCACAACAACTCCCTAAGGATATGTACTCGGCTTCGGTGGTAGATAAGGCTACACTATTTTATTTCTTAGAGAACCAGGATATGAGCATACTACCTAAGAATTGGCAAGTTCCCGAAGTACTTTTCCTATCAATTTTGCAACCCCCATAATCCGCATCCGAGTAAGCATGAAGGTTGAAGGTAGAGACTCTAGGATACCAAAGGCCTAAACAAGAAGTGTCTCTAAGGTATCTAAAGATTCTCTTAACGGCTATAAGGTGAGACTCTCTAGGACTAGCTTGAAACCTAGCACACAAGCAAACACTAAACAAGATATCCAGTCTACTTGCGGTAAGGTAAAGCAAAGATCCAATCATAGAACGATAAAGCTTAGAGTCAACACACTTACCTCCTTCATCTTTGTCAAGCTTTGTAGATGAGCTCATAGGAGTGGCTTGAGGCTTTGCATTCTCTAATCCAAACTTCTTGAGCATATCCTTTATGTATTTTGCTTGGTTGATGAAGGTGCCATCCTTCTTTTGCTTGATTTGGAGTCCCAAAAAGAATGAGAGCTCCCCCATCATGCTCATCTCAAATTCACCTTGCATTAACTTAGCAAACTCTTGACAATGACATTCATTAGTAGAACCAAAAATAATATCATCAACATAAATTTGAACTACTAAGATGTCATTTTTATACATTTTTATAAAGAGTGTAGTGTCCACCTTACCTTTTTCAAATCCTTTTTCAATCAAAAAATTTGAAAGCCTTTCATACCAAGCTCTAGGAGCTTGTTTTAAACCATAAAGAGCTTTGGTAAGTTTGAAAACATGATTTGGAAATTTTGAATCTTCAAAACCCGGTGGTTGTTCCACATACACTTCTTCATTTATAAAACCATTTAAAAATGCGCTTTTAACATCCATTTGAAAAAGCTTGAAATTATGATAACATGCATATGCAAGCAACATCCTAATGGCTTCCATTCTAGCTACGGGTGCATATGTTTCATCAAAATCTATTCCCTCTTCTTGAGTGTAACCTTGTGCTACAAGTCTAGCTTTATTTCTCACAATGTTACCACTCTCATCTAGTTTGTTCCTAAAGACCCATTTAGTTCCTATTGTAGATTGATTACTAGGCCTATCAACTAATGTCCATACATTACTTCTCTCAAATTGATTCAACTCTTCTTGCATAGCCATAATCCAAAAGTCATCTTTCAATGCTTCTTTTATGTTTTTAGGCTCTATGCATGAGATAAATGCAACATGGTTCATTAATCTAAGAGAAGAACGAGTGTTATATCAAAATTGAAAATGTCAAAACGAATTTTAAGTCCTCAAAATATCCCCATATAATTTTAAGATTATGCCCAAGTTAAAAACAAAGTTTTTCAAATATTTTTCTAAGTGTTTCAAGTCAAAACAGTGATTTTCAAAGTCCTGTTTCGAAACGGCCCTTAGGCGTTTCGAAACGTTTTCATCACTGTCAACCCCTGTTCCGAAACGTGTATCGAAACACTTGACCCCGTTTCGAAACGGTATCACACGTTTCGAAACTGTTCTTCATATTTGATTTAAAAAGGCACAACGGTTGAAATATTTTTGCCTAATATTTAAAGATAAATAGGGTGTTTCGAAACGAGCTAAGGCTGTTTCGAAACGACCCTTGACAGTAGCAAATCCGTTTCGAAACGAAGCCAAAGCGTTTCGAAACAGGTCTTAAGTTTGAATATAAAATATGACCGTTGAAGTTGTTTTTAACTAATTTTCTGAAAACCGTTAAGGTGTTTCGAAACGGGCTAAGACCGTTTCGAAACGACCCTTAACAGTGGCAAAAGTGTTTCGAAACGGCCCTAAGGCGTTTCGAAACGAGCTCTTAAATGCACCCCAATGACTCTTTCTATTTTAGCCCGTTCCGAAACATGTACCCCGCGTTTCGAAACGGGTTGTTGCAGACTGCATTTATGGTGGTGAGATAACATCCCCAACGGCTCTATTGATGAGTGCAACAACCACAACGGCTAGAATTCAATGAGAAGGTATAAAAGAGACTTCTAAAAGCACCAGCAACAACTATTGATCCAAAAGCAAACATCCAAACATCAAATCCAAGCAATTGTGCAAAAATCCCATTTTGTCTAAAACCCCAATTGTAATTTTCATTCATATCTTGTTCAATTGGGTTGAGTGCTTATAATTGGACTATTATTTGTATTGAGAGATATCTAATTAGCCATCAAATTTCTTTGTTCACTTGTGTGAGGATTGGGTTGATTTTTGGGTAGAAAAATCAACCGAAATTGTAAAGGGTTGCCTCATTGTCCTAGAAAAGGGGAAGAGCAATTAGTGGAATTGTTGCAAATCCTTAGTGAAGCTAAGGTAGTGGATGTAGAGTTCATTTGGAACTTGAACCACTCTAAATCTCTTGTCCATCATTTTTAAATTTGCAATTTCCACCACAATACTTTAAATTTCCAATTCACCCCCTCTTGGTCAATATCGATCTTGCGATCCACTCAACAAATACTTTTTTAAATCGATTACTTTAAATTAATTCGAATATTAAATCGAATACTTTAAATTAATTCGATTTTAAATACTTTAAATCAATTCAAATATTAAATCAAATACTTTAAATCGATTCGAATATTAAATCAAATACGTTAAATTGATTCGAATATTAAATCAAATACTTTAATTCGATTCGAATTAAACGGAATACTTTTTTAAATCGAATACTTTAAATTAATTATATTTTTAAATATTTGAATATTAAATATTTGATTTAAATCGAATACTTTTTAAAATCGAATTTCTTTTCTTTTAAATCAAATATTTTTAAATCGAATATTTAATATTTTAATAAATATTCGATTTAGTTTAAAAAAATATTAGAATACTTTAAATCGAATATTTAAAAAAAATTAGATTTAGATTAAATCGAATGTTTGTGTGATTATACACATCTCAAGTGATCTAAGTTTGAGTCCCCTTTCAACTATTTTTACTTCTTTTATCCCTAACATTTACTGAACTATAAGATATGTATATGAAAGTGTGCAAAATATATCATTAAGAGTAGCTTGGCGTAGTGATAAAGGTGTGGGGTTTTCTCCACTTAGTCCTAGGTTTAAACCCCCACAACACTAATATTTATTTTTCATTAATTTTTCTTTCAACATGTGGTGAAAAAATATATTAAATATTAAATTAAATAAATTAAAATTTGGTTAAATTAACCCAATTGGGTGATGACATGTGTCATCATCTGATTGGATGATTAATTTTATTCAATTAAAATAAAATTAGGATCAAATTGATTTAATAGTAAATAATATAGACCAAATATGTAATTTTAAAAATTTCCCGTAAACTGCCACGTGGCAGTTCCGTCACCCATCACCGTTACATTTTTAACAGCGATGGTCAAAATAGGTTGATTTTATAAGTTCGGTAGTTTGATTGACGAGTTCGTTAGTTTGATGGTCAAAATAAGAATTTCTAATTAGTTCGGTGGTCAGTAGTGTAGTTAACTTTTTTTTATAACTTTAAAATCTTTTTTGACCAAAAAAATTATTTTAATGTAGTTTAGTGACTGTTTTTGTAATATTGCATTGATCGTCCAAAATCAATGATCACTTCAAACGTCATTACAGCTATCTTACACGACACCGCTTCCTTTAAATTGTCATCGCTCGACGAAAGTTTCATTTTCATTTACTCAAATTTGGATTCAAATAGCAAAAAGAATTGGCATCAAAAGCTTCAGAAAAGAGTCGAAATGGGGAGCAAGAACAAGGGAAGAACAATGATTGAAGTTGGAGCCGATGGGGTTGCTGTTATCACAATCATCAATCCTCCTGTCAATTCTCTTTCACTTGATGGTAATCTTTCTTTTCCCTTTTATGTTCGTTTCTGTAATTGTGTTTATTTTTTCATTTTGGCAATTACCCATTTCTTTTTATTTATGGCTTGTAGTCGAGCTTTTGAGTTATGGAGTCTCGTTGGATTTTTTTGTTATGTATGGACTGAATGATTTTTTATGCTAAATTTGTTGAAAAATGTTTTGATTTTTTGTTTGCTAATGTATTGGGTTTCATTCAATGACAGAGGGAAATAGATGCATTAGTCTACTTGACATTCATTATAAGATCAGAATTTAGAGGGAAATCGATTTATAGTAAACTATGTCACTTAGGCTCTTTGCTTGGGTGTGAATGTTGGATGCAGATATATCTCCGTCTCCAACATAGTATATTTCAATTTTTTAAGTCTTTTAAAGTACTACCGTTAAAAAAAAAAGGTCTTTTAAAGTACTTGAAGGGTCCTTGAGGTGTCATGTCCCTCTATCCATGTTTGATTGTTCATCGGACATTGGTGTCGGCTCAGGTGTGAGTCAGATACATAATCCGAAATGGTAGGACCGTTGCAATTTTGTGCACCCATATCCATGTTTGATTATACATCGATTATTGGTGTTGCCTCCGGTGTGTTGGATATATCTAATGTATCCGACATGGCTATATTCCAATTTTTCAAGTTTTTGAAGGGTTTCTAAGTGTCATGTCTTCATATCAATGTTTGATTACACCTCGGACATAGGTGTCTCAAGAGAAATGAAAATTCAGAGGAACATATTAGGCAGCTGTCTGCTCGGTTTCGATCACCTGAAAGCTATAGTTATCAGCCTTTTATTCCCTCATATTTTTTTATAAGTTTTAGTTTTATACAAGTGAGAAGATATACAATTGATCTCTTCTGTCATGTGTGTTCCTTACAGTGTTGCAAAGCTTAAAAGAAAGTTACGACGAGGCCTTACGAAGAGATGATGTGAAGGCCATTGTTGTTGCAGGCAAGTTCAAGTAGATGACCCATAAATGAAAAGGAAAAGTTGTGCTAAGATATTGCCTATGTTACTGATCTTCCAATATCTGAATTCGTTAATTTGAGATACTAATGTGCTTTATCCTTTGAGCAGGTGCAAATGGAAAATTTTCCGGTGGTTTCGATATTTCTGCCTTTGGCGGAATTCAAGAAGGAAAAGGTATATATACTACTAATGGTGTGCAGCGTTAAAAATATAGAAAACCAACTTAACCGACCTCATAAATGATAAGAGAAAGCCGACCAACTTAAGTGGGTCTGTTCTGTTAATTAACCTAATTAACAGGAAAAAAATTTGAACCAGTCTATCCTTTTCTATATAAAAAATCATATTTATTTAAAAATATTTTATATTTTTATTTATGTTTCCTTAAAAAAATCTTAATCATTGGAGAAATGTAATAAAAAATATTATAATTATAATATTTTTCATATATCTATAATATATTAAATATAAATATTTAAGTCTGGACATTGGTAAGATTTGGTTGTATTTTCCAGTGCAGCAGCCAAAGTCTGGCTATATATCCGTTGAAGTTCTCACCGACACAATCGAAGGTAATCACTTGGTTATGATTATTTTTAAACTAAAAATCATTTGAAAGTTGTTTGGATCTGTGTTGACTCTAGTTGTTTTGTACTTCAGCTGCAAGAAAACCATCAGTTGCTGCCATTGACGGCCTTGCCTTAGGTGGGGGTCTAGAGGTTGCAATGGTAGGTATTATTGAACTTAGGAGGTGTAAGTGAGATTTTTCCCAAGCTACTTGAATTCAACTAAAAAAAACTCTAATTCAATTTGGTCATTGTTGTGCCGAACTTGAGTTCAAGCAGCTTGAACTTTCGAGCGAACTGAGCTTGAGTACTTTAATACACGATTTGAGCAACTTGTAAGCCTAATCGAGCTTTTTATTTAAAATTATTCCCCCCCCCCAACATATACACCCTTAAAATCCAAACCTAAATTTTGTTATTTAAGTATAAAGTTTGCATATGAAATGAGTTCGAACTTGAGTTCAAGTATTTAAATGATCTTAATCGAGCCGAGTATGAATTGTTTGATTTTATTTCGAGCCAAGCTTGAGTTTCTGTAATTGTATTTTATCAAGCTCGAGCCGAGTTGCAAGATCAAGCTTCACACTGTTTGAGCACGGCTCAGCTCACAGCCCTAATTGAGCTTTTTCAGAGATTCTCTTATTTTGTTGTTTAGAAAGAAAAGAATTTACGATGTCTCTATTTTAGGTATGCCATGCACGGATATCGACCCCTACTGCACAATTGGGCCTACCTGAACTTCAACTTGGACTAATTCCTGGGTTTGGAGGTATGAATCTTTGTTCTGATAGCATGTTTATACAAAATCACCGGTTATTGAAGTGAACTATTGATTGCTTGTGTGGTGCTGTTTTTTAGATTACTTAATATGGTAATTTGACATATTTGCAACATTTACATCCGTATTTGTGCTTTGGACAACTTTTTCGTTTCCTACTATCAGTGTTCTTATGTTCCTAAATTGATTCAGGAACGCAGCGACTTCCCCGGCTTGTTGGTCTGGCAAAGTCCCTCGAAATGATGTTGGTATGTCGTTTAATAATCTTTGTGCTTGATCTTACTTCGGTATGACTTGACCAATGTGATTACATTATTGATTTCTTGTTCGTTAACATAGAAATTTCGTCTTCACTTCACCTTTCTCTTAAATAGACTTCGAAGGCAGTTAAAGGCGAAGAAGCCCTTCAATTGGGTCTTGTTGATGCTGTCGTCTCATCTCAAGAGTTGGTAAACACTGGACGTCAGTGGGCACTAGATATTTTGGCACGGAGAAAGCCATGGGTTGCTAGCCTTTATAAAACCGATAAGATCGAGTCCCTGGGTGAAGCAAGGCAAATACTTAATTTTGCTCGAGCACAGACTCGGAAGAGAGCTCCAAATCTCAAGCACCCCTTGGTTTGCATTGATATAATCGAAGAGGGTATAGTTAATGGTCCGAAGCCCACACTGATGAAGGTCCCTGAATAGTGTTGGATACTTTTTTCGCTGATCTTTTTATTTGTAGCTAACACTTGACTTCAAAACCGTATTTCTGATATTGGCAGGAGGTTGAAGCTTTTGGAAGACTTCTCAAATCTGATACCAGCAAAAGCTTGATCCACATCTTCTTTGCTCAGCGTGGAACATCAAAGGTTTGTTGCATCTCTAATACGCCATTAACGGATCCTTATATTTCATCTCTTGATTTAGTCTTTTGGCTTTTCAAATTGATTATTCTAACATCGAAGCAACTTTCTATTAAAATCTGTTAGTCAAACTTTGGTGAGAGTTTTGTATGCGGGTATGTGCCTGAAACGAGTACTCTATGCCCCCCTAAGATTACCATGCATTTGAGGGTCTATGGAGGACCACAATGGCAATACTCAAGAGAGATCGGTGGGGACATGGCTGCCCCCCACCCACCCAAAAAAAAGGAAAAAAATTAAGTTGGGGTAATGGTAAAATTATATTTTAGTCCCTCTAAATTTAGACATTTTAAAATGTACCATTCAATAAATAATGTTGAGTTCCGCCACCAGAGGACCATATTCCCATTAATCATGTATGCCTATGAGTCAGAAAACAAGTACTTCTAAAATAATGAAGAGTCGGAGCATAGGTTAAAATCCTCAAATGTCTTACTTGTTTATCGGGCATTGTAATTTGAATCTCAAACTTATGGGTTTTAGTTGGATATTAATTGAAATGAACTGATTGTTACATTATACTCTTCAAAGTATCAACTGTTCTAGGCTTTGGTGAAATGTAAGCTGTGCTTGAATGCTGCCCCCTAGCCGTTGTTATTTTCTGCTTAACTTTTTACAAACACTTATCTCTTTGCAATGGACAGGTTCCCCGTATTACTGATCGAGGTCTGGTGCCTAGAAGAGTGAAGAAAGTTGCCATACTAGGTGGGGGTTTAATGGGCTCGGGAATAGCAACAACATTGATTCTTAGCAATTTTTCGGTGGTCCTGAAAGAAGTGAATGAGAAGTTCTTGGAGGCTGGGATTGGTCGAGTCAAAGGTGAGATCAAAACTAGATTATTTTGTGTTCATTTCTGATATCAATTTTGACTTTAATTTTAGAAAGGCGCTTATTCTAAGAACGTATTTATGTTTTTTCAGCCAATTTGCAAAGCCGAGTTAAGAAAGGGATGATGACTCAAGAAAAGTTCGAGAAAACCATCTCTCTACTTAGGGGAGTTCTCGACTTCGAAAGCTTTCGGGATGTAGACATGGTCATCGAGGTAGTTAAGAATGCATTATAAGTTTCTCTCATGGATTAAAAAACCAATTGGAAGGTTGAACCGATTGAACTTCTGGTTCTATTCTACCATCTTAAGAAATTTGAAAATATAAATAATAATTAAGAAAAATATATATTTTTTTAAATTAGGAATAATTATGTTTACAAAAAACCAATGATGTAAATAACCAAAACATAATTTAAAACCTCAATTTTTTGTTGAAAAATCCGAAAGTAATAACAATTTATACAGAAACAGATATTCATTTTACTTGTTCTTAACCATATTGTATGGTTGAATTGTCGGACCAACCGAGTGAACCGAAACCTTTGGTCCGATTTTTAATCCATTGTTTTTATTTCTTAAAATTCATGTGGAGGTTGAAGATAAATAGAACCTTTTCTGTTTATTGAATCGAAGTAAAAAAATCATAAGATTACAAGAGAAGTTTACAACTTATATAGGATAAGACTTTAACATTAGTTAGGAGTCCTACTTAGGTTAGACTTCTACTCTATCTTTTAGATACTAGATATACAACAATTCTAATAGAATTTAACTCTTATATTAAATAGAGTTTAACTCCTACACAACTTATACTATGCGTAATCTTACACGCCCCCTTAAACTGGAGAGTATACGTTGTATAATCCCAGTTTGGATAAGAACTTGTCGAAAAGGGCTTTTGGCAGAGGTTTTGTGAGAATGTCAGCCACTTGTTCTTCTGTCGGTATGTAGTTCAGTGAAGTTGTTCCTTTAGCTAACTTTTCCGCAATGAAGTGTCTGTCAATCTCGATGTGCTTAGTCCTGTCGCGTTGAACATGATTTTTGGCAATTTGAATAGTCGACTGGTTATCACAGAAAACTTGAAAATTTTCATCTTTTGTCATGCCCAATTCTGTGAGTAATTTTATTAGCCAAATTCCTTCACATATTCCCAAAGCTAAAGATCTGAATTCTGCCTCGCCACTGCTTCTAGAAACCACTGTCTGCTTCTTACTTTTCCAAGTTAACAAGTTATCTCAAATAAAGGAGCAATAACCACTAGTTGACCTACTATCAGTGAGTTCTCCTGCCTAGCTTGCATCTGTAAAGATCTTAATTGTTCTGTCATGACTCTTTTTGAAAAATAAGCCATTTCTTGGTGTACCTTTTAGATATCTCAGAATCCTCTTAGCTGCTTCCATGTGCTCTTGTCTCGGATCTGTCATATGATGACTGATAACATTGACAGGGAATGCAATGTCTGGTCTTGTGAGTGATAGGTAGATCAATTTACCCACCATCCTTTGGTAAATTCTTTTGTCAGCCTCAGGACCAAGTTTTGACTTATCGAACTTCAACCCTGCATCCATCAATGTATCTACTGGTTTGCAACCTAGTAGGCCAGATTCTTTAAGAAGATCTAGAACATACTTTCGTTGATTAATTATCAACCCCTTGTTGGTACTTGCTACCTACATGCCTAAGAAATATCTCAGTTTTCCTAGGTCATTAATTTCGAATTCCCTACTCAACAGACTCTTTAGCTTTTCCACTTCTTCTTCATCATCTCCTGTCACTATTATGTCATCACATAAACAACTAAGATCACCTTTTTATTGGACGAGGTTACCTTAGTGAACAAGGTATGATCTACTGAGGACTGTTTGAATCCATTCTTCATTATGACTTTGGTAAACCTTTTAAACCAGACTCTAGGGGATTGTTTGAGTTTATAGAGTGATTTAACAAGCTTACATACCTTTTGAAACTGTTTAGCACCCTTTACTCCAGGAGGAATCTGTAAGTTATCCGAGAAGTGGTAGAGTTTTATTTAATGTATAATTAGAGTTTATTCTCAAGTCAATAGTTTAGATTTACTAGAAGTCTTATTTAAATTAGGGATAAATATTATTTAAATTAGAGATAAAAGTATAGTTTAACTATACTAAAACTCTGTAATTGCCTATTTAAAGGCTCACCTTACACACATTTGAATAATTAAGAATAATAAGAAAATACAGAGAAACACATTGTTCTCTCTGGAAAATATCCTTTCCATCTTCTTCAAACAACAAATCCTTAACCACCGATCACACACACAAACCACCATCATTAATTGCATCTCCGGCCATCATGGCCCTTTTCTCACATGGTATCAGAGCCAGGTTCGGTCTTGATGTCGTCACCACTGCTGCCATCTCTGATCTGATATTATTTTTCTTTTCATATGCACACTTTTTTTCCGCTGCTATCATTAGGCCACGCTCGTTCCTTGGCTTCTTTTTCGTTGGAATCTTACATCTCTGGTGAAATCTTACATCTCTGGTGAAATTTTTGCTCGTTTATTTTTGTTGTTTTGTCGAAAAGGTTATAGTTTAGCCTTAAAAAACTATTTGGTTCTATCTTAGCCATCCGTCCTAAAAAAGATAGCAGAAAAGGTTTTAGTTTAGCCTTAAAGAAAAACTATATTATTTTTCAAGGAATTCTACATCAAAAATCCAAGCTGGGACTCTAGTACGTGTAACTACCAGCTTGAGGGGGAGTGTAGATTCCTGTGATCGTTATTGAATGGAAGCAGCTACTTAGTCCGTGAATGGCAGAAAAAGCTGGAAGACATCTAAGGGAGGTGCAAAACCAACAACTACAGCAAAATTGGTAGTCATCTCAAGAAGGATGCCGAAACCAGCAACATCAGCTGTAAATTTTCAACAATGACCGTGCAAAGAACAACATGATTATATCCTAGTTGTTCAACTCAATGGCTCCCGGAAAAGGGAGATTTTCTTTTTCTCTAAGAAACAACAGAAGAAATATGAGTAGGGCATCACATCCAAGATCCAAGCTGGTGCTCTACTACATTTGCTCACCAGCTTGAGGGGGAGTGTAAGTTATCCGAGAAGTGTTAGAGTTTGAGGGAGAGTGTAAGTTATCCGAGAAGTGGTAGAATTTTATTTAATGTATAATTAGAGTTTATTCTCAAGTTAGTAGTTTAGATTTACTAGAAGTCTTATTTAAATTAGGGATAAATATTATTTAAATTAGAGATAAAAGTATAGTTTAACTATACTAAAACTCTGTAATTGCCTATTTAAAGGCTCACCTTACACACATTTGAATAATTAAGAATAATAAGAAAATACAGAGAAACACATTGTTCTCTCTGGAAAATATCCTTTCCATCTTCTTCAAACAACAAATCCTTAACCGCCGATCACACACACAAACCACCATCATTAATTGCATCTCCGGCCACCATGGCCCCTTTCTCACATGGTATCAGAGCCAGGTTCGGTCTTGATGTCGTCACCACTGCTGCCATCTCTGATCTGATATTATTTTTCTTTTCATATGCACACTTTTTTTCCGCTGCTATCATTAGGCCACGCTCGTTCCTTGGCTTCTTTTTCGTTGGAATCTTACATCTCTGGTGAAATCTTACATCTCTGGTGAAATTTTTGCTCGTTTATTTTTGTTGTTTTGTCGAAAAGGTTATAGTTTAGCCTTAAAAACTATTTGGTTCTATCTTAGCCATCCGTCCTAAAAAAGATAGCAGAAAAGGTTTTAGTTTAGCCTTAAAGAAAAACTATATTATTTTTCAAGGAATTCTACATCAAAAATCCAAGCTGGGACTCTAGTACGTGTAACTACCAGCTTGAGGGGGAGTGTAGATTCCTGTGATCGTTATTGAATGGAAGCAGCTACTTAGTCCGTGAATGGCAGAAAAAGCTGGAAGACATCTAAGGGAGGTGCAAAACCAACAACTACAGCAAAATTGGTAGTCATCTCAAGAAGGATGCCGAAACCAGCAACATCAGCTGTAAATTTTCAACAATGACCGTGCAAAGAACAACATGATTATATCCTAGTTGTTCAACTCAATGGCTCCCGGAAAAGGGAGATTTTCTTTTTCTCTAAGAAACAACAGAAGAAATATGAGTAGGGCATCACATCCAAGATCCAAGCTGGTGCTCTACTACATTTGCTCACCAGCTTGAGGGGGAGTGTAAGTTATCCGAGAAGTGTTAGAGTTTGAGGGAGAGTGTAAGTTATCCGAGAAGTGGTAGAATTTTATTTAATGTATAATTAGAGTTTATTCTCAAGTTAGTAGTTTAGATTTACTAGAAGTCTTATTTAAATTAGGGATAAATATTATTTAAATTAGAGATAAAAATATAGTTTAACTATACTAAAACTCTGTAATTGCCTATTTAAAGGCTCACCTTACACACATTTGAATAATTAAGAATAATAAGAAAATACAGAGAAACACATTGTTCTCTCTGGAAAATATCCTTTCCATCTTCTTCAAACAACAAATCCTTAACCACCGATCACACACACAAACCACCATCATTAATTGCATCTCCGGCCACCATGGCCCCTTTCTCATAGAATCTGCATATAAACTTCTTCTTCAAGATTGCCATTTAGGAATGCATTTTTGATATTCAACTGATGTAATTTCCAGTCTCAATTCACTGCCAAACTTAGAAGAATCCGAACTGAATTCAACTTAGCAACAGGAGCAAAGGTTTCTTTAAAATCGATCCCATAGGTTTGAGTAAACCCTTTGGCAACCAATCTCGCCTTGTGTCTTTGTATGTTGCCATCAGAGTTATATTTAATAGCAAATACCCATTTACATCCAACATGTTTTTTTACCTCGGGGAAGATTAGTAATTGTCCATGTTTCATTCTTCTGAAGTGCCTCAACTTCCTCTTCGATAGCCTTTTTCCACTTAGGATTTTGCACTGCTTCTTCATAACCTTTTGGGATTTGTTCTTCATCTAAACATGTTGTAAAGGCTTTGAAAGAAGACATTAAATTCCCATAAGCAACATATCTCTGGATAGGGTACTTAGTAAACTGTCTTACCCCTTTCCTTTTAGCAATAGGTACATAATCATACTCGAGAAGATGAGAGGGAATACTAACAAATTCATTACCTTCACTTTCTTCACTAGTAGCTGGACCGAAATTCAATTCTTGATGAGTGCAAGATTGCAAAACAGGGATGGTTCTCCTTTTTCGAAAATAAACCTGCATTTGTTTAGGAGGCTCAGAAGGAGATCTAGATAAGTGTTTAGACGCAAGAGAAGTAATAGGAGAATGATGTGTATTCGATGAAGAATTAGGTGAGGTATGCTGGTTTTGGGAAGGTGTTTGAGGTTCCAGTAAAGGAGTATAATGAGAAGGAGAAATAATAGAAACCTGTTTAGGAATGGACTGAAAATCATCACCAAGAGCCTCCCCTGAATTTCAGTCTTGGAAAAATAGGGTTCTTGTTCAAAAAAGGTTAGATCAATGGTAACAAAAAATTTCCGAGAGGGGATGAAACATTTGTAGCCCTTCTTGAGTGAAGAATATCCAACTAACACACATTTGACAGACTTGGGATCAAGTTTTGATTTAGTAGGACTCAAGTTCTGAACAAAAACAGTGCAACCAAAGACACACAAAGGAAGATTGGAAGTCATTGGTTTAAACAAAGGAAAGTATGAAAGAAAAATATCCCTAGGTGTTTGAAAGGCTAATACTCAACTAGGCATTCGGTTAACAAGATAGGTAGAGGTTAATAATGCTTCACCCCATATATACTTAGGGACATTGTGGGAAAACATTAGAGCTCTAGTGACTTCTAAAAGATGTCGATTTTTCCTTTCTGCTATCCCATTCTGTTGGGGAGTATTGACACAAGAACTGATATGAACAATGCTCTTGGTTTTAAAGAAATCTCCTAAGGACTTAGTGAAAATTTTTCCCCCATTATCAGATTTGAAGATCTGAATTTTTTCTTGAAATTGAGTTTCAATCATACAATAAAATTGCTTAAAGACACTAGCAACTTCAGACTTTTCTTTTAACAAATATGTCCAGGTAAGTCTACTATGGTCATCAATAAAAGTCACAAACCAACTACTCCCATTGATATTCTTCACGCGAGAAGGACCCCAAGCATCACTGTGTATAAGAGAAAAAGGATGTGAGGGTTTGTAAGTTGAGGGCAAATAAGACTGCCTAGTTTGTTTTGCAAGAGGACAAATATGACATTTGAAAGAAGAATGTTTTTTATTAATAAATAACTGAGGGAACAATTTAGAAAGATAAAAGAAACTGAAAAATTCTCCTCTTAGTAATTTTTTTGAAGATTCCAACTTCTTTAGGAGTCTCCCATTCATGTGCTTCATACATATTGATTTGCTGCCATAAGTTAGTTAGAGTAGCATAATATTGAGTAACAGTCATACCATCTTGTTTTAAGGTAGATGCAGTGCTCTCAATCCCAAATAACTCCGAGTTATTATTTGTGCTGGAGTAAGTGTCTCGGACAGTATCCCAAATGTCCTTGGCAATCTCGTATAGGAGAAATTGGGAACCAACCTCAGGAGCCATGGTGTTTATTAACCATGACATGATTCGACCATCCACCTAGATCCACTTTTCTAGACCAGCATCAGTAGCAGCAGGTTTGGAGCTCTTCCCATTGACATACCCTAGGCTGCCTCGCCCGATAAGAAAGAGTTTAACAGACTAGGACCATTGAATGTAGTTTGTGCCTATAAACCTATGGCACATGGTAGACGAACCAGATGGTTCCAAAAAATCTGCCATTGAAGTAGCAGATGACGAGGATGGAGATTGCAGTTCACTCGAATTGGAACTATCGACCATCGAAAAGAAGAAAAAGAAAATAATTCGATAGGATCGAATTAGGCTGATACCATGAAGATAAACAGAACCTTTTCTATTTATTGAATCGAAGTAAAAAAATCATAAGATTACAAGAGAAGTTTACAACTTATATAGGATAGGACTTTAACATTAATTAGGAGTCCTACTTAGGTTAGACTTCTACTCTATCTTTTAGATACTAGATATACAACAATTCTAATAGAATTTAACTCCTATATTAAATAGAGTTTAACTCCTACACAACTTATACTATGTGTAATCTTACAGAGGTTTAATATTTTCACCATTTGTTTATAAACCTTGTAACAGGCGGTAATTGAGAATGTTTCTTTAAAGCAACAAATTTTTGCTGATCTTGAGAAATACTGCCCACCCCATTGCATACTTGCAAGTAACACTTCCACTATTGATTTGAACTTGATTGGTAAGAGAACTAATTCCCAGGATCGGATTATTGGGGCTCATTTCTTTAGGTAATATCTTGACTACAGTTGTTACTATTTTTCTGTTTTTTTGCCGTTTCTTCACTCATATGGTTTATTTGTCAATATATCTATATGATGCAGTCCAGCTCATGTCATGCCGTTATTGGAAATTGTCCGTACTGAGCATACATCTCCCCAAGTAATTGTTGACTTGCTCGATGTTGGGAAGAAAATAAAGAAGACTCCGATAGTTGTCGGTAATTGCACAGGTTTTGCTGTCAACAGGATGTTCTTCCCGTATACGCAAGCAGGCCTTTTCCTTGTTGAACGGGGAACAGATGTTTACCGAATTGACCGAGTGATTACTAAGTTTGGAATGCCAATGGGTCCATTTAGGTACCTAACTCGGGAAAATACGGCTTGTTATTTTCGTTCTTGCTGTTGCTGTGAATAACTTTGATGTGCCCATGAACCGGACTTTGTAATTTTCGTATTTATGCAGATTGGCTGACCTTGTGGGCTTTGGTGTTGCAATTGCCACTGGCACACAGTTTGTTGAGAACTTTCCGGAACGAACCTATAACTCGATGCTTATCCCAATTATGCAAGAGGATAAGAGAGCAGGTACTGTTTTCCGTTGAGCCTTCACTGACAAACACATTGCATCTTCTAGCATATCCTGTTAATTATATCTGACTTTGTTTCAGGTGAAAGTACTCGTAAAGGGTTTTATTTGTACGATAATAAACGCAAAGCTAGTCCCGATCTCGAACTAAAGATGTACATTGAAAAGGCGAGGAGCATCTCTGGTGTAGCTGTTGACCCTAAGGTCGGTCTGTCTGTCTTCATGGATTTCAAAACCAGACCGGACTAGCCAATTCAATTGCTTAGTCCGGCACTTCAATCATATAAATTGAAGCCAAAATTTGGAGAATTGGCCGAAACCAGTTATAAGCTGGTAAAACCAGAATTTTAAAATTAATTTTGGATATTTTGAACAAAAAATTGGGCCTTTTTCATTCTTGGTTATTTTTCCTAATATTTCTTTTCTTAATATACCTTTTCTTGAAAATGTTGTGCATTTTCAAGATGGTTGAACTGTTCAATAAAATTGTCATGGTTGTTGGAACCAGTGGGGTAAAACTGGTCATGTTTGAACCCGGTGTGAACCGTCAAAAAACCAGAAACCGGAGTAAAAATCGGCTGTTCAACTGATTTTAGATTATTTTAATATATTTAATTCTTTGAATTTTTCATTTAATTATTGTTGAAATGTTCACTGGTTGAACTGGGAACCAGTGGTCTGACCGGTTCGACCGCTGGTCTGGTTCAACATTGCAATTGGCTGAACAAGGAACCGGAAGTCTAACCGGTGTGATCTCTAGTTCATTTTCAAAAATTGTGTCTGGTATGAGTATTTGAAAATTTTAAATTTTGTCTCATGTTCTATAATCACATCTATTACTGGGAAGTACAAGCTCCATTGATATCAACATTATAAAGAATAGAATCTAATTCTTTTCCTTTTCATCATGCTTTCTTGATCTCGTATTTGTGGGGTTACTCTTGTACACAGTTTGTGAAATTATCGGAGAATGACATTGTGGAAATGATATTCTTTCCGGTTGTGAATGAGGCTTGCCGAGTTTTTTCTGAAGGTATTGCTGTGAAAACAGCAGACCTTGACATTGCCACCGTTATGGGCATGGGATTCCCAGCTTACAGGTTTGTAAATTTGTCTAGGTTTTCATTAACCCTTCTCGGACTTCCATCAGTTGTCAGTTTCTCAATATAATAACTTGCTTAAAACTTTTCTCAGGGGAGGACTCATGTTTTGGGCTGATTCTCTTGGATCTAAGTACATCTATTCAAGACTCGAGGAGTGGTCAAATTTATACGGAGGATTTTTCAGGCCTTGCGCCTTCTTGGCCGAAAGAGCTGCCAAGGGTGCTCCGTTGGTAAGCTTACTGGAAACCTTACATATTTTACTATATCATTTGAAAGGCAACTTCATGACTTTGTTGCATGCGTTAGTAACATTGCTCGGCACCTACTGATTATTACTTATGCCACAATCATATTCTGGCATTCTTTTTTTTTCCTCAAGTATGGGGGAATTTGTCAACTCTTATTAGTCCGAGTGTCGATAACTTGATGTTAAAGTAGTTTAAAGGACTGGGATAATTCGTATGTTTCCTTTCCTCATTTACAAATTGCTATATCCCTTGTGCTTGTTATGTTTATCCGGCAACTTTCGCTAGAGAATAAGTATGGTCTATCCAGGGATGGTAAGAATCCCCAAATTATTCAGTTTTTGATCTGCCCCAACCCCATAGTGGCCTACAATAAAAAAGGTTTAGGGACAGGGCGGATCAGATTTTTCATCAAAATGTTCATGATCAAGTTGGGGTTGGGTTTTTATTGAATACCTTATGCTGTCCCGATATGTGTACTAAAACCCCCCTCATCCTACCTCGTAGTCATCCCTTCCATACTAGCCATTAGGTTGCTTTCCACTTCACTCAAAATCTGGTGTGTCCATGCGGATTATCCAACGCGGGTATGTTCTTTAAAGTATTTTCATGTTTTTGGAGCATGCTCATATAGACACGGGTAGTTCAAGAAGAACAAAGTGTCATAGCTTTCCGCAATTTGATATCGAAACACTTGAATATCTTTTTACCTGATGATTGGAACTGTTCCATTGCAGAGTGCACCGGGAGAGATGGGAAAATCTAGACTATGAAACAGGTTAAAGATGCTCATAGATGGATAGGTTTTCATTTTTCAATAATGTTGTTTCAAATAAAAGTGAAAAAGAGAGACATGGATAATGATTGTAATAAACATCTCATATGATCTTCTAGAAATTTTTTAATTTTGATTTTTGCCATTCTTGAATGTTATTTAGAGTAAGTACATGGTAGTTATCCAGTCGCAAAATCACCAAAATTTTATAGTGGGAATGTGCATTGAGAAGGAAAATGTAGTGTTTTTATTAGAAAATTTTTATACAACTAATGAATTGTAACATACCTATATTAAAGAAAGTTTTATTATAAAATAGTGTTTAAATTATACATTTTTTTCATTTTAGGTGCCTAAATTTTTTGTTAATATAAGTGTCTAACGTTTCATTATGCTATATAAGTGCTTAAGATTTCATACCATTAAATTTTAAAGATTGATTTGTTAAATAAATTAATCATTCAATTATTGTTCGACACATAAATTGATTTTTTTTAAAAAAATTAGAAGTATACCCAAAATTCCAATTTTAAAAAATTTAAATCACCACAATAATGGTCTCCTCTCATCACAAGAACCGTAAAATTTAGTTTTGTTATTTTTTTATTTGTTGCATTCGTCGTTTTGTGACAATCATTTTGCATTTGTCATTCGAGGTTCAGTTAGAAAGATAGTGAAGTCTGGTGATGAAGGGGTGAGTGATGATGGTTGATTCGATGGATTTGGATATTTAAGAGAAATAAATGAAATTCTCTAAAATATATTTTAGAAAATTAAAGATAAATTTTATAAAATAGATGAAATTAATAAAAAGATGTATCTACATCACATTCTACTTGTACAATTTGGTCCTTTTCTATCACAAGGACCCTTTTATTAATTTTAATTTTGTCACCATAAATTCATTGAGTGGACTTAGTTATAAAGAATAACGTTTTTTCCCTAAGTGACTCAAGTTCAATCAATATAGTTATAAAATATGTATATTTTTAAAAAAAAAAAATTATATGCACACTCTTATGTTGTGTTATTGGCTAGCCTAATTTTTGTGTCCACCTAGCATACAAAGAAAGGCCTATCGATAATTAGTTATGTTTAACAAATGAATGATGATACGTACACGTCCATAAACAAATTGAACGAACATGAGCGAGGGTATATTCATGTTCGTTCGTTTAATTTTAACCGAACAAATAAACGAACAGGAACAATTAAACGAACATAATTTTTTATTCGTGTTCGTTTGTTAAGGAATGTAGCTTGTTCGTGTTCGTTTATGTCCGTTCATTAAAATGATAAACAAACGTAAACGAACACAAACGAACAAACATAAAAGGACATATTTGAATAAATTTAAACAAACGAACGTATGTGAATAATTTTTTTTTAAAATATAATACTTTTAGAGTAAATTACACAAATGACCACTTAATTATAGCGTTAGTGTGAATTTAACCACTATACTTCCAATTTTGACAAATATACCACTTAACTATTTAAATGGTTCCAATTAAGCCACAAATCGTTAAAAAACGAAAAAGTTGATGTAATTGTTAAATAAAATTGGTATAATTACATATTTGGTCTCCTATATTTAAACAATATATCAATTTGATCTTAATTTTAATCTAATAAAATAAATTAATTATTTAATTAGATGATGATAGAGTCACCTATGAAATCATTAAGTATTCTGCTATAGCAAAAAGATGTGGCGCATGAGAAGCGTAGGTGCAGCGGTGGAGAAGCAAACCTTCAGAAGAGCGACGGCGAATCAAACCTACAAAAGAGCGACGACGTCAACCGGTGGCCATAAAGAGGTGGGGGCAAGAGAAGGGTTCTCAGTATTTGTGAATCATATAAGCAAAAGGATTCACAGGGAGACGTTGAGGAAAGCGTTTGTTCAATATGGAAGAGTTACGGACGTGTACATAGCCTACCATAATAGGAGAAGGGTCAATAGGAAAGACACGTTCGCTTTCGTTCGATATGCCACCGCAAAGGAGGCGGAGACTGCGGTCGACTTTGGCAATAGGAGAAAATTGGACGGCTTCACCATCAATGTGTTCATGGAACAATCGCCAAGCGTTGGAGCCTCGGGTGATAGAGTTCATATGTCGGGGGAGGTTCACGGTCAGAAGAAAGTGCAGAAGCCCAATCCCAATATGTCGAAGTTCACGGACGCGAGATCTTTTAGGGACGTCTTATTGGAAAAGGCTCAAGTGGCGAACGGTGGTTGTACAACCAAAATTGGGGAGGCAACTTTCAATAGCGGGAACGTAGAGTTGGGTGATTCACCGGTGGTGTGCAATCCGTTTTGTTTCAACGTTTCTGAAAGTGAGTCGGCTTGGCTGAAAAATTGCCTAATTGGAGAGATCAAAGGTATGTATGACGCTGCATTCGTCCAACAAGCTTTAACGGCTGAAGGGTTCAGGGTGAGTGTCAGCACGTGGTCCGGGTTCTTTGCAATCTTGCAGTTTGTAGAGGAAGAACAGCTACATATATTCCTGGATTTAAAAGAACAAATGTTAAAAACCTGGTTCGATGATATTGAAAATGTTATGGAGTTCCAGAGGAAGCAGAAACTAAAGATATGGGTCAACTTGGAAAATATCCCACTAATTGGATGGAGCACTAGGATATTCGAAGCCATAGCATCCAGATGGGGTAGGGTTCTTAAAGTGGATAAGGACGCTATTTCAAAAGAGAGGTTTGATTCTACTAGAGTGTTGATTAGTGTAAATCATCGTGCGGTGATTCCACCTTTTATCAATTTATTCATCAACGGGGATAGTTACTTTGTTCGAATCTCCATATCAGAGTTCGAAGATAGCCGCTGCTGGATCGATGGGGAGTCTCCGGCGGATGAGCTCCGGGAGTCGAAGAGTCGGGGTGACGATGAGGATGGGTGGCGTTTCGTTCCCAATGAACGGGTAATTAATGAGGATCATGCATGTTGGCGGCTCAAGAAGAATAAGATCGAAAGTGACTCTGGAGCTGCTTTTTCTGGCGCTGTTGGTGGGGCAGGGGAGTCAGACGCATCTATGAGCAATGATGGGGATGCTGAGGTGGAGGAAGCTTCTAGCAAGCACGTGCAAAATGTGGAGGCGGGTCGGGTACATCAGCAATTAAGTTCGGAGTTGTTTGATATCCCGGTCCAAAGTGCCTCTAGGTCCACGCGGGTATCCTCTGATTCGAGTGGGTTCCCAGAGACCCATATCGATAAGGCGTCTGGGCTCATATGCATCAAGCCCAGACTGGTGAAACATCTAAAGATTGCCAGCCCAGTTTTTCATAATGGCAGCTTCAATAAGTGTATCCCGTGGGCCAAGACCAATTCCGGCGGTTATCAATATAGTAAAGTAAAAAAGAATTTGGCGATTTTCTGCTATCGATGGTGTGACTGAAAAAGGAAATTCTTTGACCGGTGCCGGAGGACAGACAACCCCTCTTTCGATGAGTTTGAAGGAAGTGGCTGCCGCTGCTTCAGCACGGAAATCCGATTCTCTAGAGGGGCGAGTGGAGGAAGCAAATGATGCTACCGAAGTATGCAAATCGGTAGGGTTGGTGTTTGATACTGACGAGGAAGGGCTTATCGAGGCGCTGTTACAAGTAGAAGAGGCGGTTCGCTCCAACAAGAAGTGATAAGGTTGGGATTTGCCTGTGTATGCGTGTGAGGCGTATGGAATTTTTTTATGAATTCCTCAATCTTCATGTCATGGAATGTGCGTGGATTAGGTAGCGGTGTAAAAAGAGAGACAGTCAGGAAATTTCTCAGTATCACGAAGCCAGGGGTTCTATTACTGCAGGAATCGAAGAAGGAGATGGTGGACATTAACCTCATTTCCCAGGTGTGTGGGAGGAATGTAAAATACGAGTTTGAATTTTCCCCTTCTCATGACGCCTCGGGAGGGTTAATATCGTGCTGGGATTCCAACTTTTTCTCCAAGAGGAGCTCGTTCATCCATGAGAGGTTCATTGTTATCACTGGTGAACTCATCTCTATTAATTTGAAGTGTGCTATTATTAATGTTTATGCTCCTAATTGCCATTCTGAAATAAAACTGTTGTGGGATGAAGCCAAGGACGTTGTTGTCAAGATGGGAATGCCCGTCATCATAGGTGGCGATTTCAACATCGTCAGACACCAAAGTGAGAAATGGAGAGCAGTCTCTTGTAAGAAAGCGATGGCAGATTTCGATGGTTTCATTGAAGAGTTAGGTCTTACTGATATGCCTTTGTCCGGTGCTAAATATACATAGTGTAGCAACAGAGAATATCCTGCTTTTTGTAGATTGGATAGGTTCTTGCTGGATCCTATTATCTTGAGCCGAATGCCAAATTTATACCAAACGGTGGGGGTGTGTGGTATATCGGATCACAAGCCAGTTCTATTGCGCAAGATTAACCCAAGTCGTGACTCAAAGCCATTTAGGTGGTTCGACTATTGGGCGGAGGAGGAGGGTTATGGGAATGTGGTGTCGGAAGCAGCGAATAAATCTGCAGGGATGGGTTTCTGTGCATTCCTCCAGCAGTGCAGGGGTGATTCTATTAAGTGGATGAAGAGGAGAAAACTTATTAAAGATGATAATAGCAGCGCGTGGGAAAAGAAGGTAGATGAGTTGGAAGGCTTAGTGCGGAAAGACCCTATGGATACTGTGATTCAAAGGAGCCTTAGAAATGCTCGGGTCAATTTGTGGTCTTGTTATCAGAGAGAAGAAAGGGAGTGGCTGCAGAAATCCCGCTTAAAGTGGTTCAAGGTTGGGGATCGGCATACAAGATACTTCCACTCGGTTGCTTCCTCAAGAAGAAGGGTAAACCAGATTTCCTCGCTTCAAATCGAAGGCGCTGAGGTAACTGACCAGAAAAAATTAAAAGATTATGTGTTTGGTTTCTTCAAGAAGATTTATAATTCCTCGGTGACTATCCCAGTTAAGAATTTGGATTGTGCACTGAAATCTCTATCTCCAGAGGCTGCCAAAGATCTTATTAAGAATTTCACAGAAGAAGAAATTAAGAACGCAATTTGGTCTATGGATGGCACGAGAGCACCCGGGCCTGATGGGTTTAACGTCGGATTTCTAAAAAAGTACTGGTGTGTAATTAAAGACAACATATTGAAGTTTTTCTTGGACTTCTACAATGGTTCGGCTTCGGATCCTTCGTTCAATAAGTCCTTTATTGTGTTAATCCCAAAGAAATCATCGCCCACCTCCATCGATGATTTACGCCCCATTAGCCTCGTGGGTTGCATCTATAAATTGGTGGCCAAAGTTCTTTCGTTGAGACTTAGGGGGCACATTCACGATATCATTGGAGAAACGCAATTTGCGTTTTGCCCGGGCAAGCAAATTTTAGACAGTGTGTTGATTGCTAATGAAGTTACTGATTTAATGAGAAGAGGGGGTTCCCTTGGGATTATTTTCAAGGCAGACTTCAGGAAAGCCTATGACTCGGTGGATTGAGATTTTCTGCTGCTAGCCTTAAAGAAGTTTGGTTTTCCTGCAAAATGGATATCGTGGATACATGCTTGCATTTCTACAGCCAAGATCGCGGTTCTTGTGAATGGTTTGCCCACGCCTTATTTTCCTATTAGACGCGGTTTGCGGCAAGGGTGCCCCATGTCGCCTTTATTATTTAACTTAGATGCTGAGGTATTAAGTGCAATCCTTAGCAAGGCCTATAGCTTGGGTTTCATCGAGCCAATTAGAGTGGGATCGAACAATCTGGTTGTGTCGCACATTCAGTTTGCCGATGACCTTATTGCTTTTTGCGGAGCTAGCGAGGTGCAATTGAGAAACTTAGTCAGAATCCTGAGGGGTTTCGAGTTAGCGTCCGACCTCCGGTTGAACTTGGCCAAATCAAAGGTAATTGGTATTAACGTCGAGCAGGATGTGCTAAAAAAATGGGCAAAGTTATTGAGCTGTTCAATGGAATATTTGCCGTGTAAATACCTAGGACTGCCGCTTGGAATTGTGAAGAATGCTAGAGCACTGTGGAGTCCGGTGATAGAGAAAGTGAAGGGCAGATTAGCAGTTTGGAAGGCTCGATTGCTGTCGTTTAGCGGCAGACTGTTGATCGTTAAAGCAGTGCTCTCTAATTTGCCAGTGTTCTTTATGTCGATTCTTAAGATGCCAGCCTCCATTAGCAATCAGATTAACAAACTGATTAATGCATTCTTGTGGGGTGGAACGGATAAAAGACCTATCCATTGTATTGGATGGAAGGATATCTGCAAACCTCAGTTCAAAGGCGGATTGGGTTTATTCGATATGAAATTAAAAAATAGGACTCTCCTAAATAAGTGGGTGTGGCGGTTTGGAACCGAGTACGATTCCTTCTGGAGAAGGTTTATTTGTGCTAAGTACGAGAATAATTCTTCTGGTTTCTTACCGACAAACCTGAATAATGCTAACAAGTCTAACATTTGGCGCAACATTATTGTACCTCTGAAGAATGCATCTGATCTATTGACAAGCAACATCAGCTACGTGGTGGGAGATGGAAAATCTATTGAGTTTTGGGAGGAGAAATGGTGTTG
Organism: Hibiscus tridactylites; assembly: GCA_958450335.1. NCBI lineage: Eukaryota > Viridiplantae > Streptophyta > Magnoliopsida > Malvales > Malvaceae > Hibiscus > Hibiscus tridactylites. The sequence goes on along the minus strand of OY288268.1, from coordinate 31,822,379 downwards.
TGAGGAGGCGCTAAAAATCAAATTTCCCAGAATACATGCTCTTGTGGTTAAGAAGAGAGGGCTGATCGAAGACATCGGATCCTTCATCGATGGTGTTTGGCAGTGGAGCATTCAACTGCGTAGAACACTGTTTGATTGGGAAGTGGCAGTATGGGATGAGTTCGTCGGAGTGATTAATGGTGCGAAACCTGCCGGTCACACTAGGGATATGTAATCACTAATTTTGTCTGGACCTCGGACCCCTTTAAGTTTGAGTTGTTAATGGGTTTATATTGGGCTATTATGAAATTAAAAAAATTAATTAGTTAGTTAAAAAAAGAAAATAAAAAAAGGAAAAAAAAGGAAAAAAATATAAATATATATGTTATACATATTATTACCTTACTATTATGAGTGTTATTGTATATATATGCATGTGACATAATATATATAGGTGTGTTTATTTGCATATAATTAAGTAATGTGTGAATGTATATATTTGGTATTGATATTTGCTACTGTCATTGTAATTATCTTATTATTACTATTGTTATTATTATTATTACTATGCGTTGTTGTTATTTATTAATATTATTATTGTTATTATCATAATGAAAATGAAAATAAAACATATGTAAATAAAAGCCCAAATTATGTTTGAATTAATAACAGTCCATTACATAAGAGCCCAGAATAATATAAAAATATATATATATATATATATATATATACATAAGCCCAAAAGCCCATACATTCTCAGCCCTTTACACAAGAAACCCTAATCTTTTTTATATATGCGCAGCCAAATCTGGACTGTCAGATCTAATGTTTGATCTCAACGGTCCAGATCGATCGAGATCAAGAGGAAACCCTAGTTGTCATGCAGTTGCCCCAGCGCCGCACTCCCACAGCCGTCGGATCGAAGACTTGATCAACGGTGTAGATCAGCCCGGAAGAGAAACCCTAGGGATGCCCCTTATCAGATGCCATGCCGCGCCGCACGCCCACTGCCGTTCGATCTGGGCGAGATCAACGGCCCAGATCGTGTCTGAAGGAAACCCTAACAAGGGTACCAGTGCCCCACGCCGCTCACATGCCCCCGCCGTTAGATCAAACTTGATCTAACGGTCCCAGATCAAGATCGACAAACGTTCCGGATCCCCAACGCGCCTGACTCTTCCACGCGTCTGCCACCTCCACGCCGTCTGCCGCATCTGACTCAATGTTCTCACCATTTCGAGAGTGACCAGCAGAAAAAACAGAGAAAAGGCAGCAAGTCAGACACCCAAAACAGCAAATAAACAAACACAACAAAAGGTCAACCAGACAAAGCTTCAGAGATCAAAGAGAAAATTAAATTGCTCTAAGCATTACATGTAATTTTTCGGTTATATAGAGAGAACCGAAAAACAAAAACGGGGGGGGGGGGGGGGAATGAGAAAAAACAGAGAGCATTCGAGAAGTTTTTTAGAGAGGAACCATTCGAATTTTTCAGAGAGCATTGTAATCAAAATTTGCAGAAATCAAAAAGAGAAAAGCATTTCAGAGGTATATCGCATCATCTATTTCATTTTCCATTTTCGAAGCATAAAAAAGAAAAGAGAAAACAAGTTAGAGTTTCGTTTTTTACCTTTGTCGTTGGTCTGTCTACTCCGTGTCGGTTCACGTTCCCTCATCGACGATAAGCTTTCCGGCCTCCCAGAGGCTGTGCATGGTGAGTCGGAGGGAACGACAACCAGAAAAGCGCTCGTTTTGGTTTTTTTGTGTTTCGGTTTTCGAAAGGTAACAAAAGGGGCTTTTTTGTGTTTTGGGGGGTTTCGGAAAAGTTTTAAAAAAGGTTTTTTTAGGGTTCCGGCGCCGGATTTCACAGAGAAGAAAGGGGGGATGGTTCTCGGTTTAGGGTTAATCGAAATAAAAGAAAGGCCAAATGAGTTTTTAAGTTTGCATTTATAATGTTTTTTTGTTTCAAATATGGTTTAATCACGTCTTAAACCCTTCCGCGTCGCCGTTATTACGCGTGAAGGCCTCCGCGTTTTGAAATTCCGCATCCGACCCCTGAAATGTTTTCAAGCGTTTTTAATTTGATCCCTAATCTGTTTTTTTTCCTTTTTCTAAAAGGTTTTTCTTTTTTAAATTATTACCTTTTTTCTTTAAAAAAATTCTCTTCAATGTTTTGTTTCTTTTATTATAATCCTAATTAATATTTCCCTTTTTAAAAAAAATCTTACCGTGTATGTATATGTATATATGAGTCATATTCCTTATTTATTATAATATATAATATATAATATATATGTATGGATATTTCTCTTTTTAAAAAACTTACCGTGTATGTAGATAAGATAAATTGGATTTTAAGTTAAACGGAATGGATCCTATTTTTGCGGAGCGTAATTGTACTGGGGTGGCTAACCCTAGTTCTGAGAGTTTCAACGTGGCTGGCGGCCAGCCGCCCGGAGGAGAGTTGCCGGTATCGTTACCGCCGCCTAGCCAAGGGGTTAGTGAACAGCAACTGCAGCGAGAAGGAGGGGAGGTGCAGGCGACGCCGATGGAATTTGGAGGTTCTGAGACAGTGAACCCTGGGTGCGATGGAATTCTTTCGGGGATAGAAGGGACTATGACAACGGACGGAGGGGTTGGCGCTCTGGCGGCAACGGATGCAGTTGCGTTGGGCGGAGGAGTAAGCGCTCCGGTAGTGGCTTATCCGGGGCCGAGTAAGGGGTCATATGCGGCTATGGTGGCGAAGGAGAATACCAATGGTGGTCGACATAAGGCTGGTATTGCTACTGATGGAATTCAGGTCTTAGAAACGGACTTTTCTATCGATCGAAGTGGTTCGTTTCCACGCATCAAGTTCTCTGAGAGGGTACATGCATCGATCGATGAAAGCATGAAGCTTGCCGTTATAGTACGCTTATTGGGAAGAACCATCGGATATAAGACTTTGTTGTCTCGAATCCCTGGATTGTGGGCACCAACCGGTGATTATCATGTTGTTGATCTAGATAATAATTATTTTTTGGTGAATTTTGAGTCAAGTGCGGATTATACCAGGGTTTTATCAGCGGGACCGTGGACATTGTATGGAAGCTATCTAACTGTTCAGCCTTGGTCGCGCTCTTTTTCGACGTCGCAGAAGCACCCGTCACAGGTTATGGTATGGATTCGCCTTCCGGGGTTACCTTACCGTTATTATACTAAGGCCCTATTTAAGTTGATTGGTAGCATTATTGGATCTGTGGTTCGGATTGATTACAATACAACAGCTGGGGAGCGGGGTAAGTTCGCTAGGCTTGCGGTGCTTGTTGATTTGAACAAACCGTTGTTACCGTGTATAGGGATTGATGGTTTCACGCAGAAACTGGAGTACGAAGGGCTGAGCCAAATATGTTTCACGTGTGGTATTTATGGGCACTCAACTGATGTCTGTGGTCAACGGAAGGGTGAAGATGTGCCCGCTGGGACGACGGTGGAGGTGGAAAAGCCTAGTGAAGGAGTCGAGGGGGCCGATGGATCGGATAAATTATATGGACCTTGGATGGTAGTGGATAACAAAAAGAGGAGGCCTAGGCAAAGTATGGGAAAGGCAGCTAGTGCCAGGGATCGTAATACAGGAGGGTCGCGGTTTGTGGCCTTGGATGCTGATATTGGTGGCGTACAGGGAATGGGAGAAACGTCCAAACCGACCGGTCATAGGGGAGAAGTAGCCGCGGAGGATGGTGCTAGGCCTCGGCCACATGGAAAGGATATCGCTATTGCTTTGGGGAAGGATAGAACAGAGTTGAGCAAGGGTGAGGTATCTAAGACGAAACCGCGAGGGGTGGCGAGGAGCCCGATGAGTGATGTTTCAAACAAAGAGCATACCAGTGAGAAGGGCGTTCAGGTTGTTGCGATGAATTCGCAGGGGCCCATACATGTGGAAACTTATACACCTAGAGTGGTGCAGGGGACTCATAGAGCTGTGGTAATATCTGAAGGAGAGCAGGCCAGGAATTCTCATGGTAGTGAAAAGAAAGAGGGGGGTCGTGGGAAGAATCTAATGCCGAAAGCGACGCTAAAAAAGGCTTCGAAACAGTCGAAGCGGGGCCAAAGTATGCGTCCGCCGGCGAAACCAGTGCTTGCGGAGTGGGTTCAGAACTTAACCGGAGAGCTGCAAGTTCTCCACGACAAATCTGTGCAGGCGTCGACGGAAGCTACTGCACCTGACGGAGACTAGGTACGGCAGCCTAAGGCGGTTTCGGGCATAGTGCCGTCTGATGCGGATGACGCCGTTATGGGTGGAATCAGTGACAAGGAGAACTCTCCTCCGTCTTGCTAAGGTTCGTTGGGTGGTGGTTTATAATTATTCTTTAATGATTAATATTATGTTTTGGAATTGTCAGGGCGCGGCGAGTCCGGAATTTCGCCGACATTTTAGGAACTTTGTTCGGAAACACGATCCGAGGATTGTGTGCCTTGTTGAACCGAGGATCAGTGGTTTTCAGGCGGATAGAGTGATACGTAAGTTTGGGTTTGGCAAATCGTATCGGGTTGAGTGTCATGGTTTCAGTGGTGGAATTTGGGTCCTTTGGCGGGAGGATGTTAATGTCGAAATTTTGATTGCCTCGAATCAATTTGTTCATGGTAGGTTCTTTGATGAGTCTGTTAATCAATGGATTTTGTTTACTGCAGTGTATGCTTCGCCACATATTTCTATGCGTAAATTGCTTTGGGGTCAGTTGCTTCGGTTACAGCCTGAGGCGAGACAGGCATGGGTTTTAGGCGGAGATTTCAATAGCATTATCCGTAGGGAGGAAAGTTTTGGCAGTTCAGGGATCTCGGGTATTAGCACGTTGTTTCATGAGTTCATTTATACGGCTGGTTTGCTAGAAGTGGAGTACAGGGGGGATGATTTTACGTGGCGACGTGGAAGACTTTATAAGCGGCTTGATCGTTGTCTGATAAATGATACTTGGTAGAGGTTATTTCCGTATAGCTTGGTTCTTCATTTGGACAGGCTGGGATCCGACCACTGTCCTTTGCTTCTTCGGAATGAGGCTTGTCCCAGAGCGGATGACGATCGGCCTTTTCGTTTTCTGGCTGCGTGGCAGGATCATCCAAATTTTGCCGAGCTTCTTAGCAAAACTTGGAATCCGACAGACCCGGTGATTGAGAACATTCATCGTTTTCAGGTGGCGGTGAAAGAATGGAATGTTGAGGTTTTTGGGCATATCGGTACTCGTAAAAGGCGATTGTTAGCATGGTTGAGAGGGATTGATAAAGCACTGCACCATACATATTCGCAACGCTTAGTGGATCTTGAACGGTCGTTGCGGGAAGAGCTGGAAACTGTTTTGGAACAGGAAGAAAGCTTATGGTTTCAGAAATCTCGGTGTCAGTGGGCGTTACAAGGGGATCGGAACACAAAATTTTTCCACGCCTCTACGGTTAGCCGGCGGCGAAGGAACTTGATTACCCGGTTGCGTGATGAGAACGGTTGTTGGGTGGAATCTCAGGAGGACCTTCAAAATCATGCAGTGGATTTTTTCAGCAAGTTGATACCTCAAATTTCTCGGTTAGAGGTAAATTTCCGAATTTGGACTATGGTACTTTAAATTATTTGGATAGTTCGGTTTCCATGGATGAGGTGCGCAGGGCCGTTTTTCAGATGAGTGCGCTTAAGGCCCCAGGTAGCGATGGGCTTCATGCGCTTTTCTATCAACGTAATTGGGATTTAGTGGGACCGGGTATCTGTCAGTTTGTGAGAGATATTTTTGGGGGGGGGCTGCCTTCCCGGATAAGTTGAATGAGACTCTTTTAGTTCTGATTCCTAAAGTAAATTCGCCGGAGGGGATGCATCACTTTAGGCCAATCAGTCTGTGCCAGGTGTTGTATAAAATTGTTACTAAGGTTGTGGTCAACAGGATTAAACCCTTTATATCAGACTGGGTGAGGGATAATCAGACTAGCTTTGTCCCGGGCCGGCTTATATCAGATAATATCATTGTGGCACAGGAAGTTATTCACTCTATGCGTAGGAAGACGGGTGCTAAAGGGTGGATGGCGATGAAAATCGACTTAGAGAAGGCCTATGACCGTTTGGAGTGGGATTTCATTGCGGATACGCTGTGTGATATTGGCTTACCACGTAATTTGCGGGAGTTAATTATGCGTTGCGTATCGTCTGTGTCCACTAGCATACTTTGGAATGGGGCGAGGACTCCGAGCTTTCGCCCTTCTAGGGGGATTCGTCAGGGAGACCCTCTGTCCCCGTATCTCTTTGTGTTGTGTATGGAGAGACTTGGGCAACTCATTGAGAAGAATGTCGTGCAGGGAGCCTGGAAGGGCTTTCGGGTTTCTAGAAACTGTCCGGTGATTTCGCATCTTATGTTTGCAGATGACATGGTGTTATTTGCGGAGGCCTCGCTAGAGCATATTGGGGTTGTTCATTCGGTTATGGCGGAGTTTTGTAGTGCTTCGGGTATGAAGGTTAGTATATCCAAAACTAATGTGTTTTTCTCGAGGAACGTTCTTAGTCATACTCGTCAGTCTATATGTTCTGTCTGTGGTTTTTTGGAGGTTCAGAACCTTGGGAAATATTTGGGGGTGCCTATGTTACATAGGCGGGTGACGAAAGATACCTATGGTTTTATTGTTCAGAAGGTTAGAGATCGCTTAGAAGGGTGGAAGGCGCGATATTTGTCTTTTGCAGGGAGGATTGTTCTGGCTAAAGCAGTGCTCTCCGCTATTCCGTATTATTGTATGCAGACGACAAAAATTCCTCAGCACATTTGTGATACAATTGAAAGTATTATTCGTTCCTTTATATGGGGAAAGGCGGGTATGCGCAAAGGAGTTCACCTTGTGAGATGGGAAGAAGTTGCATCCCCTGTCGAGCATGGTGGTCTTGGGTTTAAATCTTTGCATCAGCAAAACGATGCTTTTTTAATGAAAGTTGCGTATAATTTGGTGGCGAAGAGGGATCAGTTATGGGTTCGCTTCTTGCGTGCTAAGTACAAGTGCTTTGATCGTATTCCGGATACGATCGCTAGGAGGAATAGCTCGGTTTTATGGAAGGGAATTAGTGCAGTCTGGGAAGATGTTCGAGCTGGTATTGTTTGGAATGTGGGCAATGGGGAGACGATAGACTTTTGGCGGGATTGTTGGCTTGCGGAGGTTGGACCGCTTGTGGGGTGTTGTGCGCATGAAGCTTTGCCGCTTGGCCCTATAACCGTGCGGGAGATGGTCGATGAGCGGGGAGAATGGAAGTGGGAGGAATTCCACGAGGCGCTACCATGGCACGCAATTGAATGTATCGCGGCAATTAAGCCGCCAATGGCCTCGAATGGCCCGGATTGGCCGGGGTGGAAGTGGAGTCGCAAACGTTGTTTCACCGTTAGATCTGCGTTTGATGCGCGACAACCTGTTAGGGAAGAAGTTACGGATAAGTTTTGGAAAATCATTCAAGCGTATAAGGGCCCCCCGAGAGTGCGAGCGTTTCTTTGGTTACTTGGGAAGGGACGAATTTTGTGCAATGCGGAGAGAGTCCGACGTCATCTATCAGATTCTGCAGCGTGTGCATTATGTGGAGCGATTTGTGAAGACATTGATCATATTCTCCGGTTTTGTCCGATGGCGTTGTCCACTTGGTCAGCGGTTGTTGATAATCATAGCCTCTCAGAATTTTTGTCGATACCTTTACATGATTGGCTTTGGAGGAATCTGCAGCAGTGTGGAGGTTGTATTCCGGATACTCCAGATTGGGGGACGTTGTTTGGTGGGATTATTTGGACGCTTTGGCGGGTGCGGAACGAACGGGTGTTTGGAGAATGGGATGTACATGGCGATGGGGTGTTGGAACGAGCTAGGCGTTTGGTGGATGGAGGACGTCGGGGTTTGTACCTACTGCCCGAGACGTCTAAGGTGCAGGGTAGGCCGATGGTTGGTTTGCAGCAGCACAGTGCGAGTTTCATGGCTGGGTCGCAGCAGCACAATGGCGATGGTTGGGTCGCAGCCGCAGCGCATCAGGGACGTGTTTCTGCTGATGGACAGCATGGTTGTTGTGCACTGCAACAGCGTGTTGATCATACTCGGCAATGGGTGCCACCGGATAGGGGATGTGTTAAGGTTAATGTGGACGGTGGACGTTGTCTTTTGACGGGAAAGGCCTCCTGCGGGGGGTGGTTCGTGATTTTACAGGGAATTGGATAACCGGTTTCACCAAATTTATTGGTATATGTTCAAGTATTGAGGCGGAACTTTGGGCGGTGTTCGAAGGACTCAAATGTGCTATGGGTGTGGATGGAGTGAAAGTAGTGGTGGAAACGGATAATCTTGATGTGGTTCAGGTCCTATCGGACGTATCCTCTCGTTTAATTTCATCATCGTTGATTGATTCTATCCGAAACCTTATGTCGATACATGGGGATGTGGTTTTCAGACATGTGTATAGGGATGGTAATCGGGTTGCGGATGCTCTTGTAAAATTGGCTTCGTCAGATTTATTAGAGACTTGTATCTTTAGGCATGCCCCAGTGGAGGTGATCGACCTCCTGCGGGAGGATTGCTAGTGTGTTTCTTGATTTCTATCGAGTGTTTGTAATGGGTTATCTATAGGTACTCTTTTCCCTCATTTAGGTTAGGAGGGTTTTTAATGAGGCCTATGATAGTCCCTCTCCCACATTTATCAAAAAAAAAAAAAACTTACCGTGTATGTATATGTATATATGAGGCATATTCCTTATTTATTATAATATATAATATATATAGTATATGTATGGTATAATATATGTATATTTATAATCCCGTTTTTTAATTTATTCCCCATTAATGCTGTTTTTACATTCTTACTTACCTTTAATATATTTTTATTCTCGTATTAATTTGTGTATTAATATATGTATATTTATAATGTCCTTATTTACTAAATTATTACCTAGAATATTTACCTTTAATATTTTTATTGAATGTTTACCTTTAATATTTCTTTATGCTTTGTTTTTTTTATCGTATTAATTTGTGTTTTGCATATTTATTCTCATATGCCATGTTAGGTTACATTTGAAATATAAAATATAATGCGGTGTCTTTTTATTCGGGAACGAACGAGGCCAGTACCAATCGTAGTGGTGGTGGTTCGGACGTTCCTTCTCGAATATTAAGAGTTTTAAAATTTACTCACTCGTATAACTAAATTTTGATACGAATCGTCACTTTAATTCGCAAAATTTAGTATTAATTAAGCGGTAATGTTTTAGGTACCAATTTTGGGCACGTCGAGGGTGCTAATCCTTCCTCGCGTGTAACCGACTCCCGAACCCTTTTAAATCTCTGGTTTTATTTCGGTGTCCGGTCTACCATTTTTAAATGGCCGGTGGCGACTCCTCTATTTTTACACAAATCCGACTAATTTTTTTGAAAACCAAATTAAAACCCGGTTCTTCTAAGCGACACCCGAGGTATTTTTTAGTCGCAACAGATGGCGACTCCGCTGGGGACAAATTTTTGTTTTCAAAAACAAAAAAGAGAGTCAAGCCAAAAAAAACTTTACTGCTCAATTAATATTAGAAGTTGCGAATTAAAATGACCGAATCGATCGATATTTGTTTATAAGTGCGAGTTTATTTTAAACGCATTTAAAACTGGCATATAAACCCTTTGTTTAAGTGGGGGGAAAACGCTAGTGCTTTCGTGGGGATATTGTTCCTCCGTCTGGGCCTAGCAAGTACCTTTGGGGCTCGAGTACCCTATATCTTCGTGGGAATATCGTTTCTCCGTCTGGATATAGCGAAAGGGTCCCCTCGAATTGAACTCGGTTGAGAGGAGCCTATAATGGGTGATGACCGGGGGCCTTGCTACCCTTAGAAGGGGACAACGAGGACAGTTCGAGTACCTCCTAGAACCAAAACTGCATTTAGAGAACTAGAAAGCCCACCCCTTTTAGAGCCATGCGGACAACCTAGGTTTATTAGACGGGATAAATAGGGTTGCTTGCTTTCATGCTTGCCTTTTCTATCTCACACTAACGATTATTCTGATGATCTTTTTGCATTTATTCTCGCATGCATATCATGACATAAAGGTGTTGAGTCAAGGTGGTTTTACCCAATCAAGGGCTATCATTATGGACGAGAGGTTGCTAGAAAGAATGGTGTCAATTAGCAAGTCCGACATCGGTCAGAGTTGAATTAGAAAGGATAAGGGAGCAGTTTACCGAGTAAACGCACAGTGTCAGGTCATTTAATGCCCACCATTGAAGAAAGCACAACCCTTCTCCATTCCAAGGAAGTCAAGCAAGATCGGATCTACTCCGAAGATCTAATGTCATGAAACTACCCGACCGAGTGCAAAGAGGCGGCCGAAAAGAGCGTGACGACCGGAAAGAGTATGGATTAGGTCAATGGGTTGATTCAGCTTCGAGGAAATAGCTTGTTTTCCGGGACCTGATACCAGCAGATTTAGAGGATCTTGAATTGCTAGAGAAGAAAGCAAGTCCGGCCCCAACATTTTGTCGAAGTTTTCATTTCCTTGAACATGATTAGGGGGCAAGAAGAGAACCCGTAGGACTTTTGCTATGACTATCTTGTAACAAGGAGCCTCTTTTACGTTCAAATGAAAGTTGACCTAAGGGGAATCACCTATATGACCAACACCTTTGACTTGCATACATTTGTAGCATTTGTTTCATCTATCATTTCAAAGCAGCATTAAAATTGTCAGCCATGCACCCATCTCATGAGCATGCATCTGTTGATTCGAATCCATAATACATCCATCATTAAAACTTGCTTAAGATCTTCCATCACATCATTTCTAATTGGAGAAAACACTCGTGTTAGAAAGAGAGGAAAGAGAGAGAAAATGGACAAAAGAACGATTTCTAACCAGTACAGCTTCAAAGGCATGAATGACCTAGTAGCAAGGGTGGACGGGCTTGAACAGCTCCACGAACAGTTGGTTAGAAATCAGAAGGAGACGATCGCGTATGTGAAGACATTCCAAGATGAAACGATGGGGCAAATCAATGAATTGAGAGCTATGATAGCCGTGGTGACCGAAAGAAGCGGCGTGAGGGGAAACCCCCGGACCTAGAATAGTGAGAATGTGGACCATGACATTTTGATGGAAGAAGCTTTGTCTAAAGAAGACCAGGCCATCATCAGCCAGTATGAGGTGAACCGCACTGCTTCAGAATTCCCCGTTGAGCTGGCGTTAGATAAGATCGAAGATTCTCTTAGGAAAAGCTTGTCTTCTCCAACGAAGAAAGAATCAACTCAAAAGCGACAAGACTACCAAGAAGCCCCGAAGAGTGTTACAACTTCACAACCCCAAGCTATGGTTGGGAGTCCTCGAGGTTTAGAGAAGATGAAGGGGGATGATCGGTTCACCCCCAGCCTTTTCACTTACCAAGAGTTGTATTCAAAGCTGCTGCATGCTCGAGTGGTGGCACCTTGCTTTGTTAAAACCCCGTCACCTCCGTATCCCAGTTGGTTCCGTGAGGAAGAGCATTGTGATTACCACGCCGGAATTCGGGGGCATTCGATCGAGAAATGCATGAATTTTAAGCGCAAAATCCAGGGTCTCCTAAACCTTGGGGTGTTGGAATTTGAGACAAAAAGTCCGGGTTTGATAATCAGGTTTCCAACTGTGGATAATAAGGTGAAGCTAGGAGGAGGTCAAGTTGCTGTGGTGAAAGAGGGGGATAAGGCAAAGTCGCAGGCATCGGCGAAATCTACAGACGTCAGTGGATGTCCTGATCATACTAAGGAAGGGTCGGACCTACCTACGGGGTCGAAAGAATTTCCGAAAAAACCTACAAAAGCGATCGACCCCAATAAAATTGAAGAAAGTGAGCCTTATCTAAGGAAAAGGGAAAAAAGGAAAGCCAAAGAGCACGTTGTAGGAAAGGTTGACAAGAGGACAAAGGCGTGTTTCCCGATGACCAATTTAGAACTATTACCTCTGCTGATTCAGAACAAACTTCTGAGACCACCACCCCCGAAGCGGTACGCCTATTTTAATACCAAGGTGTTTGGTGCCAGGGTTCCTCATCTAGTTCCTATGTCATACACCGATTTGCTCCCAGTGCTTGTTGAGAAGAAGCTTCTAACTCCGGTTCAGTCCAAACCGAAAGATCCTCCCTATCCCGAAGGCTATGATGTCAATGCCGTATGTGACTACCATGTGGGAAGCACTAGCCACACTACGGAAAATTGTGGGGCACTGAAAAACAAGGTGCAGGCTTTGATCGAGGATGGTCTTTTGATATTCTAAAAAGAGAGAACGAGTACGTGACTTTTGGGAGGTGCTAATACCCGATCACCTTTAGGGTTTTATGTCTCCATGCATCGTGTCTGTTTTACCTTTTGTTGTCAGATCTTTCCCTCGTTGAGGTGCATATGTAAGTTTGTATTGTTGGCCCGTGATAGCTAGCATCTTCTGTAAGGGCTTTTGTGATGTCCGTTTGTTTTATTTTCAATGAAGGAGACTTTTGCAAGCATTTATATTCCTTAATTTCTTTGGGAACATTTCATTATTCTTTATGGTTACAACCTTATTGTTTTTCTATTAAAAACATACATGTATATATTTTTACAAAAAAATGACCTTAATACTTTGAAAAGAAAAGGAAAAAACCAAATGTTGTGGGAATGATACGAATGGAAGCACCATCTGTTCTACTCAGGCCAAGAGAGGGGTGACAACGAGTGTTTAGGAATAATGGGCCACTCTCATTGAGTGAATTTTCCTCTCGGGCATTGCTGTCTAAGGTTCTTGAATGAAGTGATAACCCTAAAACTTCTACCACCTGAAGACCCATTTTGATATCCATGTATGGGAGAACATTTGGCATTCCTTCAATTCCGTTCACCTAGAAATAAAATAAAAAATGTACCCATCATTGTCCCCGTTTGAGCCTTTTAAACTTTTTCTTCAGATTGAACCCAAACCAAGGATCACCCCTACACCGGGGGCAAATGAGACAAAAGTATATGGACAAGTAAATGGCATGGGATCCTGATTGTGCTATGAAGACGAGGCCTTGTGAACTAAAGGGCAATAAAAGAGAACAGATTCATTGGATATACTTTTAGTTTGAGCAACCAAAAACATCAAAAGGAAACAGCGAAAGAAAAGTCGGTTCTCAAAGAGCTACCCAAATCAAGTCAAAAGTTACCCACATAAAAGTTGGAGAAATCAAAAGCAAAGGCACTAAAGTGAAAAGTGCAGTTTTGAAAAGGAGAAAAGCGGATAAAGAAAAGGGACAAGAGGATTCCCTATCCAAATGAATCTCTGTTGATGAGCCTCGAAAGATTGTTCACCTTTGATCAAAAGCCTGCACTAATACAATGCGAAGGTGCAATTTGATCCGAAACTACGCTTGATAAGAGGAAATGAACTCTAGGGTGAAAACCCCAACAAAAAAAAACCAAAGAAGAGGGGCAGTCTAGAGCGATCCAAGGAAGTAAGAAAAGAAATAGCATTTCATCGGAACATAATTGAGACCTTAGATTGGAAGAATTGATCCTTGGTTTCACCACCCTTAAACACTTGTTTGAGCCTATTTACCCTTTCTTTCATAGCCGTGAGCCTTAGCCTACATTACAAGCCATAAAAGACCATTTGGACCATACGCGGAAGGATGAATTTGTCTTCAGATCACATTCCGCCTATTGGGGTTAACCTTTCTTCAAAGATTGCCACACTTCTAATGCCTGATTGAGATCAGAAAAGAGGGAAGGATGGGGCAAGGTGAGTTAGTGAGGTAAAGAGAGCCACCTTTAAATTGGGTAGAAACTAAGTATGGGAGTCGCTCCTCTTGGAAGCCTAATAGCCCAGAAAAGATTTCATATGTGCATCCCTGCAACATTCGGAAAATTTCACTCGGGTCAACCTTTTTTCAAAGACCCCAAACTTGATTTTCACTTGACATGATTTTTTAAAATGTATATCTACATAATAAAATCATTTTTACTCAATCATTTGCATAAGTCTTCTACATGGGAATGAACAAGCGGACTGACCATGGCTCGAGGTAAAGCCATCAGTACCCAGAGGGGCACCATCAAAGGTTCAAACATTGCTACTAGACGGCTAATACCTCCAGTTGAAATATCAAGACCGTCTTCGGTGAAATGTTGAGCTACAAAGTCAACCTTCGCTAAGAAGTGTTGGAATAGAACATGAGGGTAGAAATTTTGACATTGAGAGTCGGGGAACAGAAGCTTCCCTCGGAACCTAAGCATCTTGCCGGAAAGAATGTCCCAAGAAGAACCGTGTGCGCACGCACCGAATGAGACATTAAATATCGTCTGAAATCAACTCGACAAAAGGCGATGAAGGCGAAAGTACGCCTAAGAAAAGAAGGAAGATTAAGAAGAAGAGAAGAGGAGCCAAGGCGAAAACCCAAAGGCACTTCGGGTCAACAGAGCGAAATTCAGAAGAGGCGCTCTTGACCACGAATTTAGAGGAACAAGGGCCAAAACTTGGTGGCATCTTTGGACAGAAGACACCATTTAAAGCAGTCGACATTAACCGGATGTCAGTCAGAAGGTACATAAGCCTAAAAGCAAGTGGGGGCAATGGGATTCTAATCAGTGTAAGTCCTTCATTCGAGAAGAAGCGAAAAAGAGAAGTTCAATTAAGGAAAATAGAGACATGGCGGTATTAAAGATGTGAAAAGATTTTTGACGATAAGAGTCAAAGGTAGAAGTTGACTTCAAGAAGAAAACTCAAAGGAGTGCCCAAAAAGAGAAAAAGAGGAAGAAGGAGGACAAAGAAAAGAGAAGACGCAGTGAAAACCCAAAAGACACTTTGGGGATTGAGGCGAAATTCAAGAGGAACGCTTCAGATCATAAACTCATGGCGAAAGAGGCAGAAACTCAAAGCCAAAAAGATTTTAGAGCAAAGGAGGCAGATACTCAGAGCTCAAGGCAAAGGAGACAGAAACTCAAAGCCCGAGAACTTCAGAGCAAAGAAGGCATTTTGGGGATTAAAGTGAAAACTCATGCCGAAAGAGGCAGGAACTCAAAGCCAAAAGATTTTAGAGCAAAGGAGACAGATACTCAAAGCTCGAGACAAAGATATACAACCCGCTCATCTATTCGGGCACATGGAGAATAGAACACGTCTATCCGTTCAGGTACATGAAGATGGAACCCTACCCACCTATTCGGGTATTTGAAGCATACAATCTGCTCATCTATTCGGGCATTTGGAGAATAGAACCCGCCTATCCGTTCAGGCACTTGGAGAATGGAGATCTGCTCATCTATTCGGGCATTTGGAGAATAGAACTCGCCTATCCGTTCAGGCACTTGGAGAATGGAAATTTGCCTATCTACTCGGGCAATCAAAAATCAATAAAAATAAAAGTAGAGAAAGAAAGAAAAAATAAAAGGAAAAAATAGAAGAAAAAAAAAGAGAGAGAGAAAGAAGGGTTCAAAGTGAAAACCCGTCTGAGCACTTTGAGGCAGACAATTCCAGAAGTGAGTTAAGATGAGAAGAAGAAGAACAATGGTCCGGGAGAACCGAGAAGAGATGCAATCAAAGCAAGAAGCAACACCAAAAGACACGATGTCAATAAAATTAATATGATTAAATAACTTGGAAACCGAGTCATGCATCATGAGTAGTTAAACATCCCTAGGTTAGGAGCATGCTAACTCATGACATCATAGCATTTCGTCTTTTTCACAGGTACCCGAAAAACGAGTTGGGCCCCTTTTATAAAAGGAGTGAGTGACAAAGCGAAAACCTAGAAAAGATTTTGGAGCAGACGAGCCAGATACTCAAAGTGTAAAAAATTTTAGGCGAAGAATTTCAAACTCGCCACATCATGACTTCAGGGGAAAAGAGACAGAAACTCAAGACCCAAGAATTTCGGAGCGAAGGAGGAAGATACTCGTCGCTCAGAGATTTCAGGCGAAGCCTTTCAAGCCGCCGCTCCAGAATGTCAAGTGAAACCTTCCATGTTCGCCACTCAAGGATTTCAGATGAAAGCTTGCAAGCTTGCCAACAGATTTCAAGATGAAGGATCCTACAGAGAAAGGGTCCAAACAAGCTCTATATAGGAGGAACTTGCGACTTCAGGATCTCGAAAGTGGAGGGTCCTACGGAGAAGGGACTTGTAGATCCTTGATTTCAGACGAGAGTTCCATAGAGAAAGGACTACTACTCGAAGAATACGCTAAGGAAGAGGAGTTTAGTGGAGAAAAAACTCAGAATCCTAAGGCTTCAGGATCTCGAAAGTGGAGGGTCCTACGGAGAGAGGACTTGTAGATCCTTAATTTCAGAGAGGAATTCCATAGAGAAGGAACTACTACTCGAAGAATACGCTAAGGAAGAGGAGTTTAGTGGAGAAAAAACTCAGAATCCTAAGGCTTCAAGATCTCGAAAGCGAAGGGTCTTATAGGGAGAGGACTTGGAGATCTTTAATTTCAGAAATATGAGGACGAAAGTTCTATATAGAAAGAACTGTCACTCAAAGAACACGCAAAGGAAATAAGTTCTATGGGGAAAGAACTCACATTCTTAAAGCTTCAGAGAGAAAGTTACTTGGACTTGCGTGCTACCGCTTTGAGAGAGCAAACCGTCCAATAGTGAAGTTAGACGGATTTAGTTGACCAGTTTGCTTTACGACCGTGAAGGGAAAGCAAATCCACTTGGACGCCCAAGTTCGCATTTTTGACCGCGAAGGGGAGGCAAAAATGTTAGGAGTTTCAACTTGCCTTTAGACCGCGAAGGGGAAGGCAAAGTTGTTTGAATGACCAGCTTGTTTTTTCGGGAAGAGAAGAAAAAGATATTCGAAATCTGCTCATCTATTCGGGCATGAGGAGAATAGAGCATGCCTATCCGTTCGGGCACTTGGAGAATGGAAATCTGCAAAAAAAAAAAAAAAAAAACTGAAAAAACTCTATGTCTCTCTGTTCGGGGCATCTAGGGGAGAATCCACGATCGAAAGGTTTCGGGAAGAAGAATCACTTGGAATCGTGTGGCTGCGTCGGGAGTAAACCGTCCAACAGGAAAGTAGGACAAAATTAGTGTTTATGGTCTTTGCTTTATTCTTGTTCCACAAGTATAAGCAAAGAGGGGCAACTGTAATCACTAATTTTGTCAGGACCTCGGACCCCTTTAAGTTTGAGTTGTTAATGGGTTTATATTGGGCTATTATGAAATTAAAAAAATTAATTAGTTAGTTAAAAAAAAGAAAATAAAAAAAGGAAAAAAAAGGAAAAAATATAAATATATATGGCATACATATTATTACCTTACTATTATGAGTGTTATTGTATATATATGCATGTGACATAATATATATAGGTGTGTTTATTTGCATATAATTAAGTAATGTGTGAATGTATATATTTGGTATTGATATTTGCTACTGTCATTGTAATTATCTTATTATTACTATTGTTATTATTATTATTACTATGCGTTGTTGTTATTTATTAATATTATTATTGTTATTATCATAATGAAAATGAAAATAAAACATATGTAAATAAAAGCCCAAATTATGTTTGAATTAATAACAGTCCATTACATAAGAGCCCAGAATAATATAAAAATATATATATATACATAAGCCCAAAAGCCAATACATTCTCAGCCCTTTACACAAGAAACCCTAATCTTTTTTATATATGCGCAGCCAAATCTGGACTGTCAGATCTAATGTTTGATCTCAACGGTCCAGATCGATCGAGATCAAGAGGAAACCCTAGTTGTCATGCAGTTGCCCCAGCGCCGCACTCCAACAACCGTCGGATCGAAGACTTGATCAACGGTGCAGATCAGCCCGGAAGAGAAACCCTAGGGATGCCCCTTATCAGATGCCATGCCGCGCCGCACGCCCACTTCCGTTCGATCTGGGCGAGATCAACGGCCCAGATCGTGTCTGAAGGAAACCCTAACAAGGGTACTAGTGCCCCGCGCCGCTCACATGCCCCCGCCGTTAGATCAAACTTGATCTAACGGTCCCAGATCAAGATCGACAAACGTTCCGGATCCCCAACGCGCCTGACTCTTCCACGCGTCTGCCACCTCCACGCCGTCTGCCGCATCTGACTCAATGTTCTCACCATTTCGGGAGTGACCAGCAGAAAAAACAGAGAAAAGGCGGCAAGTCAGACACCCAAAACAGCAAATAAACAAACACAACAAAAGGTCAACCAGACAAAGCTTCAGAGATCAAAGAGAAAATTAAATTGCTCTAAGCATTACATGTAATTTTTCGGTTATATAGAGAGAACCGAAAAACAAAAACGGGGGGGAAATGAGAAAAAACAGAGAGCATTCGAGAAGTTTTTTAGAGAGGAACCATTCGAATTTTTCAGAGAGCATTGTAATCAAAATTTGCAGAAATCAAAAAGAGAAAAGCATTTCAGAGGTATATCGCATCATCTATTTCATTTTCCATTTTCGAAGCATAAAAAAGAAAAGAGAAAACAAGTTAGAGTTTCGTTTTTTACCTTTGTCGTTGGTCTGTCTACTCCGTGTCGGTTCACGTTCCCTCATCGACGATAAGCTTTCCGGCCTCCCAGAGGCTGTGCATGGTGAGTCGGAGGGAACGGCAACCAGAAAAGCGCTTGTTTTGGTTTTTTTGTGTTTCGGTTTTCGAAAGGTAACAAAAGGGGCTTTTTTGTGTTTTTGGGGGTCTCGGAAAAGTTTTAAAAAAGGTTTTTTTTAGGGTTCCGGCGCCGGCAACGGTGACCGGAACCCCTTGGCGGCGCCGGATTTCACAGAGAAGAAAGGGGGGATGGTTCTCGGTTTAGGGTTAATCGAAATAAAAGAAAGGCCAAATGAGTTTTTAAGTTTGCATTTATAATGTTTTTTTGTTTCAAATATGGTTTAATCACGTCTTAAACCCTTCCGCGTCGCCGTTATTACGCGTGAAGGCCTCCGCGTTTTGAAATTCCGCATCCGGCCCCTGAAATGTTTTCAAGCGTTTTTAATTTGATCCCTAATCTGTTTTTTTTTTCCTTTTTCTAAAAGGTTTTTCTTTTTTAAATTATTACCTTTTTTCTTTAAAAAAATTCTCTTCAATGTTTTGTTTCTTTTATTATAATCCTAATTAATATTTCCCTTTTTTAAAAAATCTTACCGTGTATGTATATGTATATATGAGTCATATTCCTTATTTATTATAATATATAATATATAATATATATGTATGGATATTTCTCTTTTTAAAAAACTTACCGTGTATGTATATGTATATATGAGGCATATTCCTTATTTATTATAATATATAATATATATAGTATATGTATGGTATAATATATGTATATTTATAATCCCGTTTTTTAATTTATTCCCCATTAATGCTGTTTTTACATTCTTACTTACCTTTAATTGTTGTGAATAAAATAAAGAAGAACAAGAAGAACAAAGAGATGAGAGGAAGAGGGAGATTTGTATTATTCTCAAAAAATAGAATTGTCTACAATGCCTTCAATGAATCATCTATTTATAGGCATAAGAAGTACATAATACATTAAACTCTAATTCATAGAGATAATATTCCTAATAATAAATAAATCAAACTCCTTTGATAAAGTTCTAATCATGATAGACATCCACATAGATAAATATTCATAACACTCCCCCTTTGATGTCTATGAAGATAATGTGCCTCGATAAAAACCCAGTTGGAAAAAAAATTCTTTAGTGAAGGAAAAAGAGTACACACATCTTTGATACGCATAACTTGTTGCCTCATTAAAAACCTTACCAGGAAAACCCATTGGGACAAAACCTCGGTTAAGGGAAAAAGAGTGCAACGCGTATTTACTCCCCCTCATGAAAACATCACAAAAGATCTTTGAATCTTCATAATTTAATCTTGAATATCATTTTTTCTAAAGATCGCGAGGGATGAAACTTTGGAGTAATATGTTCCATGATGTATCAACTTTCAAACTGAGATATACATCTTGCTTTATCTTCACACAAGACAGCTTTTATAATATCTTGTAAAAGTAAATCCACATATCTTTTGGATATGTTGGGTCAATAATCTTAGCCAAACACATTTTTTGGCTTACCTCATGCATAACAATTATTTCTACGACATTTGAGGAGGCATCAACAAATGTTTGAAGATCTAAATGTAATTATCTTTGTATATTCATAGATATTTCTTGACCAACTAATATATAGTGCTTCAAGACCAAGAAAAGATATAATTATCTTTATTCACATCCAACAATCTTACAACTATTGGGATATTCAATAGATATGCTTTATTCATATTGAATCTTCTTTAAGATTCTTTCAGCTTATGTCTATTCATAGACAAAAGAAATATATAAAAATGCTCGATCTTCAGGTCGAGATAAACTTAATGTCAAGATTCAAGTACTTGTATTGAAAGTACTTCACGAGTTTCCAATTTGAAGCTCTTTAGGAGTTCTAAAATTATCATAATGGATCTTGATCCAAACTCTTTTATAAAATACATAAGAAAATTCGATCATTCTTATAGTATTTTCTCAATTAGTATTCACTAAGGCGATTATACCAAATGCGCCAAAATATTCATGAGACATGTCTAAATAAATTTCCTTAGAAATTTCCAAATGCTTATAGCATTTTAGATCCTTCAAGGATAAATATAGATCCACAAATAATTAGATGCATGTAAAATTTTCAAAACTGCCAAAGTAATTGCATCCACCATGAAGTAATTAAAACTTTTCATAAATTATAGTTCAAGTCGTATTTACGACTACTTATTTGTGCCTCACTTGCATTACACCTTTAGGTGTTTAAAACGTCTTTCAACATTGGCCAATTCAATATCTATACTTCTGGATAGATTTTATACAAGATCCTCGATTTCTTTCTTTACTTCTATAGAAGTATTTTATGTAAAATTGTTTGTAAAATCGTTGTCGACAACTTTCTAATTTTCTGGTTCCATTCTCGTAATGACATAACTCATCGAGATCTCTTCAAGATTTCAATTTTTATTTCAGGTACCTGAAACTCTTATAGAGTTTTATTATTTGTTATGTCTTGGGTCTCTTCAGGAGCACCCGCCTCCAATATATGACCATCTCATATTACTTTCTATTTACGAGAATTTTGATCATTGGAACCATTTCAACTATCATGCTTCAGGCATGATTTACATTCTCTCGCTCTAACATGTAATTTAAACTTACATCATTTCAGCTGGTATATGAGACTTAATTACTCTCATTGGGTCAGTAAATATGTCTGGCAGTTGACATGTAATAACATGAATTATCTTATGAACTTCTAGTTCATATACGAGGATCTAGATAATGATAATTCATTTTCCTCTATCCAGCTGATTATTATCTCCCCCTGATGTTGAGAAAAATCATGTCATAAATGATTCTCCAATTAATGTTTAAGAATTTAAACATAAAAGGAGACTCGTACTCAATATATATTCTCAACCCTTTTTATTTACCCATTTTGTGCGTTGTGGTGGAGCAATTCATATCGCACATTCAAAAATCATAAAATGGGAAATGTATGGTTTCTGACCAAAAACCAATCATAACGGGGAGTTTATTATAACTCGTTGGCTTGATGCGTATAAGTGTTGCTATATGGAAACACCATATAAATAATAACTCTTTTGTTCTCATAGTTTAGCTATTAAATAGGAGGCATCCAATTGAAATTTTGCTAAACTATATTTTTCATAATCAATAGGCTTTGTAACAACTGATATAGCCTAAAACATAAACCCACTAGCTTTTCAAGACGAATAGTCTAACTGCATAATCTGAATCTTTTTAAAATCAATCTCACAAACTTCTGGTTGTAAGTCGATAAAACAATGTAGATGCATCTACTAAAATCATATAAAACTTTCCACATTTGTGGATATATGGGCCCATATTTCGTTCAGATATGCAAGACATACAGTCTTAACTTCAGTACAAGAACTTTAAGTTCTAATTCTTTTGGTAAGTGGGATCATCTATATTCTTTGAGAACAAACAACACAAGAACTTCATGTTCTTTTAGTAAGTGGAATTTAATCAAATCCTTTAAGCAACACAAGAACTTCACGTTCTTTAATAAGTGGAATTTAATTCATTCCTTTGAGAATAAGCACCACAAGAACTACAGGTTCTTTTAATACATGTGCATGTAAATCTCAATAATTTCTACACCATTATTGATCAGGATGGTCTAACCGATCATGCCAACTATATATATGTGTATATATCTCTGAATTTGTAAACTTCTTGTTTACCATAACATGTAATTCAATCTTACTCGTACATGTGTAGTACGACCATCAAAATTGTTCCTTTAAATAGGAATATATTTAGCTCTTTCGTAGCTTTCAATTGAAATTATCTTTTGGTAGCAATATATAACTCTTCTAGAGCTTTCAACTGACTTTTTGGCTACCAGAACTTATATCCATATTGGCTTATTTCAAATGCCAATTGATAACATATGTTATCTATAATTCCCAAAGGGATAGTTTGCGAACTCATATTGCTCTCTTTATGACTTTGACGAGTATAACGCACTTTGAATATGGAATAAAGTTCCATTTGACAATAACATATTTGCTCAACCAGAGCCTTTTGTGATATTAGTACTTCCGGATATAGTACTCACATTATTCTCTTGCATTTTAATCGAGAAATGCATAATTGTGCACCTTTCAAAATGTGCTTTGTTTCATTTACTTCAGGTAATGAAAATATGTACTTTGTATCATTCACTTCGAGGAATGAAAAATATAAAATATAGCACATCATATCAAGTCGATTATCTATCAAAGATAAACTTTCAAGTGCTCTTCCGAAGTATTGATATTTTAGTACTTTGAGAAATACTACTCATATTTCCCCTTGCATTTAAATGGGAAAAATATTTCTTATGCTTAAGTACAATATGAGTACTTGCATTATCTGCTAGGCATAAATAGCCACAATTCATTGTATATTTTATTCCGGAAGTAATCATATTCTTCAAATAATAAATTAACATAAAACATAAATAAATAATATATGAAATAAATAAAGATAAAGCAAACTAACATAAATAAATAATAAATAAAACGAATTAACATTAAAAAAATAAAAAAAATTATTCCTGTTAGAGGTTATAAGGAAAATAAAATAAATGGTAAATTATTCCCTTCAAGGGTTATGAGAAAATTAACAATATCCAATTGAGTTGAACCAATAACGCCATAATTATTTTCGCCATAAATAAATTTTGTTTATATTTTATTTCATTTATCATTCATGATTATGGATGAAGTCCATAATACTTTGGCGTTTGACAAGTACGAAACCAATGGTTTATAACATCACATTGGTAAAAGGATTTCACTTCCTTAGAATGATCTTTATCACTCTTGTCATCCTTATAACTTCGCTACTAGCGGGTAGAAGTATTCTTAAAATGACTATATTTTTCATGTGTATATTCATAGCCTCGACCACGACCACAACTTTTAATGTGATTTTTTATTTCTTCCATAATATAATCTCACATTCACTTCAGGGAATGGAGTAGAGCCAGTGGGCCTTTAAAACCTTTTTCACATATGCTTATCACAGAGAACAAAGATTTAATCCTCGTACGCGGCATTGTTAAACCTGTCCACAAGGTCCTTTAAAAACCTCCTTTGAGACCAGTAGCCTCGCAGAACGGGATGTCCAGCCAATTATACTTGGATTATATCGAAATTATGTCTCTAATTGAATAATGATTTACCATGTTTGCATTCACTTCAGGGAATGAAACAAATCCAATAATTGCATGGAATAAACATCATGCTTGCATTCACTTCAGGGAATGCTCTATCATTGATAATTGCATGGAATAAACATCATGCTTGCATTCACTTCAGGGAATGCCTCCCATAAAACTTTTTGGATCAAGACGAATTTTCGTAACTTGAAATTGGGAGAAGTCAATAGTCGAGTTTTTCTGACATAGAAGAATTATTGCTTTAGAGCAAAATTACCATGATTATCGCACTTTAAAA
This sequence comes from Hibiscus tridactylites, assembly GCA_958450335.1. Classification (NCBI taxonomy): domain Eukaryota; kingdom Viridiplantae; phylum Streptophyta; class Magnoliopsida; order Malvales; family Malvaceae; genus Hibiscus; species Hibiscus tridactylites. The sequence continues at coordinate 31,798,414 of OY288268.1, read as the reverse complement.
TCGTAGTTTAAAGAATAAAAAAATAAAGTTAGAATTTACCGATATTGGTTTTCTCTCAAAGATAATGGAGACATAGTAAATGACCAGGACATCTTCTCATAAGAATCTCATCTCTTTCCCAGCTATTATATCATGTAAAACTCAAAACATGATTAAAGATACCAACTTTTACCAATAGAACATCATAAACAAATATTGATATTTAATTATAAACTAAATAAATATAGAAATCTCAATAAACTTACATCAATGATGTTCACACACAATTTTAATTGAAAAATTATTGGTATGACAACATTAAATAGAAAACACCAATTGTCCAAGGTTGAAATTGAGTTTAAAGTAAAGGTAAACAAAACTAAATAAAATAGAAATACGAGGCATCATATAAAAGACTATCTCTCCATGAAAAATAGGCGCTCATGCGCATAGTCTAATATATTTTATTTTACTTTTAATTTAATATTTATAAGTTAAATGTTATTTAACAAATTTAAAATATATAAAGAATTTAATTTGAAATTGAAGATTTGAAAGAAAACGTGAATTTAATATTTAAACTATTTTTTATTAATATTTAAACTAAATAATGTATATGTTATTGATTTTGATTCAAACACATCAAAGGTAGATCAATAAAGACAACAATTTAAAATTATGTAATTTATACCGAACATGGTCTTTCCATCTCTTTCAATTTGTCCTTTGCTATGTGAGAAGTCACAAATTCATCTATGTCCAATACTCGAATACAATGAAATATACTCCCAAGCTTTTCAACAAAAAAATATATATATTAAAAACTAAGTTAAAATATAAAGAGAAAACAATCATTAATTTTAAAAAATATATAAGGAAAAAAAAACTTATCTTTGATTTATTCTATAATCGAATTCTTCCCGGTAACTTCTTTTGAATTATAACGATGAAGACCTCAGTTGATTAAAGTCTCGTGCTGATAACGTGTTGTGAATAAAATAAAGAAGAACAAGAAGAACAAAGAGATGAGAGGAAGAGGGAGATTTGTATTATTCTCAAAAAATAGAATTGTCTACAATGCCTTCAATGAATCATCTATTTATAGGCATAAGAAGTACATAATACATTAAACTCTAATTCATAGAGATAATATTCCTAATAATAAATAAATCAAACTCCTTTGATAAAGTTCTAATCATGATAGACATCCACATAGATAAATATTCATAACATTAATATATTTTTATTCTCGTATTAATTTGTGTATTAATATATGTATATTTATAATGTCCTTATTTACTAAATTATTACCTAGAATATTTACCTTTAATATTTTTATTGAATGTTTACCTTTAATATTGTTTTATGCTTTGTTTTTTTTATCGTATTAATTTGTGTTTTGCATATTTATTCTCATATGCCATGTTAGGTTACATTTGAAATATAAAATATAATGCGGTGTCTTTTTATTCGGGAACGAACGAGGCCAGTACCAATCGTAGTGGTGGTGGTTCGAATGTTCCTTCTCGAATATTAAGAGTTTTAAAATTTACTCACTCGTATAACCAAATTTTGATACGAATCGTCACTTTAATTCGCAAAATTTAGTATTAATTAAGCGGTAATGTTTTAGGTACCAATTTTGGGCACGTCGAGGGTGCTAATCCTTCCTCGCGTGTAACCGACTCCCAAACCCTTTTAAATCTCTGGTTTTATTTCGGTGTCTGGTCTACCATTTTTAAATGGCCGATGGCGACTCCTCTATTTTTACACAAATCCAACTAATTTTTTCGAAAACCAAATTAAAATCCGATTCTTCTAAGCGACACCCGAGGTATTTTTTAGTCGCAACAGGATAATATCAGATGGCGTGCCTCATCTAATGGCTTGTATAGCCCCAATCTTTTCTGCAAGTTGACAGCAAATTGCGGTGAAGCATCAGACAAGGTGTGGCGTTTAGTTTGGGCTAACGTTGCGCCTCCTAGGGTGGAAAGCTTTGTGTGGCGACTTGTACACGAAAAGATTCCTACAAAATCCGAGCTAGCCAAACAAGGTTTGAACTCTTTGTCCTCATGTAACCCCCTAAACCCGACCCAAGGGTTATGGGCCGAATCTGGGAAGTTAGATTGAAAACGTGTCCCTCAAATAAGATGAATATTAGGTTTTAAAAACTAAATGCTTAAATTATTTATTAAAACGATGTTGTTTCACATTAAATTCTATTTTTCAAAACGCGACCGTATAAAAGGAAACAACATAAAACAAATCATCAAAATATCCGATTAAAATTCTCATGCATGCTAAAACAGTTGAAAAATCCCAAATCAAAATATAAATATCTGATTTACATAAAGTTCCCAAATAATAAAATAACTGATATAAAAATGAGATAAGTCTGAAAATCTAAAACGTTCATACTGAAAACTGAAATAAATCTGCTAAACTGTGGTCCTCCAAGTACCGAAAGCCTATGTTTGAGCATCTGAAACAAGAACTAAGGGGGAGTCAACTATTAAGCTCAGTGTGTCTCTAAGGTGCATCAGACAGAAAATCACAAGAATCATACAGTCAACATAGTCATTTCAACAGTCAATCGAATATACAGATATGCAATGCACGATGCAACTAAGTCTATGTCATGAACCCATCTACATCACCGTCCGAAGAGTAAGGTTCCCCAGAACCACTCTCTACATCGTCACCATCCGAAGTGAAACTCAGCCCGAAGGGTGGAACCACTGATCCGAAGTGGAATTCAACCCGAAGGATGAAACCACTGAACTTCCTCCGTACAAATCCCACCCGAATGATATGATATGAATATTCTGATCTTAATCCGAATGTAACATCATTAGCCCGAAAATGCAAGAGCATTTAGTCCGAAAATGCATGAGCATTTAGTCCGAAAATGCATGAGCATTTAGTCCGATAATTAACTATTCATAATCCAATGTATGATGTTTAACAGAATGACATACAACATATCACATAGGCCAGATCACAACATATCACATAGTCCAGATCACAACATATCACATAGCCCAGTTCACATCATATTTTACAGTCAATCATCACATAGCAACAACATATTTCACAGTCAAACATCACACAACATCAACACATATAGTATAGCACAAGCAGAGAACACACCTTAGTCAAAGCAACTCAACCTACTGAATAATATGTTTCCCACGATCAGAAGCACTAGGTCCAGCTGTATCAATACCTATGAGATTAATCCTATATTAGCACTATTACTATCGAATGTAACAATGGTTCGACGAGATTTCGAATAAGTAATAATATTTTTTAGCTACCACCACAAAATTGGTTGAGTCGACACTAGAATATAAAACCGAAGGATCAAAATATAGAAGTATTCAAAATAAATTCCCATATATAATTTAAAACCTCAAAGACCAAAGTTTTAAACTTTGAACCCATCTTACCCTATAATTCATAATTTCAAAACTGGAGTTGAAATATACATATAATATACATTAAAACAGTACCCTTATATATACATTTATAAAGATGTTTCGGCATATTTATGAATATTATATATATATATATATATATATATATAATAATAATAATAATAATAATAATAAACAATATGTATAAATATGATTAAAATTTATATGGATCCTGGGTTAATAAAACTAAAGAATATATGAATATATATACGTGTGTATGGAGAAATCATTGAAAACTTCTTTATTGTTTATATAAAATAATTAGTATTGCTATTATTTTATAGGAGAACACATTACAAGAAAATAAAGATTAAACATATATACATGTTCTTTCAAGTTATAACAAACGAATGAATTAAAGCATGATTTTGAAGTGGAGAAATCAGCCTTACCATGAATCTTAATTCAGATTCGCCTCATGACTCTGATTCGGCAAAAAGAACAATATGATGCAGATTCTATAGAACAAAAGTTAGGATTTTTGGAAAGAAATAGGGTTGAAAACAAAAGGTTGTGCGGCGGAAGTTGGAATTGAATTGGGGGGTTATTTGGTGTTCGTTTTGCAAGATAGGTTAGAATATATACATAGTTTTGATTAATAATAATAACAATAATAATAATAATAATAAATCAAATTAAAATATTTTAATAAAATAAACAAAGTAGAAAATCATAATATAAAAACCTTACGACAATAAGGGAAACATTGTTTTGCATTAGTAAGTTGGTAAATTTCATATGTGGTCCTTGGACTATGAAGAAATTGCAGATTAACTTTCAAGTTTGATGAAAATTCTATTTAATCACTCATAAAAAAATTAGCGTTCTAAATTAAAAAAATTTCGAATCTAAGGTTTACAATTTGGGCATAATTTTTGATTAATAAAATGGTTAGATTCGCTTTCAAAAAAAATGATAGAGTCACCTAATTGGAGGAAGAAAAATAGAAGCAACATGAAATTGGGACTGAAATTGGGCATGATAGAGTCACATGAAATTGGGACTGATAGAAGCAACATGAAATTGGGGCTAGGGGATTTGAACCAAGGACCCCTAGTGAAAAAGGCATAAGCTTGTCACTGAGCAAAGCTTATTTTTGTGAAATCAAGTACAACATTTAATATATGTGTTAAAACGTTGTTAATAAAAAATGGAAGCAACACAAAAATTGGGACTGAGGAGTTTCAAACCAAAAACCCCTTGGTGGAAAAGGTCTGGGCTTACCACTAGGTAAAATTTATTTTTGTGAAATATAGTACAAGATTTAATATATGTGTTAAAACATTGTTAATGCCTAGAAAAGGGTGGAAATATTTTGTGTATATTTTAACTTATAGTTAGTGCACGATTTAAAATAAAATATATATATTAAATTCATTTAGCGAATGCAAACTCACAAATATTTTTATTTTTCCAGGCATTTGCTCTAAAATCAAGTTTACCTTAAGGATCAAAAGGAGCTTTAAACCCGATAATAATAACCTATAGTTATCATAAAATTATAGAGTTGGTGATTTGTTTTGTGTTGTTGGTTAATTGAGACTATAATTTAAAAAATATATAAAATATTGTTAACTTTAGTTTAATTATTAGATTTATTTAATTGGGTTAGATATTATTATGCATTATAAGTACATCATGTTCGAGTTCCCTAAAACCATATTTCCTCCCTTTTTTCAGGCATTAACAACGTTCTAACACATATTAAATATTGTACCATACTTTACAAAAACAAACCTTACCTAGTGGCAAGCCCATGCCTCTTCTACCAAGAGGTCCTTAGTTAACGTGTCATCACCTAATTGGAGGGAGAAGTGATTAATTAAATTAAATAAAAATAATTAATCCTCCAATAAATAATTAATTTATTTTATTAAATTAAAATTAGAACTAAATTGATAGATTGTTTAAATATAGGGGACGAAATGTGTAATTATACCAATTTTATTTAACAACCCCATCAACCTTTTCGTTTTTGGGTAATATTTACCCGCGATCCTTTTCGTTTGGGGTTTGTTCTATTTTGGTCACCAGAATTTAAAAAAATATATTTTGGCCACTTACGTTTCGAATCATGTCTATTTTGGTCACTGGGGCGTTAATCTCCGTTAATAAAAAAATAAATTTTAATTTAACCCCAAACTTTTAAAACTTTATTTTTCACCATCTTCCCCAAAAATAATTCCGAATCCGATTAGATAATTCGAATCCTTTCTTTGATCCATTATTGTTTCTTTGCATCTTCCATCAAAAGCTAAATAGGACGCAATGCATAAAGACTTGCTCTCTGCTAGTTATAAAATATTACTAGTATATAATAATAATTAACAAATTTGTTGTGGAGAGAAGCAGTGGATAGCTTAATTACAAGTAGTGGGCCTAAGCCACTGATCCTGCAGCAGCTTACCGATAATTGAGAGCTACCAAGCTAACTTAGTTGCTCTACATCAAAGAATGGAATGAATGGGGAAGCAATGAAAGAGAATCGGTCATTCAAGGAAAATAAAATAAGAAACGATAGAGAAACGGAAATGAATTTTTGGTATTAATAGCAAGATATAAAAAACACTAGGATAGGGTGGCGACCCAAAGTTGTACTAGTTAATACCTTATGGCTATTTACACCACAAGCATGAAATACGATAAAGCTTGAACTCGAGCTCAAATACAAATATATAAGATTTAAGGAGCGCCCTCAGGAGTCTTGCAGGTTCAGAATATATGTTGTCGCACAAACAATATAGTAACTCATCCTACTTACCCTCAAGTTCTAGAGTTCACAACCTTAAAAATTTTCCTCCTAAATAATACAATATATATATATATATATATACAATATATATAAATTACTTGAATATTATTTTATATCTCAATCCAGTCCAAGCGAAATAAAAGAAAAAATATACTTTAGAAATCAACATGATGAGCTTTCTTTCCTCTTATCATGTAGTGGAACAACCAAATGAAAGAAACACTTCAGCATGTCATAGATTCTTATCGGCAGCAGAGATACGCAAGCATAAATTTGAAAGCAAGTTGAAATAGGATGGAACAGACAATAATGAGAGAGGAACTCTGGTGACTAATGTTAATATACTAACCAGTACCATCACATATTTGCACAATTATAAAATCAAAACGACTTTTCATACTCCGATGCTGGTGGTTGCTCTTATGCCGGCAAAAAGCCTGTAAAAAATCATCAAAGATTTCTCAGGGTAGAAAAAAAATTCACAGCATAACCATATTTAGTTAGAAGAACATATGTATAATTTAATCTGTTTTTAGTTTACAATGATTGGAGGGGCAACAATGGACTGAAGAAAGGATTCGAATTATCCAATCGGATTTAGAATTGTTTTTGGGAAGATGGTGAAAAATAAAGTTTTGAAAGTTTGAGGGTTAAATTAAAAATTAATTTTTTTATTCACGCAGACTAACGTCCCAATGACCAAAATAGACACGATTCTAAACGTAAGTGACCAGAATAATCTTTTTTGAATTCTAGTGACCAAAATAGAACAAACCCAAACGAAAGGGAATTACCCTTCGTTTTCTAACAGTTGGTGGCTTAATTAAAACCATTTAAATAGTTAAGTGGTATATTTGCCAAAATTAAAAGTATAGTAGTCAAATTAACACTAGCCCTATAGTTAAAGTGGTCATCTATGTAGTTTACTCATACTTTTATTACGGAAAATAATAAATATAAATCAACATATGTGAATAAACATAAATAGATCACCAAACATTCACGAACATAAATGAACGAACAAGCCTTTTGTTCGTGTTCGTTTATTTAATTAAACGAACATAAAATTTTATTCAGGTTCGTTCATTTAATAAATAAACAAACATAAATAAACTTCATGTCAAACGGTTCATGAACAAACGAACTTCATGTCAAACGGTTCATAAACAATTTGTTGAACGTTTGATTCGTTTACAGCCTTATACGTGTGATCCTACTTTTCTACATGATTTATATGAATACCTTCTGAATTCAAGAAATGAATTGCTTATATTTATATGAAATCCGTTGATAAAAATATGTTTTGATTGCTAATTATCTCACTCTGTTACTTCGAATTATCGTTTCAAGCTCCAAGTGATTTTTATCAAAGAAGAAGAAACACACAGCCTAGTAAAAGTTTTAAGTTTCAGCATCATAGTTTAGAAGACTCAAAATGCAATGCATGTAACAATCAAGTTATTGCACAGTTATCAAATTATCTAAACAATGTTTTCTTCTCCACCTCACAAAAATAGTACCAAGATACTGTCTACCTTCCCACATTTTCAACCAAAAAAATAGACTCGCTGCTTTTGCTTTCTGTTCACCTGTTTATCAGTGCTCAAAGAGGGCAGGGCGGAACCTCAAGGGTGGTTCCAGCTTGGATTTGGCCCCATCCGATCAGACGCCAATGCTTCTCAACACGCCTGCTTAGTGCAATCTTCTCACCCTTGCTGGTGCATACCGGGGACGTGAGTTGCAACTTCGCCAAATCATTCTTCACGGCTATGACTCGAGCACCGGTTGACATAGACCCGATATTCAACATTAAGATCTCTCCCTTGGCCAGCTTCGACACCTTTCCTTGCCTCTCTGAGCCTTTTGTCCTAACACCAAGAAGCCTTCGGAGAAGGAAGAAGTTTACCTGCACAATTAGAACAAACAATGATCCGGAAGATGACAGTAGTCAGCATTTTCCATAGTTCTTCCATGAAACAACCTATGTTACTCGAGATTGAGTCTAAAGGCCAGATACAAGTATGTGCCGGGTACATGTATATTCAAGTTTTTATAGCTTTTCTATATATTTGGAGGGCCATATCCGCATCCCATGTACAAATATAAGTTGAAAATAGATATTTCATGAAAAATGAAGTCAAATTAGCATCCTGCTAAAGAAATTTAGCACCTACCTCGAGCTCGACATAAACTTCTGGGAGTGACCCAACCTCTCCAAGGACTTGACCCACCAACCTATCTGCACGTGTCAAAGTTGGATCCATAGTTGTTCCAACACCAATAAGACCTCCCGGAACAGCATATTGTAGCTCATTTTGTTCAGCATACAATGAGACTATTCTGGAATATATGGGTGTGCATTTGATGTTTCCACTTTCATCCTTAACAACAATCCCAGGACGAACTTCAATAAATTGATTCACCTTCAAAACACCCTGAAACAAACAAACAACATTAACAAAAGAACCATGAATTCAAAACCAATGCCAACAACAACATTCCGGATAAAGACATACCCTAAGTATACTTCCACCAGCAACACCACCTTTAATCTCATCAACCTCAAATCCTGGCTTATTGACATCAAATGATCGGATAACAATCATGTTAGGGGGTGACACAAAGTTTCGCTCGGGAATAGGGATCTTCTTAACAATGTACTCACACACAACATCAATATTATATTTTAGTTGTGCAGAGATTGGAACCACTGGTGCACCATCAGCAACGGTACCCTGCAATGGATTATTTTGAGCAAAAGATACATTATAAAAACAATAATGAAATATCCATCTGTTTTTTTTGTAGAAAAAAATCTATATAAAATAACCTGAATAAATTTCTGTATTGCTTCATGTTGATTGATGGCAACATTCTCTTGAATAAGATCAACCTTGTTTTGAAGAATTATAATATGCTGGAGTCGCATGATTTCAACAGCAGCCAGATGCTCAGAAGTTTGAGGCTGCGGACAGCTTTCATTAGCAGCAATGAGAAGTAATGCACCATCCATGATTGCTGCTCCGTTAAGCATGGTAGCCATGAGAATATCATGACCCTGGTTGAAAAATTGAAGATAAAACATAAATCCAAACACAACAAAATAAAAAGCTTATATAAATCTATAAAGAAATATGTTAATCCCTTTTATAGCACTGAAGCAAGAGTGACTGATCAAACGAGAGACCCGGAAAACTTAAAAACTATCCCTAAAGAGTATCACGTAGGACCTTACTGGGCAATCTACAAAAGACACATGTCTCAGCAACTTCATCCTACAATTTTCAAAGCCAGACACATCACAAAGAGGACTATCCTCCTTTCCGCTTCCATATGCCCTACCAAAAAAAATCACACTTGCAGTTATTAGTAATGCTCATTAAATGTTAAAAAACAGACCAGTCAAAACAGGTAAGGCATCCAGTTACCAATTCAACCGGTTGCTTGTATTAAAAAGAATATTTTAATATTAAATAAATATTAAGTATAATAAATACTAAATTAAAATATTTATTTGATTAAATGGTACAAAATTTCATATATCAGATAAAATAATTATTTATTAAAAATAAAAGAAGGTTTAAAACCAGTTTATTCAAACTGTTTCTTTACTAGTTTTTTACCAATTCAACTGGTGTTTAGCTGGTTCAAAAGCGAAGCAATTTGATGATATATGCTCAACCAAATGGGCCACCTATTTCCAGTTCAACTGGTCAATCCAATCCAGTTTTTTAAACATTGCATTGAATTGACTAAGAAAACAATAGCCGGATATCAACCTACTTGTAGCACATAGGACGAGGGCATCGTTCATCTTCACATTTGTATATCTTTGCATTTGCATATCCAAGCTTTATAGTAATATTACGCTCCAATTCGTTCTTAAAACGAACAGTCTACAGCAAAGACACAAAGCTAAGTGTTATGTTTAAATTCAACGGCAGCAGTAGTCAGCGAGTCACCATACAAAAGGCACAAACTACAAAGCAAACTCTCAAAAGTTGAGTTATCATATCCTAGTTCAGTATCACCCACTAAAAATAATCACCTGAACCCCAGATATTGCTTTCACAACTGTTGACTTCCCATGTGCGACATGCCCTATGGTGCCTGATAAATTGAATTCCAAATCAAAATTGATCAATAAAGGTCCTGGAAATACCAACTAGGAGATTGCATTGTAACGATACATGCTACAATTAGTTGGATCACAAAGGAATTCAAGCGTTACCAATATTTATAGTAGCCTGGCGAGATATAACTTCAGGGGAGAGTGGATGCAACTTAGTTACATCCAATTTACTCAAGTCTTGCTCCATCAAACCCTTTTTCGACATTTTTGCTGCTCTTGATAAAGTTCGTTCTGCTTCAATATGAACTGTAACCAGAACATATCCCAAAAACAGAGTCATTTCACTAAATGTATTAGCAAAAGAATAGCTAATTATAGGAATCTAGCAATTAAGCAACCCTAAGAAGTCAAATTCAAATCAATGCCCCAAAACAAATCTCTTAAAAGGCTCAGTTTTCCTACAACATATTAAGCATAAACACGACAGAAAACAGAGTTTGGCCAAAAGGCCTTCAGTTTGGCGAAGCTTTTGATCTGAGCCTCAAATGACAGTAAGGGAATTTTGGCTTTGAAAGATCAGATACAATTTTTTCAATGAATAGAAATATGACCGCTTAAGTTCCTGATTCACTTCCCACAACCCTAAATCCTACAAACCCTTATTAGTTTGGCCAAAAGGCCTTCAGTTTGGCGAAGCTTGTGATCTGAGCATCAGATGACGGTAAGGGAATTTTGGCTTTGAAAGATCAGATACAATTTTGTCAATGAATAGAAATATGATTACTTAAGTTCCTAATTCACAGCCCACAACCCTAAATCCTACAAACCCTGATTAATTAAGTTCTTAACTCACTATCCGAAACCCTAAATCTTATAAACCCTAGTTAAATAAGTTCTTAATTCACTGCCCAAAAACCCTAAATCCAATAAACCATGATTAATTAGGTTCCTCATTCACTGCCCAAAAACCCTAAATCCAATAACAGTTGATTCATTAAGTTCCTAATTCACTGCCTCAAAACCCTAAATCCAATAAACCCACGAGCTCAGAATTTCCAATCCTTAAGCTTGACCCTTCAAACTCAATATAAACACGGTTTCTCCCAAAATAGAACAAAAAATGGGAAAAATGACAAAGTGTTTAAGAACAGACATGCAAAAACAGCAACCCGTAACACAGATTTTATAGTAAGATAATAAAAGAATATATTAGAACAAAAATAAAGAGAAGAAACACGAAACAAGCAAAGGAACCTGACTGGAAGAGAGAGTTGATGGAGACTTTTTTTATTAGTGTACCCGCAGAAAGACGAACGCAGCCTTTTTCAGTGGCTAGGGAAAAATGCGATTTAAGAAAACTGAGCTTTTAACAATGGCGGCTTCTGTGTGTATCAATCCAGATCCAGTATTGCGTGGGTAGCATTTGGGCTTTATTAGTTAAAGGAGACTTAGCCCATCTTACTCATTGCATTCATGTAATTATTACATGCACAGGCATTTATGAATATTTATTTACAAGTCTATTAATTTTAGGGTTTAGAAATTTTATTTAGGGTTTAGGATTTAAGTGTAGTATTTTAAATTTGGGTAAACTACACTAGTGACCACCTAACTACAGGATTGGTGTCGATTTGATCACTATATTTTTAATTTTGTCAAATATATCACTTAACTATTTAAATGGTTTCAATTAAGCCACAAGCCGTTAAAAAAAGAAAAATTGACGGGACTATTAAAAAATTTTGGTATAATTACATATTTGGTCCCCTATATTTATACAATCTATCAAATTGGTCATAATTTTAATTTAATAAAATAAAATAATTACTCCCTCCGTCCCATTAATTTTGTCCATTATTGACTTTTTTGGGGTCAAATTTTTTAAACTTTGACCTATTATTATATAAAATTTATTATTGAAAAAATATAAAAAATATATTTTGTAAACTTTTAATCAAATAGTTTTAAAATATATATTTTATAAAATTTAATTATTTAAAATATTAAAAATAATCATGGTCAAAGTTTAAAAATTTTAACTTTTAAAAAGTCAATAAGGGACAAAATTAATGGGACGGAGGGAGTATTCAATTAGGTAGTGACACCACCTTATTAGAGCACTATAATTATTTTTATTTAATTTATTTAATTAATTTTCCACCTCCAATCAGGTGGTGACACGTGTCACCCACGCTTTTACACTATGGGGTACGACACTTAATATATGTTTTTAATGATTGTTAATGCCAAAAAAATGAAAGAGAAGAAAATACACTTGGACATATTCAAATCAAGTACCTTGTGGTGCAAGCAGCATGTGCTTGCCACTGCACCAAGTGTATGCTTTTTGATATGAAGTACAACATTTAATATATGTCTTATATAGTTTTTAATGCTTGGAAAAGGGAAGGAAATGTTGTTTTAGGAAACTCGAACATAATATTCTTATGATGCATAAAAACATCTAAATCAATTAAATAAATATAATAATTAAATTAAAGTTTAAAATATTAAATTATGTTTATGAGTTTGAATTCGCTAAATGAATTTAATATAATTTTTAATTTTTTTAATATAAGTATATATATATAATTTAATTAATTTTTTAATAAATATTAAAATTATTAATTAAGTTAAAAAAATCAATTCAATAATTATATACGTGAAATTATAAAAATAAATCTGGAACTAAAAAATATATTAAATTTAGTTTAAAATATAAAAATTTTAAAATGATTTTTGTATTAAAAAAATAAAAAAATAAAATTATTATTTTTTAAATCGTGCACTAACTATAATTTAAAATATATACAAAATATTCTTAACTTTAATTTAGTTATTAGATTTATTTACTTGGGTTAGATGTTTTTATGCATCATAAAAATATTATATTTGAGTTTCCTAAAACCACATTTCCTTCCTTTTTCCAAGCATTAAAAACTATATAAGATATATACTAAATGTTGTACTTCATATTGAAACCATACACTTGGTGTAGTGGCAAGCACATGCCTCTTGCACTACTAGGTCCTTGGTTCGCATATGTCTAAGTGTATTTTCTTCTTTTTCATTTTTCTGGGCATTAACAATTATTAAAGACATATATTAATTGTTGTACCCCAAAGCACAAAAGCGTGATTGGTTCAGTGGCAAGTGCATGCCTTGGTAATCTAAGGTCTCATGTTTGATTCTTGATGGGGGCAATTTTGTTGCTCTCATTCACTTATTAAATTAAATAAAAAATAATTAAAGTCCTCCCATGTAATTAAATAATTATTTTATTTTATTAAATTAAAATTAGGACTAAATTGATAGATTGTATAAATATAGGGGATCAAGTGTGTAATTATACCAAGTTTTTTAACAGCTCCGTCAACTTTTCCGTTTTTTAACGGCTGGTGGCTTAATTGGAACCATTTAAATAGTTAAGTGGTATATTTGACAAAATTGAAAATATAGTGGTCAAATCGACACCAACCCTATAGTTAGGTGGTCACTCGTGTAGTTTACCCTTTAAATTTAGGGTATGTTGATGAAATTTCAGGTTTAGGGTTAAAATTTAAGGTTTATAGGTTAAAACCTAAATCCTTAACTATATTACCCTAAAACCTAAATTCTAACCATGAACCCTAAATTCTAAACCCATACACTAAAGTTTCCACCGCTTATATATATTTTACAAACAAGTAAAGTATAAAACCTTTTTCATTCAATTTTCTAAAGTATTTTTTTTGTCAAAATAGGTACTTAAAGTATAATTTTGCTCAAATTAGGTACATAAAGTATAATTTTGGTCAAAAAAGGTACTTAATATATATATATATATATATATATATATATATATATATATATTGTCACCTATTTTATCCGCCCCTTATTTTTTTTTGGGGTTTACATTTGTATATTTGAGTATATAAATCATAAAGAGAAAAAACTTGTATATTAAAAAAGAAGAAGAAATGAAGTCCATTATAATCCAATTTATTACAAAGGGAGCCGAAAAATTACAAGCCCAGTTCGGCTAAGTAAAAAACCCTAAAGGAGTAATCCCTTTAACCTTTGCGTCGTCACCCTTTATGGCCGTTGGATCATTCTTTGATCCAACAGTCCAGATTTGCGCCCATAAACCCTAGCGCACAAAGCTTCAGCGCTGCATGCCCCTTAACCGTATGATCCACGAAAGATCAACGGTCCATATCTGCACTCGGGAACCCTAACCCTTCACCCCAAGCGTCGCATCACATGCGCCCTTAGATCAAATCGCGATTGACGGCTCAGATCGCGCAAAGGAGATTCACGTGGATCGTTCCTCGCGCGTTCCCTCCACGCGCCCGACGCTTGGACTCTCGTTCGACCATTCACCTGCCTCGTTCGACGCTGACAGTCACGAGCCTCTATGTTTTTCTTTTCAACTGTGACATACAAACAAAGGAAAAAAGAGATTAAATTCGATTCAAAATATAAAAGGAAACAAACTGAAACAACTATAGGAAGGAATCATTCAAACATGGTGAAAATGGAACCAAATCAAACAAATAAGGCCAGAGATCGGCCAGATTTTGACCGAACTAAAGCAAGAAAAATCGGCGGGAAGATCAAGCAAAATCAGAACCAAACAAGGCAAGAATCGACATCAAATTGGGCAAGAAAACCCCTTTAGAAATTAGGGTTTCATTTGTAATCGGGGAAAGGATTTTCCTTCCCTTTGTTTATACATGTAATCGACCTATAAAAGGACCTTGAATCCAACCGATGTAAGACACACAATTTTGAGAAGCAATAAACAAGCATTATGTAGAAATATGTGTTTTGATATAATAATTGAAAAATAGTTTTGGACTAAATTGAAAAGAATTTAAAACATGCCTTTAGTCAAAACAACTTGAAAATATGTTTTAGGGTTTTTACAAGGTTTTGGAATAATTTAAAAATGCTTTTAAAGTAGCCAAACCAATGTTTTTCAAGTGACCGTACTGATACGGTATGTATTGTATCGATACGTCTTAGGGTTTCAGCTACAGGAAAATTCCAGTATCCAAAACTTTTACTGATACGCTTTATCCATATCGATATGAAATGCTTTAAAACCCCAAACGGCTAGTTCGCGTATTGATACGGTTGTATCGCGTACCGATACACCCAACTACCCCTAATGATCAATTTCCCAACGGTCTTTAAAATTGCAGGACCATACTAATATGCTTACATGCGTATCGATACGCATTAGCTGGAAGTGCTCAACGGCTAATTCCTAAAAGGGACCGTATCGATATGGATATCTGAGTATCGATACTCTAAGCTGCAAAATTGTATTTATGGTGGGAAATAAAGGCTCCAACGATTCTAATTCACCCCTAACAACTAGTAACGACTATGAACTCAAAGAGGAGTATAAAAGGGACCTCCAAGCATCAAGGGAAGACTAATGTTTCAATTGTCAGCAACATTATGATGAGAAAATTGTCTTAGGGGTTTAATTGTTTATTCTTTGTATAGACAACACTTGCGAGCCAAAATTGTCATATTTGCTCAAGTGTTTAGATTTGGGTGAGAGCTTAAAGTGTGCAAACAAATACCTATTAGAGAGATTTTAGTTCACTTATTTTCTTTCTCTTGTTAAGATGGTTTACTCAAGCTTTAGGCTAGAAAGCTTTGAGCGTGTAAGGGTTTCCTTCTAAGCATAGAAAAGGGGATGAATCAATTAGTGAATTGGTTGGAAAATCCTGAGTGGGAGCTAAGGTAGTGGATGCAGGTGCTTGTTAGAAGGCCGGACCACTATAAATCATTGTGTTATTTGATTTTTCGCTTTCACCACCAATTACCCAATTAATCCAACTTCTCCACCACTTGGCAATCCATTTCGGTTGAACGAAATCAAGCTTATCAAGCTTAACACGTTACTAGTGAAATGTTTGAGGTGTTATACTTAGTTTTTTTAAAATCTATTTTTACGTTTGTTCGAATTAAAAAAGAGGAAGTGGGCGCGGGTTACCACTCAAGGAAGAAAGGGCCATTGCCGAAGGAACACACCATCATCATCGTTAAAATCGCAAGCTAAAGCCGAGGAGAAACACTGTCGGAAAATTTCTGCCGGCTAGAGCCACGACGGCCGATGTGGAGGAGTGTGGTGGATCGACGCCGGAGCTTGGGTATGCGCAGTGGTGCTCTTCAGCTCGAGCTGAATTCCCCTTGATTTTCCAGATGATTTGAAGGAGCAATGCTTGACCCATTCGGCCATAGGGGAAACAAATGAGGTTTATTTCTAATATTAGGCTTTATACTCGACCCGCAAACCGACCCGAGGATCGACCCATATCTGATGCACGAACATCGCCCTTCTTCCGCCAAGTTCACGCTTTTGCCCCACTGTTTGAAATTCTCTCACTCTAGTCCTTTTTTATTTCAATTATGTTTCTTTACTTTTTTGTTATGCAATTTAATCGCTTTGCTATTTTATTTATATCTAACATGTTGTTTATCTTATATGCCTTTGAAACATTTAAAATTATAGGATAATAAGACTTCACAAAAACAAATTATATATATATATATTTTTAATTAAAATTTATACAATATTTAAAACAAACACTTTAAGGTTAGATTATTCAAACACATGTAACTATGTAGGGAAATCTTAATTTAATTATAAATCTCGATAATGTATAGTAATATAACCTTTAAATTTAGGATTCTCTAATAATGAATGTCCTAATTTTACTTGGTAATTTCTATTAGCAAACATAATGTAATTGTAATTAAAATATGGTCAAGTAAAGCCCTTTTAAGATTAGCTACTTAAAATACTTAATAAATGGATAAATAAAACATCATTCAAAAAGGTTTTATTGCATCATGAAAACTGAAATGTCTTCTCAATTAAGGTTAACTCGATTTCCCCTAGTCATTGTGGGAATGATCGAAACTCCTATGGGAGACGATATTCTTGGATTTTAGGGATTAATGCCTTAATACCTTTACGTCTAAATGGATCTGTGTTTTCTCAACTGTGAGTAAATTCGGGCCAATTTTAGAACTTCGTGGATTTTTGCATTAATCCTTGCATGCACACATTCGAATTATAAGGAAAATATTAGTGATCAAGTAAGCGCTGTCATGCGGGCGTGATGAGGGTGCTAATCCTTCCCCACATGTAACCGTGCCCCCGAACCCTCGATCTAGTTGGTTTTTAGGTTTCTGATCCGCCTAATATAATAAAAGGGACCAGTGGCGACTTCGTTGTTACAACTTGGCGACTCCGCTGGGGATATTCAATGGCACAACTTTTACTTGATCACGAGTTATTTTTCTTAATAATCCATTGCATTTTTTGTGTGCATTCAATTTTGGTGCTTTAAACTGTCACTACATCATAAACATAAGCCTTCTACCCAAGCTTTATTAAACTTAAGTGGAAGAAAATAGCTATGCCTTCGTGAGTAACCCTCCGCGTGGGCTACTGAAAGTCTTCCGGGATCCAGAGTACTTATGCTTTCGTGAGTAACCCTCTACACAAGTATAACAGAAATGCATCCCCTTGAGCCGCGTTCGATTCACAAGCTTGTATTAGGCCAGAATCAAACATCTTATCCTCCTTGGAGTAGGGGATAGGGACTGTTCGATAACCTTTCTAGATCCAAACCCGCATGAATGTATGTTTTAGATAGCCCACCCCATTAAGCCATGTGAAGCCATATGTTTTATTATTTGTTGCTTTACTTTTTGTATCATGCTTTTGTATTTTGCTTCATTATGTACATGTACTAACACTTTTCTGTACGATATAGAGTACACATCGCATTACATCAAGTTGGTATATTGAAATATCAGTCAGTCAAAGATCATGAGTGTTCGGGTCAAACTATCCAGTTCCGAAGTCTCTTGCTTGAACACTGATGTCTGAAGTGAGTCCACAAAGCTCCAGTGCCAGCATGGAGACAGTGTGAGAAAGGAAACCATCATTGATCTACCTAAACAAGTGCATATGTGATTGCCACATAACCATCTGTCGGGGTTGATTACTATTTGGGAGAGCCTGGAAACCTAAGATCGAGCTATCTTCACCAGAAAATATGGCGATATAACCCTTTTGCTTAGGGGTAGAGGTAGATGAGCTCATGTTTCTAGCAACTATGAAAATTATGGGATCCAACCTATTGTTGTTTCATCTTTAATCAAGAAGACATGACTCCCACCATTAAGGAATACATGGTCCTATTGCGCCTAGAGTTAGAGAAACCTGACAAAGTCTACTGGAAGGAGAAGAATTCTAGTTACCAGAAGAAGTTTGCCAAGCTTGCTGGTCTAGATATCAAGGAAGTGGATACCCATGTTGCCGAAAAGAACAAGAGCCCTTGCTTCACGCGACAATTCATTTACGCCCAGATCATGAAGGACGCGAAGCACATAAGAGTCCTTGACTTGCTTGCCTTAGCTATCTATGGGTTGGTAATCTTCCCTAAGGTTCTAGGGCATATTGAAATAACCTTGGTAGACTTGCAAGCCCAGAAGAATGTGAATCATGTCCTAGCTATTATGGCAGAAACCTTCACGTCCTTGAACTTTTGCCAATCTCAAGGCAAGGGGCGCTTCATCAGATGCTCACAACTTCTTTAGCTATGGTTACGAAGCCACTTCTAGGACAACGAGAAGATAAGCAGACATCCAACATCCAGAGACTTGGTCCCAATCAAAGAGGTTATAAGAAAACAATGGCCGCAGAATGGGAAGCGAGAGCAATGGATGGCCTTCTTTAGAAACCTTATTGATAATGATATTAAGTGGAGAGCCCCACGGATGTATCTAATACCGATCCTATACAAATGCGGAAAGATGGAGCGAGTTCCTCTCATAGGACTATGGGGAGCTACCAGTTATGCCCCTTTGCTCGTACAACATTAGTATGTTTCTCAACAGTTCATTCCAGTTACGTATGAGATTCATGAAGAAGAGTTCTCTTACACAGAAGATAATTGCACTAAACGAGTCATGGAGTTGGCCAAATAATGGAAACAAACTTTCTGGATGAATGTGGCTCTGTTTGATGTTGTTGTGCTCGAGTATACCAGTTAGAGAAAGCAGAGGGTTGACAACATAGGGGTTCCGATTTTGGTAATCCCATCGGATAATCCTCAGCCTGACATCGTACTAACTGAATTGGAAATCTGCAAGCAAGACTTCGAGAGGGAAAAAGAGAAGTTGTGGGGCAGAGTAACCGAGCTTGAAAGCAAGCTCCTTGCGGAACAATTTTAGAGGGAAGGTTATCAGAAGGAGGTAAAGGCCTTACTGACGAAACAAGAGATCCAATTGAAGGATGTGCCAGAATTGACCCAAGAAAACAATCGCTTGAAGGAACAAGGGGAACGTGCAAGTGGTTCCAAGACCTCAAAAGAAGAAAAGGCAAAACTAGAGGAAATGAAGGAGTTAAAAGGTTGGCAGTGTGAGGCCCGAAGACAAAAAGAGAAAGTGGATCAACTTGCTGAGGAAAAACAACATTTAGAGGATCGATACTTAGATGCACGCCGTAGCCTCAGAAAATACTGAGGACAAAATCAAGAGTTTCACAAGAAACTAAAAGAGGAAGAGGCAAAGGGAGCTGAGGCTGAATTGCTCCGTTACAGTGTTGAGGATTTGAAGAAGTAGCTGCAAACACATAAAGACCATATCCGCACTCTCATTGATGATTGGGACTACGAAAAAATCCAATGGGCTGACACGAAGCGGGTTGTGGATGTTGCGTGTTTAGGAAGACAATTCTATATTGACCATCTAAGGTTGCAACTACAGAAGGTAGACTCCAAGGTTCGTGAGATGAAGGCTCGAGCCATGGATTTGAGATTGAGTTTCATTCTAGCTGGGGAGGATAGGTAGTATTTGTTGGACTTCTTGGATGAGGCGGTAGAGCAGTACCAACAGATCAACCAGTTTTTGGCCGTGTTCAGAGAGAGATAGCACCAGCAAAAGGAATTGAGCCACAAGCACCAAAGCGTCTCAAGGCAGCAACATAGAAGACTGCTTTATCAATTTTATTCTAGTATAGTATGTACTCAAAAGTCAATGATCTATGAAGTGCACTTTTATTTCAGAATACCACTGGTCTTTTGCATCATTTGCATTTGCATCCATACATTTATTTCACCTTACACTTATTACTAAAATAAATAATTAAAATAATTAACTACGGGAAGTTCAATCGCAGTTGGCAAAATTACACATTCGTACGGAACTCACTCCCAGAATCAAAAGATGGATATAGAAAACATAATGACTCCAATGGAGGCTAGCTTGAAAAGTACCCAAGACAAGTTAGAAAGGTTTGAAGGGGATTTGAAGAACGAGATTACCAACGCCAAGAAAATACAGTGTTACAAATCGCGGCCATGCTTGGCAAGAACCCTGAATCTATCAAGACTCATAGAGATGTGAAAGCAACGTTACCTCTACAAGAGGTGAGTCACGAGACCCTCAAAGGGAAAGTTCAAATCCATATTCTAGGAACCTCAACCACTGCTCTAGTGGAGTCCGAAGTAAGTCAAGGTGATGATCAAGATTTTGAGGTGCCCGACCTTGATGAAATGGCTAGCAAGAATCACATAGATAAGAAGCTAGATGACTGCTGTGAGAAGCTAGAAGGGATTGTCAAGGCTCTGTGAGGAGTTGGCATCCACCATGGTCTAAATGACAGAGACCTGAGTTTGGTAACTGACCTGGTCATTCCTCCTAAGTTTAAGACACCAGAGTTCGAAAAGTATGATGGAATTACGTTCCCTTCAGCGCACCTAACAATGTACTGCAAGAAAATGTTGTATTATCTGGACAACAAAAAAGTTGCTCATACAATTCTTCTATGACAGCTTGTCCAGATCGGCCGCCTGCTAGTACACACAATTAAGTTGGGCTAATATAAAAACATGGATGGACTCGTCGGGCACTTTTGTCGCTCAGTATAAACATGTAACAAATATGGTCCCAAATCGCCTGGTGCTTCAAGGGATGGAATTGAGAGCCAATGAGAGTTTCCACCAATACTCTCAAAGATGGCGAGACGTAGCGACCTAGGTCCAGCCACCATTATTGGAGAATGAAATTACACCTATGTTCATGGAAACACTGAAGGGGGCACTTCTACGAGTGGATGATAAATCATGCGATAAAGAGCTTTGCAGATATGCTAATGAATGGTGGATTGATCTTAGCCGCCATAAAAAGCGGAAAGCTCGATGTAGGTGAGTCGAAGAAGCCTTACAAGAAGAAGGAAAGTGAAGTGAACATGGCTTCGACATATAATCTGAGCTTCTCCAGGGGCATAGTGATTAATAATCCAAGCGCTACAAATGTGAGTCCGACAGTTCAAAATTTACCAAAGCCTGAGAAAAGAAGAAAGAAAATAGGCCAAGCTTTGCCCATATCCATACTGGTAACATATGCAAAATTGTTTCCTCAACTGGTTGAATCCCGACTAGTAGTGCCACATCACCTTACCCCGATGACACCACCATACTCCCACTGGTATGACAAAAATGCCCACTGTGAATATCATGCAGGGATTACAAGACACATGATTGAAAAGTGCATAGCCTTCAAGAAGGTAGTGGAGAATTTGCAAAAGATAGGGATGTTGTCATTCGAGACAATAGAAGAAAAAGGAAAGCCCCTTCCAAGCCATCAAGGTACAGGGATAAATGCCATAATTGAAGAAAAAGATAAGCATGTAAAATTGCAGATAATAGAGGTCAAAACACCACTAAGGTGGGTATGATTGAGAATGATAGACACTGGAATACTAACCATGAATGCTGAAGTCCAACCTTCAGAAGATGGACCCTACTGTAAGTACCATGGGGTCAAAGGTCATGAGATTCAATGTTACCCAGAATTCAGACAGTTGGTCAAAGCCAAGATATATAATAGAGAATTAGAATTCTTTGGAAAGAAAAATGCTCATAAAGAAGCAGAGGTGTGCACATCAGAAGAATCCCCAGTAAAAGGTTTTTCTGGAATCAAGCCCTTAGTCATTAGAACTAAGTCGAAGGAAGACAAAGTAGTAAAGAAGGTGGTCTCGCGGTTAGTGATAAAGGCACCAGCCCCTTTTCCTTATTACGACAACAAAAGGGTACTGTGGAACTACGCATGCACTACGGTAACTCAAGAAGGCTCAGAGCAGGTTGATATTAAGACCGAAGATGAGGTAATTAACGAAGTTGGCCACTTTACAAGAAGTGGAAGATGTTAAGTACTACATGTTGGAGAGGATCGTGATACGGTCCAAAGGAAGAACGATGTAGACAAAGAACTAGAGAAGGATTTCTAT
This sequence comes from Hibiscus tridactylites, assembly GCA_958450335.1. Lineage (NCBI taxonomy): Eukaryota > Viridiplantae > Streptophyta > Magnoliopsida > Malvales > Malvaceae > Hibiscus > Hibiscus tridactylites. The sequence continues at coordinate 31,775,828 of OY288268.1, read as the reverse complement.
GAAGAACGTCCGATAGAACTACTTGAGCCCGCAAAAGAATCTGAGGTACAAGAATTTCTGAAGATCCTCAAGCACAACAAGTACAATGTGGTAGAACAACTACACAAGCTCCTAGCATGCATATCTATGTTGTCAATATTGCTGAGCTCAGAGGGGCACCGTGATACGTTGCTCAAAATCCTTAACCAGATGTTCGTGCCGAAAGAAATAACCACTGACAAGTTGGATAGGTTGGTGGGCAACATTGTTGTTGATAATTTTATTTCTTTCAATGATGAGAAAATCCCAGATGGAGGGAGAGGTTTGTGCAAGGTGCTCAATATCACTACCCGTTGCAAAGAACACATGTTGTCAGGGGTCTGTGTAGACAATGGTTCCGCCCTGAATGTCCTTCTCATGTCTACATTGAAAAGGTTACCGATAAATGAGTCCCATATAAGGGCTTACCAGAATACAGTTCAAGCTTTTGACGGAAGACAAAGGGATGTGCTGGGATAGATTGAGGTCTCTCTACAAAATGGACCATCCACTTTTGAAGTCAATTTTGTGGTAATGGATATCTGACCCACCTACAGTTGCCTTTTGGGGATTCCATGGATTCACATAGTTGGCGTGGTCCCTTCCACGCTGCACAAAAATATGAAATTCATAGTTGACGGACAACTTGTGACTATCGATGCTAAAGAGGATATTATTTTCTCAGTAACAACGGATGCGCCATATATCGAGATTGATGCTGGAGTTTTAGAATGCTTCTTCAGGTCATTAGAGCTAGTAAGTGCGACCTTCATTTCTGAGGGACGAAAGATACAAAATCCAAGCCTGTCTAAATGTACAAAGCTACAAGTAATGGAAACGTTGGGCAGAGGTGCCGAATCAGGAAAATGATTTGGAAGATGTCACCAAGGTAGGTTATTCTCGGTGACCTTGGCTGAAAAGAAAGACGTATTTGGGCTAGGATTCAAGCCCAACGCGTCACAGAAAAGGGCCACTATAATGAAGAATCAAGAAAAAAGGAGCATATTTTGCGTTGCATGGGAACCAATGACGTTTCCACCCCTTAATTTCACCTTTATCTCAAAGGGATTTGTGAACCCCTAACACGGCCCAAGATGAGGAAGAAGAGAATAAGATTACCGAAATGCTTGGTAATTTGAGCATCAACGCGGTGCTGGAAGAGGAAGAAAAGAATGAATATATGTACATGATTCGTCCAAGTGATGAGTTAATAATTGGACTGTAGAAGAACTTCCTATAGTTTTTAAATCTCTTTCTGAGTAATTCTCAAAACTAACACTATGTTTTAACCATTTGGTACTCATTCAATAAAATGCATTTTCCTTTCATAAATCTTGTGTGGCAAGCAAACATTTCAACACCAAAAAATATATATAAAAAATGAATAAGACAAGACCAAGCATTCCGTTTTCCGTTTTGCAAGCACCGATATATTCCTATTTTTGTTCTTTGCAGGTCTCCAGATATCAACGACATAAGTAATCATGAGTCCAAATCGTGAGTCAATTTCAAGTAGCCCATGTGTCTAGAAGGTTTCGAAGATCTCGTCGATGAAGTCAAAGTTGATGTCCCAGAAGATTTACTTCGATTAATGAAGAGCGAAGAAAAATAGATTGTTACTCACAAAGAACGGTTAGAAATTTTGAACCTCGAAACTGAAGAAGAAAGGCGCGAGGAAAAGATTGTCACTACTATCACCACTCAGACACGTCAGAACTTAATCAAACTCTTACATGATTACAAGGATGTATTCGTCTGGTCATATCAAGATATGCCCGAGCTAGATACATACATTGTGTCCACTGCTTGCCTATAAGACCAAAGTGTCGGCCCATGCAACAAAAGCTACGGACAATGAAAAATGATATGCTCTTGAAGATAGAAGATGAGGTGAAGAAGCAATATGACTTCGGGTTCTTACAAGAAGCAAGATATCCCGAGTGGGTGGCTAACAATGTTCCAGTCTTAAAGAAAGGCTGAGGGTTCGCATGTGCGTCGATTACATAGACCTTAACCGGTCAAGCCTAAAAGACAATTTTCCACTCCCACACATCGACACCTTGGTGGAAAATATAGCCAGCCGTTCCCTATTTTCATTTATGGACAGTTTTTCTTGTTACAATCAATTTAAGATGTGCCCCGAAGACATGGAAAAGACGACGTTCGTGACACAATGGGGGACCTTTTGCTACAAGGTAATGCTGTTTGGGTTAAAGAATGCTGGAGCTACTTATCAAAGGACCATGGTAAACTTGTTTCATGATATGATTCATTGAGAAATTGAGGTATACGTGGACAACATGATCGCCAATTCCCGAACAGAAGAGGAACACCTCATAAATCTAGAAAAGCTTTTCAAAAGGTTGAGAAAGTTTCAATTAAAACTTAACCCCGCTAAATGCACCTTCGAAGTAATTTCAGGAAAACTCTTAGGCTTTGTTGTAAGCCAAAGAGGAATTGAGGCAGACCCTGATAAAGTAAAGGCAATCCAACAACTTCCTCCCCCTCAAACACAAAAAGAGGTCTGAGGCTTCTTAGGTAGGCTCAATTATATCGCCAAATTCATCTTCCAATTGATGGAGAAGTGTAGCCAGTGTTCAGGCTGCTTAGAAAGAATGATCCTAGAGAATGGAACAAGGAAGGCCAAGTCGCCTTTGAGCAAATTAAAATGAAGTTATCAAATCCATCGATATTAGTGCCCCCCATTTCAGGAAGACCACTAATTTTGTATCTGACTATGCACAAAAATTCAATAAGTTTCATATTAGGGCAGCATGATGAGATTGATCGAAAAGAAAGGGGGATCTATTACTTGAGCCTGAAGTTTAAAGATTGTGAGTCAAGGTATCCACAAATTGAGAAAATATGTTGCACTTTAGTCTAGGCATCCAAAAGACTCAAAAAATACCTTTTGTACCACACCACGTGGTTAATATCCAAACTTGACTCGCTAAAATTCATGATGGAAGCACCGACCTTGTCGGGGAGGGTGACATGCTAGCAGATGCTACTAACATAATTTGACATTCATTACGTCAGCCAGAAAGCACTAAAGAGAGTGCCATAGCATACTTTTTGGCAAGTTGCACCTCTGATGATTATGAAGCCTTGGAATTTGATTTTCTAGATGAGAACTTAATGTGCATTACGACCGAAGAAGATGGTTTAGCAAATCCATGGGTCCTCAATTTTGATGGGGCCTCTAATGCCTTGGGCCACGACATTGGGGTAATTTTGGTGTCTCTAGAAGGTGATCATTACCCTATCACCAATCGCTTAAAAATCTTCTACACAAACAATATGGAAGAATATGAAGCTTGTATCATGGGATTGCGAGCAACCATAGAAAAGAAGATCAAAGTTCTAAAAGTCTTCGAAGACTCAACCTTAGTCATTTATCAAATTCATGAGGAATAGGAAACAAAGGATTCAAAATTGGTTGAGTATCAAAAGCTTCTCCTTGAATTGATCAAAGAATTCGAAGAAGTTACTTTTAGTCACCTCCTGAGGGAAGAACATCAAATGGCAAATGCTCAGGCCACATTATCAGCAACGTTCAAAGAAAGTGAAGATGCTAGAATGATGCATGTACAAATGTAGATTTCCTGTTTACCTGCACATTGTTACAGTGTAGAAGAAGAAGGGGATGGCCTTCCATGGTATCAGAACATCTTACAGTACATTAAGCTTCAGGAATATCCACCTCAAGCAACTCAAAATGACAAATGAACAATTCGAAGAATAGCTGTGGGTTATGTTCTTAATAAAGACACTATACAAAAAAGCCGAGATTAGGTTCTACTAAGATGTGTAAACACTAAAGAGGCCCTGTCGATCCTAAAGTAAGTCCATGAAGGGGTTTGTGCTACTCATCTTAGTGGGTTCACCATGGCTAGGCAAATCATGCGACTTGGTTATTATTCATCCACCATGGAGGGAGATTGCATCAATTATGCACGGAAATGTCACAAGTGCCAGATCTACTCTGATAAAATATATGCTCCACCACGGCCACTTCATGTGATGACTGCTCTCTGGCTCTTTTCAAGGTGGGGCGTGGACGTGATTGGACAAATTCACCCAAATGCTTCTAACGGACACATATTTATCTTGGTGGCCATAGATTACTTCACTAAGTGGGTCGAAGCAGCCTCTTATGCAAATGTCACCATATCAATAGTTTGCAAATTCCCCAAGAAGGAGATTATTTGTCGTTACGGGTTACCTGAGAGTATTATCAATGCCAATGCTTCAAACTTGAACAACAAGATGATAACCGCCATTTTCGAATAATTCCAAATTAACATCACAATTCGGTAACCTATCGCCCAAAGATGAATGAGGCAGTAGAGGCAGCCAATAAGAACATTAAGAAGATAATCTCCAAAATGACCGGCACTTATAAAGACTAATATGAGAAGTTGCCATTTGCCCTATATGCCAATCAAACAACTATACGAACATCAACGAGGGCAACACCATTTTCCTTGGTATACGATATGAGAAGTTTCCAGTTACCAATTGAGGTTGAAATACCATCACTTCACGTCTTGATGGAAGCAGAATTAGAAGAGGCTGAATGGATTCAAGCACGTTACGGCCGACTGAATCTAATTGAGGAGAAGAGATTAAAGGTGATATGCCATGGCCAGATGTACCAGAAAAGAATGATTCGAGCTCATAACAAAAAGGTTCGCCCAAGAGAATTCTAAGAAGGAGACTTGGTACTGAAGATGAAATTGCCAATTCAAAGGGATTCTCGTGGGAAGTGGACGTCCAACTAGGAGGGACCCTATGTGGTAACTAAAACCTTCTCTAGAAGAGCATTGATTTTAGCCGAAATGGACGGGGACGAGATGCAAAACCTCGTAAATTCAGAATTGATTAAATGTTACTATACTTGAAAAAAGGGAAAAAGAAAAAAGATCTAAAAGTGATAACCCGTAAAGGGCGCTTTAGATCTAAAAAAGGGAAAACATAAAAGAAGGGTTCAAGATGAAAACTCGCAAATGATGTCTTGAGACCAAGGGTGGATTCAAGTTGAAAACTCGAAAAAGGGAGGATTGAATGTTTGAAGCTAGGATTGGCAGTTCGCTCAGATTTTCGACAGGGGTTGCATTTGGAAGAATCACCGAGGGTCTGACTCGGAGTACTTTGGTCTTTGATATCTGGACACCTTATCCTTTTTCCTTATTTGCAATGTAAAATGAACCCTTCATCCAAGAACTTTTCTTGTTCCTTTTTCTTTTTTGCATGTTGAAATGAGAACCAACTGATTTGCAAAGTAAGAAAATTTTGAGCATTACTCTGAATATGATTTAAAAGCACGCCAACTATGATGCATTTCATTATTATTACTATGATCATATCATTTGCATGAGCATGAAGTTTAGTACAGGTAGTGGCACCAAATTGGGGTGAGAGCCCGCGAACAACAAATATCATTCCAAGACATTCAAGGTGGAAATAAGCTTTGCTGCAAAAATTCCCATACAAGAAATTCAAAAAGCTTTGAAAGGCTAAAAGACTACCCCACTCATCATGAGTACAAGATTACTAGATTAAGTGAGCAAATATGCAAAGATCAGATGTTTTCTATGAAGTAAAGAGGTGTAATGCTTCGTGCCATCTAAAGAGGTGTCATTTGATTTGTTCCCTGCGGGATTGAAGAAGCAAGTCACTTTACCGATTCAGCTCCCATAAGGGCAAGATTTACCTTATCGATCTTCTTTCATTTAAAGAATTGCTACCTGGTTTGTCCATTACCGCTTCGGAATGACACACAAGTTTTACCCGATTCGTTTCTACCACTCTAGAGGAACATGTCATTTCACCGATTAGAATCATTTGTGTAACGCCCGTGTTTTGGGCCTAGGAGTTAACTGGGTTTATAATTCGAGTCAATAAAACTTAATTTAATCAATTCAACCTAAATAGTGACCTAATTGAACTTTAGTAAAAAGAGGAGGACTCATATTGTAATTTACCCAAATTATTTTGAAAAAGGATGACAACTTTCCATATTGTCATCTTTTCCCCCCTTTTTCCCCCATAACCCACGTGAAGCTTCCCCCTCCCCTCTTTCAAAACCTCTCAAATATCAAGTCACCATTTCATTCATTTTCTTCTTCAATCCAAGGTGTTTTACAAAGGTAATTGTGTTTTCTAAGTCTCCTCTTTATCCCCTATCCAACTATTGTCTTAGATTTTAAAAATATGGGGTTTTGTAAATTAGGGTTTATGTTAAAATTTGGGTTTTTAAAGGGGGTTTCCATTTGGTTTTGATAAATTGAGTTGGGGTTTTAGTTAATCTTGTTAAAAGGTGTAACATATATCAATTTGGTTGAATTTGGATGATAATTCGTAGTGGGTCCTTAGGGCAAATTTTAAGGTATTAAAACTTGGGTTTTGGGGAGGTTAAGGTTGAAATTGAAGGGCTGTTGGTCTACCTATGTTATGAGGATGTTTTGGGATCATTTGAGAGTCATTTGGAGGTTTAGAAATGGAAATTTCAGCAAGGTTGTTGGGGAGCACGAAAATTGGCATTTTGGGGATTTTGTGGAATGAAAATTTGTTGAAATTGGGTTGTGTTTGCAAAGTAAGTTGATAGTTGAGTTAGTATTGAATTGGGAAGTAATGTATGTGTTTTTTTTGACTAGAAGCAAGAGGAAACGTTGAGGAGGCTTTGGGACCGAATCCGGGTTCGTAGAAGTTTCACTTGGTAGCTAAGGAAGGGCGGTGAGTGGTTTCAACTTGTTTTAAAGTTTGGTTCGAGTGTGTGTAGAGTGTATGCATGAAATGTGCTTGGTAGGCCATTTCCTTATTTCAAGTTGTTAATTCTAGCCTTTAACTTCATTGCATGCTATTGTGTATTTAGCCTATCTATGCTCTTGTGGATTATGGTTAAATTGGTGCATGTATGTATATCATGTTGTGGATATATGTGATGAGCATGAGTGTGGTTGATGATATGTGATTGATGTTGATAATTGGCACTAAATAATTACCGGTTGTAAATGATCGATCATTAGGATTAGTGTGCACACAAATTGAGTCAAAACGTACGTGGCCTTGATGGCGTTAAGTCATCAAGGAGGAGTACGGTGATGTAATATTCCACCAGAAGCTTTTATTTATTTCTACGGGATGATGAGTGGAATCCCATCCGTAGGGCATGTGGCGATGAGTGGAATCCCGCACATGCATGGTCCGGTGATGAGTGAAATCCCACCGAGGTAAAGTGTTGTTGAGGTTTAAATCCGCACAATCGGGGTAATTTAAAGTGGCCAATTAACTTGTTCATATATTGTGATATGCGATGTTGATTTATGATTGTTGATTATTGATGCTTGATGCTTAGTATGAAGTAAGATGCCATACTATGCCACTTGAAAGACTAGCTAGGTCTACTTGATTTCATGTCAATGCTTGATATATGTGAGATTAGGATTTACATGCTTGAACCCTGCATTGTTGATGTTTTTCGTTTTAGAGCACCCTCACTAAGGTTATAGCTTACGCTCTCAATGTTCAACAATGCAGATCATTAGCGTGGTGTTAGCTCGAGGCAAGGCAAGAAGGGCTTCCAAATTTGTGACTCAAGTACGGTGGTGATTTTGTATTAGTTAGCAATGTGGCAAGGGTTGTGTTTGAGCTTGTATGACTCATTTACATGTGTTGATGTTGAATTGACTATGGTTTGTAAGCATGATATGCTATGATGAATGTTGTGTGTGTTAGCATGTCTCTTAATGTTAGGTTGCCTTGATGTGGGTGTAAACCTCTTATATGCTTGTCTTGTGCCTTAAAGGCTTTGAGTTCCTTGTATGACCTTAAATGTTGAAATGCCTTTTGTTGGAATGCCATGCTTGAAAGCTTATGTTGCTTGTATGGTTTGTGTATCATCTTGTGTTGGATTGTGCCTTTGATTTCAAGTTAAAGCATGCTTTTATGTTTGATTTGCCTTAGGATTGATGTTAGTGTGTTGGTTGGGGTTTTAGAGGGATTTAAGGGCCTCCTTATGCCTTAAATCAGCTCAAACCTGCAAGTTCGTAGCAGGGGTATCGATACGGTTGGTACGGTATCGATACCACCTTCTTATTTCAGGCTTAGTGTATCGATACACTTGAGAGGTGTATCGATACCATTTTGGTCACTGGAGCTACTGTCCATTTCGGTATCGATACCGGCCTCAGGTGTATCGATACCGTCATCTTAGCGTTGACCGTGGGAAGTCAACCGTTGGGGAGGATAACGATACACTCCTCGGGTGTATCGATACGGTCTCTACGGGTTGACTTTGACCAGTTGACCTAGTCAAGGGGGTATCGATACACCCCTTAAGGGTATCGATACCGCCTGCAGTTTAAGCTTAAACCTAGTCAAGGGGTATCGATACACCCCTTAAGGGTATCGATACCGCCTGTAGTTAAAGCTTAAAAATTGGGCTGTAAGATGTTGGGCTGAGTTCGTTGGCTTGCCTCGTGAATGTTGATCCGCTGTATGATCACGTAGGATTAAATACTCATCTAGACAAGATTTAAAAAAAATAGGGTTGCTAACCGAGGGGGAATTCCCTTGGGAGTTTTCACTCGGTTTTCCCCGTGTAGCTTACTCGGACCGGTCATCCGGCCAGACCGGGACGAGGGGGTTACAATTTGATTTTGTTCATTGCTGCTTCGGAGGAATAGGTTATTTGAAGAATAGATGGATCCATTGCTGCTTCGAAATGACACAAAAGTTTTACCCGATTTGTTTCTACCGCTCCAGAGGAACATGTCATTTCACTGATTGAAGTCATTTGATTTTGTTCATTGCCGCTTCGGAGGAATAGGTCATTTGAGGAACCGCTTTGTTCATTACAGCTTCGAAAGGAGAAGTCAGTTTATTTTTGTTGCTCTAGAGAAACGAGTTACATCATCATCAGAAGAAGTGTCATTTGGTTTATTCAGTACCGCTTCAGAAGAATGGATCATTTGAAGAAATGTTCGCTGCCGCCTTGGAGTAATACTGTGAAACCGATAATTTAATTTTGATATAACTAAAGAACTTAAGGACTAAAATGAAAATGTGAAAATGAATTTTTAAGTCCTCAAACCTCTCTATAAGTTTTAAACGAAATGCCTAAGTTAAAAACTGATTTTATCAAATGTTTTCTAAGTGTTCTCAAAGCCAAAATAGTGATTTTCGAGTCAGCATTTCGAAACAGCTTAAGGCGTTTCGAAACACTTTTGAAACTGTGAGCTCCTATTTCAGAACGGGTATAGAAATAGTTTCAACACTGTCAACCCATGTTTCGAAACGAGTTTCGAAACGGCTTAAGAACCTCGAGACACCGTATCAAAACTAGTTCAAATGTTTCGAAACGATATTCAATCAGATTTAAAAAATATGACCGTTAGAAAGTTTTAAACTGATTTTCAACAAGTCGTTAAGGCGTATCGAAACGATTCAAGCCATTTCGATACGATCCTTGACAGTGGCAAAAATGTTTCGAAACAAGTTTCGAAATGGCTCTTAGCGTATCGAAACATGTCTAACCGTTTTGATACGGGCTCTTTAATGCACCCCAACGACTCTTTCTATTTTGGTCTGTTTCGAAACAGGGTCGGGCGTTTCGAAACGGTTGGTTGCAGACTGTATTTATGGAGGGAAGATAACATCCCCAACGGCTCTATTGATGAATGCATCAACCACAACGGCTAGAATTCAATGAGAAAGTATAAAAGAGACCTCTAAAAGCTTCAGCAATAACTATTGATCCAAAAGCAAACATCCAAACATCAAATCCAAGCATTTGTGCCTATATCCCATTATTGTCTTGTAACCCCAATTGTATTTTTCATTCTTATCATTTCAATTGGGTTGAGTGCTTGTAATTGAGCTATATTGTGTATTGAGAGATACTTGTTTTAGCCAACAACTTCTTTGTTTCAATTGTGTGAGGACTGGGTCAAATTTTGGGTAGAAAATTTGACCGAAAACTGTAGCGGTTACCTTCTTAGCCTATAAAAGGGGAAGAGCAATTAGTGGAACTGTTGCAAATCCTTAGTGAAGCTAAGGTAGTGGATGTAGAGTTCGATTGGAACTTGAACCACTCTAAAATTCCTTGTCTACCATTTTTATTTTCCAATTCCACCACCAAAAGCTTTAAAAATCCAATTCACCTTCTCTTGGTTTATTTCGATCATTCGATCCACTCAACAATTGGTATCAGATCCTACCTCTTTGAAGGATTAACAACCACAAGAGAAGTTCCTAGGATGAGTGTGATCATCCAAAAATCAAGATATGGCATCTACCTCCGGTTCGAGCATGTATGAGTCTCAATCCACTACAAAACCACCTTTCTTCAATGGTGACAACTATCCGTTTTGGAAGAATCAGATGCGCCTCTTCATCAAGTCCAACAATTACTTGGTTTGGGATGTCATTGAATGGCCCCTATATTCCATTGAAGCAAGATAGTGAAGGGAAGATGGTTTTGAAGAAAAAGATGGAGATGAGTGAATAAGAGAGGAAGAAGATCCAAATAAATGACAAAGCTCTTCACATGCTCTTTTGTTCTTTTGGTCCGGACATCTACTCCAAAGTCTCATCCATTGCGAGTGCCAAAGAAGTGTTGGATACTCTTGAGACCACCTATGAGGGAACCAACGATGTCAAGGAAACCAAGATTGGAATTCTCAATCTTAGTTATGAGAATTTCAAGATGGAGCCCGATGAGACGGTGTCCAAGATGTTTGATCGCTTCTCAACCATAGTCAATAGGCTTAAAGGATTTGGAGAGACTATACTGGAAGACAAGCTTGTCCGGAAGCTACTCTACTCACTTCCCGAATCTTGGGATGGGAAGAGAACCACAAAATAGAGGCAAAAAATTTGAAAACTCTAAAACTTGATGAGCTAGTGGGTTCTCTCCTTACTCATGAGATTATGAAGCAAGGAAGGGAAGAAGAGAAGAAGAAGGAAGAGAAAAGAGTAGAGAAGCTAGAGGTGAAAAAGAAGAAGAATATGAGAATAGCTCTCAAAGCTTCATTACTTGAGGAGAACTTTTCTAGTGAGGAGGATGAGCTAGAAGAATTGGCTATGATAGCCAAAAGATTCTCACGCTTCATGAGGTCCAACCGGGGAAGAAAAATTCAAAGAAAGATGGACTTCAAAGGTAAAAACAAAGAAGAAGCAAGGGATCAAATCATTTGCTTCGAGTGCAATAAACCCGACCACATACGTTCTGAGTGCCCTCAACTCAAGAAGAAGGGCTTTGAGAAGAAGAAGAAGCTCAAAGACAAGCTTGCTACTTGGAGTGATGAGGAGTCATCCGAGGATGACGAACAAGGAGTGGCCAACCTTTGCCTCATGACACTTGAGGAAGATTCCTCCATGGTAACCTCTAAGTCATCATCTTTAGATTTTACATATGATGAATTAAATGATGCATATGATGAGTTGCAAGAGGTCTATGATGAATTAGTTGAGAAATACAAGGAGTCAGCCATTAGGAATAAGAAAATTATTTCGAAACCAAATGATAAAAATGACACACTTTCTCAAGCTAATTTAAAATTTGAGAAAAAGATTTTAGGGTTGAAAGATGAACTAAAATTCTTCCATGATGAAAATGTTGACCTTAATAATCTTATTTCTCAATGTAATAGTGAACACAAAAAGGTGTTAGATGAGCTTAACAAGCTCAAAGAGTCTTTTAAAAATGTTGGCAGTGTGAAGTATGAAATAGGTGAATCTTCAAAAACAAACCAACCTAGGAAAAAGACTAATAACTACAAACAAAGTAGCTTTCCTAGACATAGTAGAACTAAAAAGATTAGAAGTGTATGGGTTCCTAAGGAACTTGTAAAATCTAATAATATTGTTGCTATGTCACCTTGGATTCCTAAGGGAACCAAGTTATTGGGAGCTAACACTCGTGGAACCAAAATGATTTGGGTACCAAAAACAAAAGTTTAATATCTTTGTTTGTAGGGGGAACATTGCTACAAGGCCAAAGCACAAAGTCAAAACTCATAGTACCTTGATAGTGGATGCTCAAGGCATATGACCGGAGACAAGAGTAGATTCATGGATCTAAAGCCAAAAAGTGGAGGAGTAGTGACATTTGGTGACAACTCCAAAGGCCAAATTATAGGTATTGGCTCCATATATAATCACTCTACTATTCTTATTGAAGATGTCTTGTATGTCGATGGTCTTAAACACAATTTGTTGAGCATAAGTCAATTGTGTGATAAATGATTTAATGTTTTATTTGATAAAAATGGGTGCAAAATTGTTGACATTAAATCTAATAATATTATGCTCATAGGTCATCGCATAGGTAACATTTACATGGTGCATCTAGATGACATACATTCATCCCATGCATGTTTAGTAGCTCAAAATGAAAATGATGCATGGTTGTGGCATAGGAAACTAGGACACACTAGCATTAGTGTTTTAGAAAAATTAGTTTCCCTTGACCTAGTTAGAGGTTTACCCAAGATTAAGTTCTCAAACGATTAAATTTGTGATGCATGCTTTAAGGGTAAACAACATAAGTCTTCCTTTAAATCCATTAATGTTGTTTCTACAAGTAGGTGTTTACAACTTATCCATATGGATTTATTTGGGCCAATTAGGACTATGAGCTTGGGTGGTAAATCTTATGCATTTGTTCTTGTAGATGATTTTTCTATATTTACTTGGGTTCTATTTTTAAGTACTAAAGATGAGGCTTTAGAAAAATTCATCACATTTTCAAAACTAACCCAAAATGATCTTGAACTTAGAATTTCCCATATTAGAAGTGATCATGGAACCGGATTTCAAAACTTAGGGTTTGAAGAGTTTTTAAATGAAAATGATATTAGCCACAATTTTTCGGCTCCTCGAACTCCTCAATAAAATGGGGGTAGTTGAGAGGAAAAATAGAACTTTACAAGAAATGGCTAGAACCATGCTTTGTGAAAACAATTTACGTAAATATTTTTGGGCGGAAGCTACAAACACCGCTTGCTACATTGTTAACCGAGTAATGATTAGGCCAATTTTAAAGAAAACACCTTATGAGATTTTAAATCTAAAAAGCCTAACATTAGCTATTTTCATCCATTTGGTTGTAAGTGTTTTGTTTTAAATAATGGAAAAGACAACTTAGGTAAATCTGATGCAAAAGTGATGAAGCTATTTTCATAGGATACTCTTTAATCTCTAAAGCCTATCGTGTATTTAACAAGAGAACTTTAGTAGTAGAAGAATATAGACATGTTGTATTCGATGATAGCCTTCTTCCAAGGAAGGATTCTTGTGATGATGATGATGTAGGAATCATAAATGCCTTTGATGGAGGACAAACTTCAAAGGAGGATGAGATTCCAACAAAAGAAGAGGACACACAAGATCCATCTCTTGAAGCCTTGAAGGACTTGGCTCTTGAGGAAAAGGAAGTGAGCTACCCAAGGGAGTTCAACTATGTCAAAGATGGTGAAATCTTGGGTGATCCATCCAAGGGGGTAACCACTCGATCTTCTCTTAGACTAATGAATCATGTTGCATTTATCTCATGCATAGAACCTAAGAATATAAAAGAAGCATTGAAAGATGATTTTTGGATTATGGCTATGCAAGAAGAGTTAAATCAATTTGAGAGAAGTAATGTTTGGACATTAGTTGATAGGCCTAGTAATCAATCTACTATAGGAACTAAATGGGTCTTTAGGAACAAACTAGATGAGCGTGGTAACATTGTGAGAAATAAAGCTAGACTAGTAGTACAAGGTTACACTCAAGAAGAGGGAATAGATTTTGATGAAACCTATGCACTCGTAGCTAAAATGGAAGCCATTAGGATGTTGCTTGCATATGCATGTTATCATGATTTCAAGCTTTTTCAAATGGATGTTAAAAGCACATTTTTAAATGGTTTTATAAATGAAGAAGTGTATGTGGAATAACCACCGAGTTTTGAAGACTCAAAATTTCCAAATCATGTTTTCAAACTCACTAAAGCTCTTTATGGTTTAAAACAAGCTCCTAGAACTTGGTATGAAAGACTTTCAAACTTTTTAATTGAAAAAGGTTTTGAAAAAGGTAAGGTGGACACTACACTTTTCATAAAAAGGTATAAATATGACATCTTAGTAGTACAAATTTATGTTGATGATATTATTTTTGGTTCTACTAACAAATGTCATTGCAAAGAGTTTGCTAAGCTAATGCAAGGTGAAGTCTAGATGAGCATGATGGGGGAGCTCTCATTCTTTTTGGGACTCCAAATCAAGCAAAAGAAGGATGGCACCTTCATCAATCAAGCAAAGTACATCAAGGATATGCTCAAGAAGTTCGACTTGGAGAGTGCAAAGCCTCAAGCCACTCCAATGAGCTCATCTACAAAGCTTGACAAAGATGAAGGAGGTAAGTGTGTTGACTCTAAGCTTTACTGTTCTATGATTGGATCATTGCTTTACCTTACCGCAAGTAGACCAGATATCTTGTTTAGTGTTTGCTTGTGTGCTAGGTTTTAAGCTAGTCCTAGAGAGTCTCACCTTATAGCCGTTAAGAGAATCTTTAGGTACCTTAGAGACACTCCTTGTCTAGGTCTTTGGTACCCTAGAGACTCCTCCTTCAACCTTCATGCTTATTCGGATGCGGATTATGGGGGATGCAAAATCGAGAGGAAGAGTACTTCAGGAACTTGTCAATTCCTAGGTAGTATGCTCATATCTTGGTTCTCTGAGAAACAAAATAGTGTAGCCTTATCTACCACCGAAGCTGAGTACACATCCTTAGGGAGTTGTTGTGCTCAAGTCCTTTGGATGAAGCAACAACTCTTAGATTATGGTATTAAAGTTTAAACCATACCCCTTAAGTGTGATAACACTAGTGCCATATGTTTGACAAAAAAAAATCCCATCCAACACTCTAGAACAAAACACATAGAAATAAGGCATCATTTCATTAGAGATCATGTCCTTAAAGAAGATGTTGTTATAGAGTATGTTGACACCTTAAATCAATTAACAGACATATTTACAAAACCTTTAGACAAAGAGCATTTTTGGTCCCTTACGAGAGAGTTAGGTCTAACTAGCCTATCTTGATCTTTAAGGACCTCTTTTGTGCTTAAAATTGCTTGATCTTGTGAAATGCCATGTTTATGTGTTTTTACTCCTAATTTCATCCATGCCTATAGCTAGGGGGATTATGTTTATGTTTGCACATGTTATTCTTGTTCATTCATGTCATTCATGCAAGTTAGGCCTTCAAAAATTTCATTTTTCTGCATTTTTAGAGCCTCATCTGCACTTCCAAGCCCAGGTGCATCGAAACGGGTCCACCTGTTTCGATAAGGATACTTTAAAATTCTATCTGAGAGAAGGGCATTTCGAAACACCTTCCAAGGGTTTCAAAACGTTTTTGCTACTGCCAAGGAGTGTATCGAAACATGTTTCGATACGAGTCAACGGGGATTCGATACGGTCAATGCCATATCGAAACGGTCAGCTGGAGTTGAAAAGTTGGTCAACCCTCGGTGCCCGCGTTTCAAAATGGTCGACACCGTTTCGAAACGGGTTAGCGGACAACTTTATAGGGGGCTTTTAATGTTAAAGTTTTACTTTAATTAAAACTCCCCTCAAACCCTAAAAACCCTAAAACAATTTTCCTTATAAAAACACTCTAAACCTCATTTGTTTTCACCAAATCTTGAGGGCTTTTACTCTTAAAATACAAGTCTAAGCAAGCATCAACAACTTTGTGCAAGGATTTTCATCTATTCATCCAAAATCCCAATTTAAGGTATTTTTTTCATCTTTTTCTTTTTCCTTAGATTTGTATTCGAATCTTAGGTTAGAAAATTTTAATTTTGTATAGTTTATGTGTTTTGATACTTGGGTTTTTCAAAACTTGTAATTTTTTTTTCAAAATCTTCAAATTTTTGATTCGAATATATGTTTTTTTCATTCGTATTTCTCTTTACTGTTTTTTTAAAAATTTGCTTTTCTCTTAATTTTTGTTTGTTTTGTTTTGTATCTTTGTTTTTAAAATTTGTTTTTAAACCTAAGTGGGATTTACCATTGGATTGAATTAAGAAATTTCATGCATACACTTAAAATTTGTTTTTAAATTGCTTGCTTTTATGTTTTTAGGATTGTTTCAATGGATCTCGTTAACAAGAAACGTAAGGCACCTCAATCGGGTGAAGGATCAAACCAAGCCGCTCTCCGTCTTAACCTTACTCAATTGTTTCTCTAGAGTCTCAAAATCCCGCGTTGAAAACGCGTTTCCAATTTGTCAAGAGATTTGGCATTCGTCGTGAGCGAGTTGTTGACATGTCGTTTCTTGACTCCGACCGCTTTCTCTTTCGTTATCTCCACCGTCTAGCAGAATGGAGCTTCCTTGGTTTCTTGGATATCCCGGATATTTGTTACAAGCACATGGTCCTTGTCTTTTACTCTAATGCCCAACTCATCAACAATGAAGACAATTCCGAAGTTGTTCGCATTGAGTCTCAGATCTTAGGAAAGAAGATTGCTATTGACATACCTTACTTAGAGGATACCTTTGGTCTTAAAGACAAAGGACTCCAGAATGAGAATCACTTTGGTTCTCACACCGGTTCAGTGGTTGCCTTGGATGCTCACGATAGGTTTCTCCACTTGATGGTCTCGTGGTTTATTCGCCCCTCTGGAGGTAAATTTTCTCACGTTCGTCAAGTAGATTACTTTTGGCTTGAATGTTTTCGTCGTGGAGAGCAACCTAATCTTGTTAAGATCATGTTTGCCGAGATGGTGAATAATGTTAAGCTCCGTGAAACCGATGCGCTCAAGTCTTTCACTTATGGGACTGTTTTGAGTTATATCTTTGAGAAGCTTGAGATTGACTGCACTTATGACTCTCCGGAACCCCACAAGTAAAAAATTGGTGAGTCTTCTCTTCGCAAGTCCAGATTTCACTATGTCAACAATGGGCAATGGGAAAGTTTTGATAGGGAAGCGCCTCCACCTCAAGTTGAACCTCAACCACAAGCTTCGGTTGCAAACAATGAAGCTCTCACGGCTTTTCTTACCGAGCGGTTCAACACATTGGACACTAACATGTCTAGGGGTTTTGGTGCTATCAATACTCGTTTGCAATCTGTGGAAGATCGTTTCCTTGCAAATGAGAATTGTCTCACATCCCTTGAGAATCAACATACATCTATGGACATGTCCTTCTCCACCTTTTATGGACAATGGATGGATTTTCGTCGCGCTCATGCTAAGAATGATGATGATTCAATGGATGATGATAGTGACGACGAGGGTTAGGATTCTCTTGTGATCTCATATTAGCTATGCATATTAGGATTAAGTTTGCATCTTTATTTCCATTATGTTTTATGAACCTATGCTTTTGATTTCTTTTATTTGAGATTATGCTTTGAACTTATTGTTTAAGATTTATGTTTTGGATATTTGAATTTTATGAATTAATATTATGTTGCTTATTGCTTATTGATTATTGCTTTTAACCCCATCTCTTCTCTTTGAGCCTTGTTTATTATTTTTGATCTAACAAAAAGGGGGAGAAGTAATCTAAGAGCCGAAATTTGTTTTAAGTGTTTTTAAGTTTTTAAAACTTAGATTTAAATCTTTTTAAAACTTTAAAAAACCTATCTTAAATTGAGGGGGAGTTAGAATGTATTCAAAATTTTCAAAACTCTTAAAAATTCTAAGTTTGGTTTTGTTATATCAAAAAGGGGGAGATTGTGAAACCGATAATTTAATTTTGATATAACTAAAGAACTTAAGGACTAAATTGAAAATGTGAAAACGAATTTTTAAGTCCTCAAGCCTCTCTATATGTTTTAAACAAAATGCCTAAGTTAAAAACTGATTTTATCAAATGTTTTCTAAGTGTTCTCGAAGCCAAAATAGTGATTTTCGAGTCAGCATTTCGAAATGGCCTAAGGCGTTTCGAAACACTTTTGAATATGTGAGCTCCTGTTTTGGAACGGGTATCGAAACAGTTTCAACACTGTCAACCCATGTTTCGAAACGAGTTTCGAAACAGCTTAAGAACCTCGAGACATCGTATCGAAACTAGTTCAAATGTTTTGAAACGATATTCAATCAGATTTAAACAATATGACTGTTAGAAAGTTTTTAACTGATTTTCAACAAGTCGTTAAGGCGTGTCGAAACGATTCAAGTCGATTCGATACGATCCTTGACAATGGAAAAAATGTTTCGAAACAAGTTTCAAAATGACTCTTAGCGTATCGAAACAGGTCTAATCGTTTCGATACGGGCTCTTTAATGCACCCTAACGACTCTTTCTGTTTTGGTCTATTTCGAAACAGGGACAGGCGTTTCGAAACGGTTGGTTGCAGACTGTATTTATGTAGGGAAGATAACATCCCCAACGACTCTATTGATGAATGCATCAACCACAACGGCTAGAATTCAATGAGAAGGTATAAAAGGGACCTCTTAAAGTTTCAACAACAACTATTGATCCAAAAGCAAACATCCAAACATCAAATCCAAGCATTTGTGCCTAAATCCCATTATTGTCTTGTAACCCCAATTGTATTTTTCATTCTTATCATTTCAATTTGGTTGAGTGCTTGTAATTGGGCTATATTGTGTATTGAGAGATACTTGTTTTAGCCAACAACTTCTTTGTTTCAATTGTGTGAGGATTGGGTCAAATTTTGGGTAGAAAATTTGACCGAAAATTGTAACGGTTACCTCCTTAGGCTAGAAAATGGGAAGAGCAATTAGTGGAATTGTTGCATATCATTAGTGAAGCTAAGGTTGTGGATGTAGAGTTCGATTGGAACTTGAACCACTCTAAAATTCCTTGTCTACCATTTTTATTTGCCAATTCCACCACCAAAAGCTTTAAAAATCCAATTCACCCCCTCTTGGTTTATTTCGATCATTCGATCCACTCAACAAATACATTGATCAATCAACTTGGCCAGATAAAATTAGTGCCTTGGTTTTTTCCCTATTCCTGTTTCACCGGAATGAGAAAAGACGTGCATCAATTTTCACCTATTTTTTTCGGCCCCTTATTTTCTTTTGGGGTTTACATTTGTATATTGGTGTATATAAATCATAATGAGAAAAAGCTTGTATATTAAAAAAGAAATAAAGTCCATTATAATCCATTTTATTAAAAAGAGAGCCCCAAAATTACAAGCCCTATTTGGCTAAGTAAAAAACCCTAAGGGGGTAATCCCTTTAACCTTTGCGTTGTCACCCTCTATGGCTGTTGGATCATTCTTTGATCCAACAATCTAGATCTGCACCTAGAAACCCTAACGCACAAAGCATCAGCGCCGCATGCCCCTTAGCCGTCTAATCCATAGAAGATCAATGGTCCAGATCTACGCTCAGGAACCCTAACCCTTTACCCTAAGCGTTGTGTCACCTGCGCCCTTGGATCAAACCGTGATGGACAACTCAGATCACGCAAAAAGATTCACGCATGTTGTTCCTCGTGCGTTCCCTCCATGCGTCTGATGCTTGGACTCTCATTCAGTCATTCACCTACCTCGTTTGACACCGGCAACCATGAGCCTTCATTGCCACCGCCTCCAGTTTTTTTTCAACCGTGACATACAAACAAAGGAAAAAAGGATTAAATTCGATTTAAAATAAAAAAAATGGGGAAGGAAATTGAAGCAAATATGGTAAGGAATCGTTCAAACATGGTGAAAATGGAACCGAATCAAACAAATAAGGCAAGCGATCGGTTGGATTTTGACCGAACAAGAGCAAGAAAATTCGACGTGAAGTTCAAGAAAAATCAGAACCAAATGAGGCAAGAATCGACATCAAATTGGGCATAATAACCCCTTTAGAAATTAGGGTTTCATTTGTAATTGGGGAAAGGATTTTCCTTCCCTTTGTTCATACATGTAATCGGCTTATAAAAGGGCCTTGAATCCAACGGACATAAGAAAAACAATTTTGAGAAGCAATAAAACAAGCATTACAAGTGAAATATTTGACGTATTACAGTTAGTATTTTTAAATCTATTTTTGCGTTTGTTCGAATTAAAAAAGAGGAAGACGGCGTGAGTTACCATTCAAGGAAGAAAGGGCAATCTCCGGAGGACCACACTATCATCATCATCGAAATCGCAAGCCAAACACGAGGAGAAACACCGTCGAAAATTTGTCGTTGGCTTGAGCCACGGCGGCCGACACGGAGGAGTGTAGCGGATCGACGCCAAATCCTGGGCAAGCGCGATGGTGCTCTTCATCTTGATCCGAATTCCCCTTGTTTTTCCAGAGGATTTGAAGGAGCAATGCTTGACCCATTCGGCCATAGGGGAAACAAATGAGGTTTATTTCTAATTTTAGGCTTTATACTCGACCCACGAACCGACCTGAGGATCGACCTGTATCTAACGCACGACCCGCGCCCTTCTTCTGCCAAGTTTACGCTTTTGCCCCAATGTTTGTAATTCTCTCACTTTAGTCCTTTTTATTTCAATTATGCTTCTTTACTTTTTTTGTTATGCAATTTAATCCCTTTGCTATTTTATTTATATCTAACATGTTGTTTTATCTTATATGCCTTTAAAACATTTAAAATTATAGGATAAAGAGACTTCACGAAAACAAATTTTATAATTTTCTTGTAATTAAATTTTTTTATAATATTTAAAATAAACACTTTAGGGTTAGATTATTCAAATGCATGTAATTATGTAAAGAAATTTTAATTTAATTATAAATCTCGATAATGTATAGTAATTTACCCTTTAAGTTTAGGATCCTCTAATAATGAATTTTTTAATTTTACTTGGTAATTTCTATTAGCAAACTTAATGTAATTGTAATTAAAATCTGGTTAAGTAGAGCCCTTTTAGGATTAGCTACTTAAAATACCTAATAAATGACAACTAGGGTTTAGAAATTAATAAATGGATAAATAAAACATCATTCAAAAATGTTTTTATTGTATCATGAAAAAGAAATGTCTTCTCAATTAGGGTTAACTCGATTTTCCCCTAGCTTTTGTGGGAATGACCGAAACTCCTATGCAAGACGATATTCTTGGATTTTAGGGATTAATGCCTTAATCCCATTGCATCTAAATGGACCTGGGTTTTCTCAGCTGTGAGTGAATTCAAGCCAATTTTAGAACTTCGTGGATTTTTGCATTAATCCTTGCATGCTCGCATCTAGATTATAAGGAAAATATTAGTGATCAAGTAAGGGCCGTCCTGTGGGCGTGATGGGGGTGCTAATCCTTCCCCACATGTAATCGTGCCCTCGAAACCTCGATCTGGTTGCTTTTTAGGTTTTCGGTCCGCCTAATATAATAAAAACGACTGGTGGCGACCCCGTTGTTACAATATATATATATATATATATATATATATTCCATCTAGGATCCTAAAAGTTGTCATGTGACATTGATTAAATAATACATAAGGTACATATTTTGATAAAAAAATATTTTAGGTACCTACATTAACAAAATAAATACTTTAGGAGTCTATTTTGACCAGAAAACATACTTCAATGTACTTATTTAACCAAAAAGTATACGTTAGATACTTATTTTGACAAAAAATTTGTAACATCACAAAAATTATAAACCCTAGATTTGAAATATCCCTAATTTTGAAATACTTAAATCTTGAAACACTAATGATTTGGGAATTTAATTCAAAAACCCTAATTGAGTTTGAGGAATAAATTGAGAACATTTAGATTTATGAGGTTTAATATAGAAATTCAAGGGGTCAATTTGTAAATTATGAAAAGCTCAGGTGCTATTTTGCAATCTCTCATAAATTTCAATGGCTTCCCTATGAATTACCCCATCATTGGGGTATATAAACCCTTTTACGGCAAAGTTATGCCATTGTTCAGGCAGTCGCACGTCCCTCCTCTCTCTCGACATATTTTCTTTCATTTTTTATGTTTCTTATTACGATCGAACTTTGGTGAGTCTCTAGCCTTGCACTACCTTAAATTTTTGAAGGATTTGGATATGATATTTGATGCAATTTAAATATGTGTTTTAGACGACATCGACTTTGAAGAAGACAAGCTACCACCCCTTTGCATGTTCGATCTAACCGTGCACGTACCACAAGGACTTCACGTGAATATTACTTTAGATTAGTATTAGTGTTTTAGTCTTAGTTTGGTGGCATAGCGATAATAGTGCTAATATAGAAATTACTTTCATAGATTCTGATACAACTAAACCTAGTACTTCTGATCGTGGAAAGTGCGTCATTCAGTAGGTTGAGTTGTTTTGACTAAGGCGTGTTCTCTTTTTGTGCTAGTTTAGTGGTTTTATACCACTTGTGTTGGTGACTATGTAGCGAGAGATTCTGGGGAACCTACTCTTTTTGGCGACTATGCAGTATGGGCGCATTGCATTGTGATTTTGTAAAACCGTGTTTAAACTTAATTTGTGTCTTTTAAATATTTTTGTGAAAAATTATTGTTGAGAAACTGAGTTTGTGATTGCCTGCACTTTAGAGACACACTTGGCTCAATAGCTTACTCTCTCATAGTTCTTTTACAGATATCTTGGACTTTAGGCTCGTGGTACTTAGAGGATCTCATATTTTATTCGGTTATTCTATTATTCAGTATGAGACTATTTTTATTTATTTAAATTATTATTTATTATTTTGAAATATTGTTGTATATTCATACTTTGAGCCTATTTATGTTTTAGGATTATTTTAGCATTCATTTAATGTGCTTTTCTTTTCAGAGATTTTATTTAAACATTCGAATAACAATTATGACATTTACTTTTTATTTATCCCAAGTGATTTAATAAATTATTGTTATATATTATTTGAAATTGAATTAAAACATAATTTCAAAAATTGGTTTTCTTGAGGGTAAAGTTTTCAATCGTAACTTCCTAAATTCGGTCCTTTCTTCTAGGCTGAGTTTAGGGGGTTACATTTAATGGTATCAGAGCTTAGTTCAACCTACGGACTGTGAGGCTCACATAAAATTTTTAAATCGGAAATGATTTTGGCATGCATATTAAATATTTTCGGGCAAAATAGGATTTTCTGATAAATTTATTATTTTAATGAATTAAAGATGTAACACCCCTATTTTAATAAGGTAAAACAATGAAAATGAAGAAAAAAATGGAAATAGTGCAGTTAAAAGGGTTTGAACTCGTGACATACGCTTGGTGGATCCAAGCCTTAACCATTCGTGTTAAGGTCCCCTTTTGGTTATATCATACGACCACATCTATTTGAATTATGTTTTGTCAATCTGATTCAATAATAATCAAGTCAGACTTTTCACCTACCATTTGGGGGGAAAACCAATCGGATCTAAAAAGAAAAGGAGAGTAAGAGTCTGGGAATTTTCAAGTTTCCCTCATCGTTCATCGGCCCGATCAGCCTCACCGCCAGCCGGTGGCGTCCACCGCCGTCACCTCTACGATCGCCGTCGTGCTCTGAGCAAAACCCTGACCTCCACGCGCTGAACCGATGGTTTGTTCACCGTAGAGATCCAGATCGAGGTTCGTAAATCAAGGGTTTGGACCCTTTCGGTTCTTCGACGATTACTACTGCTACCGTCGTCTGTTCGCCACGCCAAGGCCACCGTTGTGCTCCCTGTCCCAAGGCGAGCAAAACCCCTGTGTTTGATCACCGATCCAACACCGGTAAGAGCCTCATCGGCGTCGCGCTCTTCTGGCCACATCGTGTCCAATTTAGGACTTTTCCGGTAAGATTCCGGCCATTTTGAGTATGGTATTAGTTTCATCCGTGAACATGTTCGTTGATCTATCGTTTTCCGACAGATTCACGGTCAAACTCATCTCCGGCGACTACTCCGATGACCGTCTGGCCACCAGAAACCTTTAGGGTAAGTGTTGAACCGGCTCAACTGGTTTGGACCAGCCGAGTCAGTTAACCGGTTCAAGCCCAGCTGTTAAGCCCAAGCCCTTCTCGGCCCAAACCGAACCAACCCGCATCCTTTCCGACCTGACCCGTTGACCGAGTCAACTCAGTAATTCAACTCGTCCGAGTCAACCAAGTGAGTCAACTCGTCCGATTCAACCCAGTGAGTCAACTCGCCCGAGTCAACCCAGTGAGTCAACTCACTGAGTCAACCATTGGACCAGTGACGTCAGCATGATGTCAGCGTTGACTGCTGACGTCAGTGTTAACTTTGACCGCTGACGTCGGCGTTAACTTTGACCAAAAAGTCAACTTTTTAGAAAACTCATATTTTATGGTTTTCAACGCCATGAGTCCGTTTTTGAAGCTCGTTTCGCAAAATTCCGACCTGAAAGCCTCTAAATCTGATCTTGAACCCAAAAATGCTTATGCGTTTCTTGTTCAGTTTAAAGGTAGTGTGATTAAGGATTAACTTTGGATTTTGTTTAATTGAAGGCATCCGCATATCTTCATATCTGCGTGGTTGTGGGATGTTGAATCTGAGTTCAAGTGTGTTCGAATGTCGTCCACAAACCGACCGGTGTAACTCAGATTTAAGGTAATACAATACTACCCCTTGTATGCTCTATGTACATGTTGATATCCGGTTAACGCATACATGTTTGTGATGAAGTGTTTTGTAAACTCTGCTTAAGCCGAATCAGATACGAGAAATAAGTATGGAAATTATTAAAACCATAATATTCGAATAAGTATACTAATAGACCAGAAGTATCGAAAGTTAATAGTAATAAATAATGCAGTTAAATCCGCAACTCGATCAATGGTGTCTAAGGTTCAATGCCCATATTATGGAGTAAAGGACATTAAATATGAGATTACAGAAATGCACTTGAGGTATAAGAATGACTAAACTGCCCCTAATAAAGGAAGTGACCCGAAATCTACATTCGACCTGATTGAAAAAAAATACCCTACCTAAGATGTATGTTCTATTGGAAAAGACTTCATCATAGTTATTCATATGCGTGTGATACTAAAAGAAACTTGGATTCTTCCCCCCGAGCTCTATATAACATATGAAGGTGAATTTACTAGAAATATCGTTGTATTCCTGAGCTAATCCTTACGACAGTAATGAATGAATTAATTGGAATGATCGTAATGATCAAAAAGACTATAGTGCCTTCGAGCACCGAAATTCTTAATTAATTAGAATGACAATTATACCATTAAGTTCTAAATAAGTAAACCATCTGTAAGGGCTGAAAGGATTAGAACAACTTAATTTCTACCAAGTATGTAAACGATGGAGGTGCTAAATAGTAAAATTGTCAAAAATGGTGGATATCCCGAGCTTCAAGATGACTGAAAATACCCCTTGACTGGAAGTAAATTGCCTTTGATAAAATTTTTGAAATGTTAATAAAGATAAAAATGACTAAAATGCCCCCAAAGGGTTGAAGCATGACTCATGTATGTCATTCACTCCTGATATTAATGTAAGGATAGAAGTTTTTCCACACAGAATATAAGTTTGACTACTCTGTGACGAGTCCTGTGGTAAAATATGAAAACAACCGTTCAGATAAACGATACAATTGGATACATTAGTAGGGTTGGTTAGTACTGCAAGGTTGAGATATGTTAGTTTGAATGGTTTTTGAGCCTAAAAAATGTATGGAAATCTTAAATATTGTAAATTGTCATTTTATCGTTTTTGGGCTAAATTAAAAAATTACCACTATTAGTTAATTGATCAGAATGCCCTCGTTGGCCAAAGTAATTAAAATAGCCTTGAATGTATCCGATATCGTAAAAGATCTTGACATAGAAATCTCTGAATGCCTGGTAGAAAACCTGATGAGCAAATAGAATCTCCTAAGCAACTGTTCATGCCCCATTAGTATAAATTACCAACACACTCATGTATGATAAAATGACCATAATGCTCTTGTATGCTTAAATGACTAAAGTACTCATAATATATCTGAACTTTCTAAGATCTTGATGTACCAATTCTTGAATACATGATCTGAATCGTTTTACGAACCCTTTCTAATAGGGACCTCATTCTTGAAATTCGTCCAAATTGTCAAAAGTTCAATGTGTCCCTTTCTGTAAGTACCGAGTATCTTTAAGAAATAAACTGTTCTATCTAGTGTGTTCCATGTGTGCTATATTCTGTTGAATGGATTGTATAATGATTTAATCATGAACAATATTATGTTTGATAAATATTTCCATTGTTATTGAGATTGCATCACTATGTTAAAAAATGCGATGAAATGATGAACTGGATATATGATGACATTATCTTCCTACCTGATATATGTCTGCTCAATCTGTATACTTGTTATATGATTGCTTGATCTGTGATGGTATTGTTTAGCTGTCTGATGAATTTGATAGCATGATCTGTTAGCTTGACCTATGATGGTACAATCTGTTTGCATTATGAATGATGAAAATGTCTACTTTGCTAAATGGTATGCCCATTTATCTGTCAAAAGCATAGATCTTCTGTTTTTGATACTCTGAATAGAATATGTTTGTCACATGTATTCTGTTACTCTTGTTTGGAATCTGAACACCGATTACTATCTAGGGTATACTGTTGGGTTTATGTTATGAAGTTTTTGCAGGTGCAACCCTGATCCAGCTGGTAAATCCTTATGGACTCAAGGTCTCCCTTTGAGTAGGTGCCGATGCTTTAGCATGGGTAAATCCTTATGGACCTAAGGCAGCCCCTTAAGTAGCACCTATGCCCATCGGGCCTAGGGTAAGTCCTTATGGATGCGGTTCTATGGGACTGCATTTGGTGTAAGGTTGGAGGGTAGACACTAGTAAACCCTTGCATGCACTCGAGTATTTGTATTGAACTGTTATGCGTTCTTATGATATGATTGGTATGTTTTTATGCTTGTTTGATCTGCACTTATTGGAACACACTAAACACTAAACCCTTTGTTCCATCTTCGTAATATACCAACTTGTATAATTCTTATTTGTTACTCAACGTTTGAATAAAGAACAAGTACTGTTATTCTCAAGTAACGTTATCCTAAAATAGCGGAAGGGAAATGAAGACTGTTACTACATGGAACATCATAAAAATGTTATGCCTACCATATATCTGCATGAGCTTATATCATATTTTGGTAGTTTTGTATTACTGAGCTTTTTCAAGCTCACATTATTTTTACCATCGCAGGTTAAAAGAATATATCATGGTATAACGTATGACATCAGTGTTCGGGGTTCTCTCGGCGTTGCTTTTGGAGTACGGTGATGTCTAGTTAGTGGGCATGTATGTCATGCATTGTTTTATGATAGAGTCTGTAAAGCACTTTTTGAAATTTCTGTTAAGCATTTAAACGACTTCTTGAAATGTTATTTTAAACAAAAGTTGGGTTTACAGTTTAATAAATGTTTTGAGAAAAAAATGTTTTTACGTGTATTTTTACTGTGGGCTGCTCTTGTGATCCTAATGTGACTTCCTAGGATCCGTTGTAACGCATAGGCGGGTTGGCAAACTTGTACATCCGTGAGATTGTGAGACTTCATGGAGTTCCAAAGTCTATTGTTTCAGATAGAGATCCTAGATTTACTTCGAGGTTCTGGGGTTGCTTGCATAGTGCTCTAGGTAGCCGTTTGCATTTCAGTATGTCATATCATCCGCAGTCCGATGGGTAGTCAGAGCGAGTGATACAGATTCTAGAAGATATGCTTCGTTGTTGTGTGATTGACTTCCAGGGTTCTTGGGAGAAGCACTTACCGTCAGTTGAGTTTGCTTACAACAACAATTATCAGTCTAGTATTCAGATGGCTCCTTATGAGGCTTTGTATGGTAGACGATGTAGGACTCCGATTTGTTGGGCTGAAACAGGTCAGAGATTGTTACCTATGCCGGATTTGCTTAAGGGGACTACCGACAAGGTGAAGTTGATTTGTGACCGTTTGAAAGCAGCTTTCGATCGTCAGAAGTCTTATGCGGATTTGAAGAGGAAAGAGATTGAGTACTCCGTAGGTGAGAAAGTGTTTTTGAAAGTATCTTCGTGGAAGAAGGTAATGAGATTTGGCCGAAAGGGCAAGTTGAGTCTGAGGTTTATTGGTCTGTATGAAATAGTTGAGCGGATTGGGCATGTAGCTTACCGTTTGAGGTTACCTTCTGAGTTAGAGAAGATCCATGATGTCTTTCATGTGTCGATGCTTAGGAGATATAGATCGGATCCTTCTCATGTTATGCCCGTTGAGGAGATAGAGTTAAATCCGAATTTGTCGTATAATGAAGAGCCTGTTGAGATACTTGCTTCTGATAGCAAGGTGTTGCGTGGTAAGACCATAGAGTTGGTCAAGGTGTTGTGGAGACATAGAGGTGTGGAAGAGGCCACATGGGAGAGGAAAGCGGATATGGTTGAGCAGTTTCCGTATTTGTTTCCGCCAGGTAATTTCGGGGACGAAATTCCTTAAGCGGGAGAGAGTTGTAACACTCGGGTTTAGGGGTTAGGTGAAAATAATATTTTAATATTATTTGGGTTCGGTTTTATGATTTAAATAATGGTTCGGGTTTTGTTTTCAAATGAACTAATTTGATGTTGACTATGCTTTGAGATTAAACCCCAAATGGCCATGGATTATATACCCTTGTGAATATTCCATTTCATTAAGGGTAAAATGGTCTTTGGGCCTTTAAATTTAAAACAAAATAAAACACCCCTCTCTTTGATTTAAATAATGGTTCGGGTTTTGTTTTCAAATTAACTAATTTGATGTTGACTATGCTTTGGGATTAAACCCCAAATGGCCATGGATTATATACCCTTGTGAATATTCCATTTCATTAAGGGCAAAATGGTCTTTGGGCCTTTAAATTTAAAACAAAGTAAAACACCCCTCTCTTTTATTTAAATAATGGTTCGGGTTTTGTTTTCAAATTAACTAATTTGATGTTGACTATGCTTTGGGATTAAACCCCAAATGGCCATGGATTATATACCCTTGTGAATATTCCATTTCATTAAGGGCAAAATGGTCTTTGGGCCTTTAAAT
This sequence comes from Hibiscus tridactylites, assembly GCA_958450335.1. NCBI lineage: Eukaryota > Viridiplantae > Streptophyta > Magnoliopsida > Malvales > Malvaceae > Hibiscus > Hibiscus tridactylites. The sequence continues at coordinate 31,746,856 of OY288268.1, read as the reverse complement.
TTAAAACAAAATAAAACACCCATCTCTTACTATTCATTCTCTTCTTCAAAGAGAAATCAACGTGAAAAGAGCTCCCCTCTTCAAGCCAATATTCCATTTCATTCATCCTCCGTTTCAACTCATTTTCGAAAGGTAACACCGTTTTTGACTTCTCCTCAACTCCCTCTCTTTAAAAGTACCATTTGTTTTCATTTTCATTGAAGTTTTGGAAAATGGAGTTTTGGAAGATTTTGATTAAAAATGGAAACTTTATGTTGTTAAGCTTAATGTTTTGATTTAATATGGTTAGTTATGATATATAGGAGTTAAATGGTACAATATATGTGAATTTTGAATAATTTTGAGCAATTCCCGAAATTGGGTAAAAATGAGGGTTTTGGAGGGTTTTGGGTGAGTTTTGGGGGTTGTTTTAGGTGGATTTTGATAGGCTATTGATAGTGCTATGGATAGGGGTTGAATTGGGATCATTTGTGGGTGCAATGGATGTTGGAAACATGGTTTTTGGACATGGTTTTGGGGCTTCCCGAGTTTGCTAAAAATGGGATTTGTTCATGGCTTGCTACATTGTAAATTGAATTTGAATTGTGTTCCGGGTTGGTCTTTTGATGTTGGGCTGATTTGGGATTGTTTGATTTGTGTTTGAAATCGTTTAGAAGCGGGAACTTGTGTTGGAGAAGCTTCGGGAAGAAATCCGGGATTGTGAGAGTGGTTGCTTGCTTGGCTTGGAACTTGGAAGCTTAGGTGAGTGGTTAAATGTTTTACGTGGTTTTTAAATGGTTGGTTCGAGTATGTGGACTAGGTTGGGCTTGGTAGACCCACCTAGAGTTAGGATTAGGGTGGTAGCCTAATCCTAAACTTGATCTAGAGCCTTTGGATGAACTTATATTTATGGATGTTTATGCCTCGTATGACTTGTGATATGATTGCTTATGTATATTGTGTTGTACATGTGAGATGAGGCATGAGTTATGATGCTTATGGCATGCATGGTAATGGTTCATGATTGTGATCATGGTGAGCACGTGCTAAGCACGGAATTGATTGAAATTAGTAATGAGGAATGAGTTAAATGTTGGCACTAGTATGCTTGAGTACAAATGATCAATCATTAGGATGTTAGTGTGTACACATGAGTCAAAAGTCGCGCGTGGCCTTGGTGGCGTTGAGTCACCAAGGAGGAGTACGGGTTCTCCCGGAAATTGTATTTATATATACTCGATGATGAGTGGAATCCCATCGACGGGGCGTGAGGATGAGTGGAATCCCCTCCGCGAGACCGGTGATGAGTGTAATCCCACCGTGAGGTAAAATGGTTGTTGGATGTGAGTTCCAACGTGTTTATCCGCGTATTCGGGTCATAGTTAGGTGCCAATATTGTTTGATATGTGTATCAATGTGTTGTGAAATATGATCCTTATTTGGATGCTTACATGTGTTGTGGAATAGAGCTCATGAGCATGGCATTTAATTGGATATTGCTCATGCATTTTAACTTGTGGCTCTTGAGGATTCTTGAGAAATATGCATTTTTACCTTGGCTAAGATCGTGCTCGGACCCTGCGTTGTCGAGGTTTATTTTTAAAGAGCTTACCCTCACTAAGCTTTATTGCTTACGCTCTCTCTTTGTTCGACAATGCAGATCCTTAGTTCGTGGGTTGCTAGGAGCAAGAAGGGGGCCTCCAAGTGTGCTTGTGGTGCTTGTTTAGCTACCAAGTATGAACTTTTAAATTAAGATGTAATGGTCAAGCAATGGGGCATGTAATCTTATTATGATGTTTTTGGATTATGATGTGGTTGATGTTGCTTAGGAGCATGTTAGACTCCCCCACTACAACAATATAGGTTTTTAGTGACAAATTGATAGTGACTAGGAATAATTTTGTCACAAATATTAACTTTTTGTGACAATTTTTTTGTACGACACTATTAGTATAAATAATTGTGACATCTTTTTATTTGGTCACTGTAACAATAGTAATTATGACGATTACACTTTTCACAAATGAATTCTCACTATATGTATACAATTGTGACACAAAGTTCATTGTCACTAAAACTTTGACACATGATAGTGACGATATGTGAAGTGGTCACTATTATTTAATATTTGTTGTTACAATGAAATTACTTGTGACTTAAAGTTTCACTTTAAGTTGTAATAAATTTTGTCACCAATAAAAAATAAAAGTAATGACAAATTAGACATTGTCACAATGATAAATTTATTTTTATAATTATAAAAATTAAAGTTATCATAAACTAGTTTGTCAAAAGGTAAAATATTTCAATAGTCTATACTATGTGTAAATTGTTGTTTCAGTCAATCTATTTTGATCAACTTTAGTTCCTATATTTTTTCAAAATTTAAAATTTTAATCCTAATCCTCACGGGACACCGACAATATGACTAAATTACAAAGACTAAAAATGATCAAATTAAAGAACAAAAATTAAATAAGCAACTTATGTGTAACAAATTAGCTAAAATGAAAATTTTACTTAACATATTTAAATACTACCATTCATGTCAAGATCGAAAATTCAAAATTTTAAAAATATAGAAATTTAAAGTGACCAATTATAGTACAAAGACTACTGTGTGATTTTAGCATAATTTATGATAGTTTTTTTTAAAAAATTTTAAAAGATATATTCCATTTTGATTAGTTTTTTCTTCAAAAAAATCTAAATAGTGTCTTCAACATACGTACTTCGTATAAGAAACTATAAAAAAATTATTTAAATTATTATTATAATAATTAGTGTTATAATTAATAAATATTTTTAAAATAAATAAAATTAACTTCAATTACAATTAAACATAAATATTATTTTTCTTTCAAAATAGTATTAAATTTCTTGCCTAACCTAATGGATAAGTATTGCACTCTCACCCTAAAGGTTCCAGGTTCGATCATTCTTGAAGCCATACATTGCATTTATTTACTAAAAATTGATATCTGAATGTGCTACATCATCTATAATTAAATTTCAATGATCTAATGAAAGCTTAAAAGTTTGCTGACTAAAATGAAAAAGCTCCATTAAATTTCAGGGACAATTAGTGATTAGTTTGAACCCTAAATAAAATGGTTACAATTAAAAATATAATTAATTTTTTATTATTGACAGTGACGACATATTTTGGACACTATTTAAATATGTATTTGTGATAGAATGTTTGTCACTAATAAGAATAACATTAGTGTCTAAATTTTAGTCACTATTAATAATCTTTTGTGTCAAATAGTGTGGTCATAAAAAATATAACAATTGTGACGAACTCAGGAAAGTTGTCACTAATATAATAGTGACGGAGTTATTAGTGACGACTGGTGACGACTTAGAAAAATAGTCACTGTAATTTTCAGTGACTAAATTTAACACTTTTTGTGACTATTTTCAATGTCACAAAAAATGCATTTTCCAAAAGGGGCCCCTTTTGTGTTTGTTATTTGGCTTGAGATGTCGGCCTTGCTTGAAACCTTGTTAGTATTTTGCTATCTAGAATTTGCCTAAGTGTTGACTATGTTGAAGTTTAACACCTTTAAAGTTATGCATGGATGAATGATTTTGTGATGTTGTGCCTTAGTGTTAATCTTGTTATGATGATGTTTCGAGCATGCTCATTTGTTGGTTTGCCTTTAGGATCATTGCTAGAGTGTTGTTGGTGGTTTTAGTGAGGTTTAGGGGCACCCTTGTGCCTTAAATCAGCTAAAATCTGTATGTTCGCAGCAGGGGTATCGATACGATTGGACTCGTATCGGTACAGCCTTCTTGTTCAAGCCACGCGTATCGATACGCGAAGAGGTGTTTCGATACCATTTTTGCTACTGAAATTCTGAGATTTTGACGAAAAATTGGGTATCGAAACGGACCTTGGCGTATCGATACGGTCTTCTCAGCGTTGACCACGAAAAGTTGACCGTTGGGGGCGTATCGATACACTCTATGGGCGTATCGATACGGTCTCCTCGTGTTGACTTTGGCCAGTTGACCTAGTCAAGGCGTATCGATACACTCTTTGGGCGCATCGATACGGTCTGCAGATTAAGTTAAAAATGGGCTGTTTGTTGAGGTTGCTCGAGTTATTGCTTGCAAATGTTTGTTTTCCGTTGATGTGATCACATAGGAAATAAATGTGCATTTATAGACAAGATAAAGTTAAAAGAAATTTTATGGGTCGTTAACTGAGGAGGAACCTTAACGGGTTTCGCTTCGGTTTTCCCCGTGTGGCCCACTCGGACCGGTCATCCGACCAGACCGGGACGAGGGGGTTGCACCTTTTTTGCCCCATGTCGTTACCATTGTCATTAAAAAAAAATTCCACCCAAAGACATTGCGACATGTCATCTTCTATTTGACTAAGTCAACTCGTCTGATTTTATTTAAAGGGTAAATATCATGTCATGTTTGTTTTTTATTCAATTTAGTCACTAAAAAGTGTATTTTTACCTAAAATTAACCCCTGTTTGTTTCTAAATTTTATAATTTAGTCCAATATTTATTATTAATAATATTATTATTTTATTCAAATTTTAATACTAAATAAAATAAATTACATTAAATATTTTAATATTAAAATAGTAATTTTTTAAATTAAATTACCTAAAATTAACCCCAATAATTACTTATTTGAATTATATTCATTTTTTTCTAAAAAAAAGTTTAAATCCTAATCATATTTTTGTCTTATATTTTTTTCACTTTTTAATGTTGATTTTTACTTAAACTTCTACAAATCGAAAATCGTATCCGTCCAAACTAAATTATCATAAACACTTTTAGGAGGAGAATTAAACCTATCAAATTTAGATCAAAATTATATATTTTTTCATTATAATAACAGCCTTTTTTCCTGTTATACACATAAATATCAAAAATATTATAATCAAATTTAAATAAAAATATTTTTATTATAAGTATGAATTAAATATGTATTAATTCGAACTTTCAAAACCTCTAAATAATAAATAGTATCTTAAATTTTTAACGAAAGAGATTTTAGGAGGAAAGATTCAAAAAATTTTAAAAATAGAATATAATTCGAATAAGTATTTGTTAGGGTCAATTTTTATCTAAAAAATTAATAATTTAATATTAAAATATGTAATTTAATTTATTTTTATTATATATTAAAATTTAAATAAAATAATATTATTAATAGTAACAAATGGTAGACTAAATTATAAAATTTAGAAACAAATAAGAGTCAATTTTAGGTAAAAATAGATATTTCAATGACTAAATTAAACAAAAAAAACAAACCTGACATGCTTAATATGACATTGACCCTTTAAATAAAACCATGCGAGTTGACTTAGATAAGGAGGAGATGACGTGGTACGATGTCATTGGCTGTTGAAATCGAATTTTCTAGGGTTTTTTGATTTCTTAATTTGGGGAAGAACGGGTGTTTGAGAGAAAGACGAGAAGTAAAGGAGGAGTTTTATTCAATGGTCAAAACGCATACAAGAGTGTCGTATTTACAAAACTTACTAATAAGGAAACTAAAGGTCTGATTATATACTAAGCAAGAAACTAATACAAGAAGGCTAAACTAACAAGAAACTAATACAAGAAAGATTAACTAAAACTCAGCCTATAAACTGAATTCTGTTAGCCCCCTCAAGTTGGAGCATATATGTTATGTATGCCCAACTTGGAGACTAAAGAATGGAAAAAATAGCTTGGCAATGCCTTAGTTAAACAGTCTGTAATTTGATTGTGAGACGAAACAGGCAGCAACTTTAAGAAACCTTGATGAAGCCACTCTCGAACAATTTGACAATCAATATCTATGTGCTTTGTCCTCTCGTGATGAACCGGGTTCTCTGCAATCTGTATAGCAGACAAATTATCACAATATAAGTTTGCATGTTGTAAATTTAAATGAAAGTCTTGAAGTAAATAACAGATCCATTGCAATTCACAAGTTATAGAAGCAAGAGCTCTATACTCTGCTTCACTAGAAGATTTTGAAACAGTCTGTTGCTTCTTAGACTTCCAAGAAATTAAAGAAGTGCCCAGAAAAACACAATAACCTGTAATAGACTTCCTTGAATCAGGGCAAGAGGCCCAATCAGAGTCAGAAAAAGCATTTAAACTTAAGGTATTATCTGTTGAAAAGAAAAGACCCTGACCAGGTGTACCCTTTAAATACCTAAGGATTCTATGAGCAGCATTCAAATGCACACTTGTAGGGCAAGATAAATATTGTGATAGCTGTTGAACAGAAAATGATATATCTGGTCTAGTATTAGTCAGATATAGCAATTTTCCTACCAATCTCCTATAAGCAGTGATGTCTTCTAGAGGGATCCCATCATTTTTAGAAAGACCTTTAGCACCTCTAGTAACAACAATTGGGGTTGAAACAGGTTTGGAATTTGAAAAACCAGTTTCATCAAGTAACTCTAAACTATATTTTCTTTGACAAACATTTATACCAGCAGCTGATCTTGCAATTTCAAGCCTTAGAAAAAATTTTAAATCACCTAAGTCTTTTATTTTGAACTTGTCATGCAAGAAACCTTTAATGTTTTGAATCTGTGCTGAACTAGGACTAGCTAGAACAATATCATCAAACATAATCTGCTAAAGCTATAAAATTATTGTCTTTGCCTTTAGTAAACAAACTAGTGTCAGCAGAGGATTGTTTAAAACCTTGCTCAAGTAAAGCTAGGGTCAGTTTTTCATTCCACTGCCTACTGGCCTGTTTTAAACCATATAAACTTTTGTTTAACTTGCAAACTAAGCCACTGTTTTTATCATTATTAAAACCAAGTGGCATTTCCATATATGCTTCCTCATGTAAGGAACCATGAAGGAAAGCATTGTTAACATCTAGTTGTTGAAGATTCCAATTCATAGAGGCTGCAATAGCAATTATAGTTCTTATGGTTGTCATTTTAGCAACAGGGCTAAAGGTACTTAAAAAATCTACACCTAGCTGCTGAGTATAACCTTTGGCCACTAATCTTGCTTTATACCTATCTAATGACTCATCAGACTTTAATTTGGTTCTAAAAACTCATTTACAACCTACAGTTTTTTTATTAGGAGGTAAAGGAACAATATCCCATGTCTTATTAATATCTAAGGCAGTGAGTTCATCTTTCATGGCATTTCTCCAACAGTCATGAACAACAGCTTGTTTATAAGTCTTAGGCTCAGTTAACAAGTCAACATTAGCAATAAAGGAAGCATGCTGATCAGATATATTATCATAAGAAACAACATTAGCAATAACATGCTTAGAAGTTCGAGATTTAGGTAGATTTACCTGAAAATCTTGAAATCTTTGGGGAAGTTTAACAAACCTGGAAGGTCTAACCATTGGAGGAACACTTATAACAGAATTCTGATTTTGATTTTGTTCAACAGAGTCATTGTTGACACACTCAGCAGAAACAAAGTCACTTACATCAGAATTATCAATAGAATTCTTAGAATTCTGATTTTGATCATTTTGTGAAAATTTTTTATTTTGATCATTCTGTGAAGAATTCTGATTTTGATCATGTTTATAAAAGGTAAAATCATGCAAAAGACTTGAACTATCACAGTTAGGTAAAATTACAGTAGGTGAAGATGCAGAAAAATGAAAAACAGATTCATTGAAAAACACATCCCTAGAAATAAAAACAGATTTAGTTTCTAAATTGTAAAGTCTAAATCCTTTCATATTTTTAGGAAAACCAATGAAAACAGATCTTATAGCTCTAGCATGCATCTTGGTAGCAGACTTAGGCAACTCAGATGCATATGCTAAGCAACCAAAAATTTTAAGATGATTTAAAAAAGGAAGTTTATTATAAAGAGTTTCATAGGGAGTTTTATTTTTAAGAATAGGAGTAGGGGTAAGATTTATTAAAAAACATGAATGGAGTACACAGTCAATCCAAAAACTTAAAGGCAAGTTTGCATGAATCCTAAGAGCTCTAGCCACAGTAAGCAAATGTTGACGTTTTCTCTCCACAACACTATTTTGTTGTGGAGTGTAAACACAAGAAGTTTGATGCACTATACCTTTTTCTTTGAAAAAGGAATGCATTTGAAACTCTTGTGCATTATCTGACCTTATAGCTTTAATTTTAATAGAAAATTGGGTCAGAACAAAATTATAGAAATCCACTAATAACTGCCTTACTTCAGATTTATTAGAAAAAGGAAAAATCCATGTAAATCTACTGTGATCATCAACAATTGTCAAGAAATAATTGTGACCATAAAGACTCTTTACAAAAAATGGACCCCATACATCAGTATGAACAAGATCAAAAGCACAATCAGAACAAGACACACTAACAGGGAAAGGCAATCTTTTATGTTTGGCAAGATGACACATATCACAATCAGGAACACGACCATAAGGAATAACATCAGACATTTTTGAAAACTCTAGTAACCTAGGATTAGAAGGGTGTCCTAACCTAGCATGCCAATCAACAAGAGTTTTAACAGCAGCAGTAACTTTAACAGGCTTAATATATTCAGAATGTCCAACAGAAGAATTAATATCAGAAGCATCATTAACAAATTTAACACTGGCAGCATTAACAGGTTTAATACTAGCATTATTAACAAGAGAACCATCATCACAATAATCAGAATTAAGAGACATAGCAGAGAAAACATTTGACCTTTCATGAGCACTGGAAAAATGATACATCCCCTTTATTACTTCAGCTGAACCAATCATCTTCAAGGATTGAATATCCTGAAGAAAAAAGCCTTTGTTAGTGAATGAAACAGAAACATTTGATTGTGACAAAAACTGACTAACAGATATCAAATTAAAACCAAAATTAGAGATATATAAAACATTATACAAGATCAAATCCTTATTAAGCTGAACATCACCAATATGAGATGCTTTAACTAGGTGACCATTAGGCAATCTAACAAACTTGTTACTAATCTCAGAATAAGATCTAAACAACTTCAGATTATTAGTAATGTGGTCAGTAGCTCCAGAGTCTATAATCCATGAAGAAAAACATGTATTATTCCTATATAAAGAATTAGTAGAATAAACCATATCTGGTTCTTCAGAAGAAACAGGATCTGTTGTCAAAGCATTAACAGAAGATTGAAATTCAGGAGCAGACACATCCTTCAAGGAAGACTTACTTTGCAACAAAGAAAGTAACCCCTCATACTGTTCTTTAGTAAAAGAACATCTTCCCAAAGAACTATCAAGATGAGACTTTTCAGAAGGACCACTAGTCCTATCAGATTTTTCAGAACTCATACTCCCAACAAAATTAACCTTACCAGACACAACGACAGATTTTGATTTATACCCTGGAGGGAAACCATGCTTTTTATAGCACTTATAGACCAAATGACCATAAAGGCCACAGAAAGAACATAGAGGCCTACAACTATTCAAAGAAGAGACATTAAATCGTTTTTGGAATTTCCTAGAAAAACCTCTATCAACAGCAAGAACATTACTATCACAGGTAATACCAACAGACAAAGACCTTTCATGTTGAACGAGTATAGAAAATATTTCATGTATTTCGGGAAAGGGCTTGACCATCAAAATTTGAGATTTTGGTACTGCAAAAAGACTCATTTAGACCACGAATGAAACGAAGAGAAAAATCTTGATTACGATACTTAACGGCTCAGCAAGAACAACCAGAGATAGGCCGTAAAACAGACAACTCATCCCAAATAGACTTTAACTGAGTATAGAAAGTCGTCACAGAATTTATACCTTGATTAAGAGAGTAAAACTCATGTTGAAGATTAGAGACCCTGATAAGATCACCCTGGCTGAACCGCTTACGCAAATTTTCCCACAACTCGTAAGCAGTATCAAACCAAAGGACACTCTGGGCGATTTCAGGGCTAATAGCATGCTGCAACCAAGACAACACCAGATTGTTGCACTTGACCCACGGGAAATAGCTGACATCGGCTTCAATCGGTTCCTTTATCGAACCATCAACAAACTGGTACTTGTTTTTTGAAATCAGCGCCATGCGCATAGACCTTGCCCAAGAATGATAGTTTGAGCCCGAAAGCAGAACAGAAGTGAGAACTAGGGATGGATTCTCACTGGGATGGATGAAAAATTCATCGGACGGATCGAGATTCTTGAAACGAGAGGCGGAGGAATCAGATGAACGCGAGTCGGAAGACCCAACTGATACCATGTTGAAATCGAATTTTCTAGGGTTTTCTTGATTTCTTAATTTGGGGAAGAACGGGTGTTTGAGAGAAAGACGAGAAGTAAAGGAGAAGTTTTATTCAATGGTCAAAACGCATACAAGAGTGTTGTATTTACAAAACTTACTAATAAGGAAACTAAAGGTCTGATTATATACTAAGCAAGAAACTAATACAAGAAGGCTTAACTAACAAGAAACTAATACAAGAAAAATTAACTAAAACTCAGCCTATAAACTGAATTCTGTTATTGGCTGAAATTTCTTTTTAACAACATGGAGAAAATAAGTAACAATGCAAACGTTATGGGGCACATGAGTCCAAAAAATACGTTAGGTACCAAAATGAAAAAAGTGGTAAACGTTACGAGGGCAAATTGTGCATTTAGCCTATAATTTATTAAGGTAAAAATTATTAGATGAATTTTTATAATTACTCCAATAATTTATATAAGGGGTAGAAAATAATTCTATCACAAAATAGATCTAGTCGAATTAAAAAATTAGCTTGTAGCGACTAATTAAAAATTATAAATTCTCTCGTTTCTTGAAAATTTTCGATTTGAGAGAAATTTGAAAAAAAAACCCGTATTTTTAAATAAAACTAAAGGAGTCGTCACCGGTCACTTGGGTAAAGTAGACCGGACACCAAAAACAAATCAAAGATTAAACGGGTCTAAGAGTCGGTTACGAGTGAAAAATGATTTATATCCTTCAAAAATCAGTACCTAAAAATTCGTATCGTATTTATTAAAAAATTTAAAATTTGACATATTTTAATAACTAATCTCTAATGCATGAATGCATAGCTATATCATTTGAATTCGTAATCTACGGTACCAAAAAAAAATAGTCCGGAGATCCGAGAAGACACTCTCAATAGTATAACTATCTATTTTAAAATTCAACGGTGATATTGTGGATAAAAGAAATATTCTGTAACTTGACTATAACCCGTCATTCTATTAATCTATTTTAATCAATCAAAATCTACGATAACTATTATTTTTCCCTTTTACTCCATTAAGATTTAATAACTATTTTATTTTCACACAATTAATCAATTCCTAAACAATTTCCTAACATCAGTGAACCTAAAGATTTATTTAATCAACCAAACTCCATAACAATCATCCTCTTTCTATTCACCCCTTTCAGTCGGTTCTATTATAACCTGCCAAACGTGCTGATAGCACAGCAGCAAATACATAATTCATGATTATATGATTTGTCTTTTTCTTTATTAAAATATTATATTCTCATACCAAAATTTAAATTTATACAAAATAAATAATATTAACATCTTTAACCACTAAATGATTTAGTTAACCTTATATTATATAATTTGTCTTTAACTAATGAATCGAAATCCAATTATAATCAAGAAATGATTTTAGTCTTGGAACACTAATTTTGCCGAACAAAATACATAATGAGAAAAAAAAATTAACATTAACCAAAATCTAACGGGCAATAGTGCACCCATCCACCTACTATCTATCAGTTGAAATGACACATAACATGACAATTAAAATAGGTATAGTAAAAAAATTTTTACTAATAAATAATTTTTAAGACTATAAATCAATACAATTAATATATTTTTTGTTAATAAACATTTTTTAAGACTATAAATACAATACAATTAATACATACTTTACCAATAAACAATTTTCAAAACTATTCGGTTATGAAACTAATTACAACACAAAATATTGATTAAAAATATTAGTATAATTAAAATTAATCATTTTAATTTTTATTCTTTGAAAAAAATAATTTAAAAGTAAAAAATTATAGCATAAGCATTGTAAAATTAAATTATTTCATTCTCTTTTTAGTATCGTACAAGTACAACCACAAACAGTCATTTTTGCTATCCCTTTTCAATGGTGAAGAAATAAACGATAATAGACAATGTTCATTTTGTATGGTTAAAATTTACTGAAAAGTAAATTTATTTTTCAAGATTTAGACATTAAAAAATAATAGACATAGATTCTTCTCGGGGAAACTTCAATTGTTTAAGGAAAAAAGAGACATAGTTTTCTTATGATAATAGGAGAATTCGCGAAACCGAGAAAGATAATGGAATAGAAAATTAGAAGAAAAAAAATTAAAGTCTTTCACTTTGTTCATAATTTAGAATAGATGAACATAATCATTAGGTCTATGAGATTGTATTTTCATAAAAAATCATGCTTCTTTCGTAATATTTCGTTTTTAATTTAATTGAAAAAAATAGTATCTTCATTGTTTGTTGTTGGGTTATTAAAGATCTGAAAAAATTAATTTGAAATTTCAAATTCATTACTAATGTCTAAATAAAAATATAAATTTAAACTACTAAAATCATGATGTCGATTAAAATTTCAGCGTTTTAACAAATATCTTGACTTACAAAATTTTTAAAGAAAAATATAAATTAAAAAAATACTAAAAATATTATCTAAATTGATTATTATACTATACACCGGCGGTGGAAACTAAAAGTTTCCACAAGCGCTTTAGTTTTAAAGTCTTAGTTTAGGTGTAGGTGTTTAGAATTTAGGATAGTGATTAGAATTTAGGGTTTAGGGTTACAATTTAGAGTTTATAAGTTAAAATCTACATCCTAACCGTATTACTCTAAAAACAAAACACAAACCTCTAAACCCTAAATTCTAACCATCATCCCTAAATTCTAAACACCTAAACCCTAAACCTACACTCTAAACTAAGACCCTAAACCCTAAAACTAAAGCGCTTGTGAAAACTTTCAGTTTTCACCGCCAGTGTATAAGATATAAAACCTATCTAAATATGCAAATTTAATTTATTACTTATATAATTTTTCTATAGAAACATTAAAATAAATAGTAAAATTAATTGATCTTAGTATATTAAATTTTTTTATTTAGATATGTATTCAAACATTAAAATTATGTAAAGTCAAAGAGATAAATAGTGTTTGAAATTTGAATGATTCATTTAGTGTATGTTATGGTTATTTAAGTAAGAATAATGAACCTAATTTATCATGCTTCCACCCAAACTGCCCCATCACATGGGTAAATTACACTGTAGGTATATAAAGTTTTCTACAAATCTAACCCCCTATCCTGAATTTCACATGAATTGTGTTGAACTTCACAATGGTCTAAATTTCTTCTAAATCCGCTTTAGCTGCTGAAACTATACTAAAAATTCTCCCTTGCAATATAAATGACCCTTTCCTTTTAAACAAGAAACAAGTTATCCAGGTTTTCTGTTGTGCATGTTCTTTACACCTTGGCTTTGGGGTTTATATAGTTTTATTTTATGTATGTATGAACACATTTTATCCTACTCATCAACTCTCTTGTCACGACAGGTTTGCTTCTGAAAATGAAACAAATTTAGTACTTGGTACAACTCGGCAAGTGAATTTGGTTGAAACATGAAACATGATGCAGATTAATTATGGCTGAGATGGTGGGGACATTTATTTTAGTGCTTAGCATTTGTGGGATCATAACATGCACTAGGCTAACCGGAGGTGGACCAGTTCTGCAGGAGTATGCCACCAGGGCAGGGTTAACAATTGTGGTTGTCGTTTACTCCATAGGATCCATATCCGGTGCTCATGTTAACCCCGCACTCACGGGGACGCCACCTTCGCAACATTTGGCTTTTTCCCTTGGTCCAGGGTGCTTTAATTGTCCATTCTCTACAAATCAAACAATTCCACTAATCTTGGTACCAAAAAACATAAACCCTTCAGGTACCACGTTACATATTGGCCTAAGTTCTGGGTTCTATTCTGGCAACATTGGTGGGGGAGTTTGTCTATGAAAAAGAAGTTTATTGGCTCAAACATGATCAAATTATCATTGTAGAGATTTAGACATAGCATAGACCATACTGCAGTATCAAACTAAACAAACCCTTTGTGAATTTAAGCAGGTTGGTCCAGCGTCTGGGTTGGTAATTGGAATAGCCATTGGGCTTGCAGTCCTTATCACAGGGTGCATGCTCCCAACTCTTTTACTTTGTAATTTTTATTGGCCATGAATCAGAATTCATATCTTGTTTGCAAATCTCAGGAGGATCACTCAACCCTGCAAGGTCACTAGGACCTTCAATCGTTGTTGTAAAATTAAATATTGTATTACAAAAGAATTCACAGAATTTTGGATTCTTAAAATATTTTGAAATTAATTTCTTAATTTACTTAGAGTTGTTACTATAAAAGTAGCATTCACTCTTCTTTACCATTTTCTAATTTAAATTAGTTGAAAACTTATCAAATTTTGTGGAACTAACCAATGAGATTTTTAACGTGCAATATCCCACTTTCTTCTATATATATATATATATATATATATATATATATATATATATATATATATGCGAAACTAACTCTCAAGAAAACTAATTTTAAAAAATTACACTTTAAAATAAAATAAAATAAATTCAATAAATATCTTATAATAAATAAAAATATAAATATCATAATAAATATTCGAATGTTTATATAAAATTTTTGAAATAAAGTTTGTAAATACATGCTGAAACATAGTCCCAACATATAAAATAATAACAATAATCTAATAGTTTAAAATAAGTTCATACTGAATAGTAAAATAACTGAACAAAATCTGAGATCCTCCAAGTACCACGTCGCTTAAAGTCCAAAGATATTTGTAGTAGGAAACTATGGGGGAGTAAGCTAAACAGCTTAGTGTAACGGCTCGAGTTTAGGGCCGAGAGATATCAGATTAGTCAAGCCGAGTCGGATTAAATTTAAATTGGAGAAAAACTAATTTCTAACATAAACCTAAAGTGTTTTAAAGAAAGAAGGGCAAAAAGGAGATTTTGTAATTAAAAGGAATAAAAAAGGGGTTTTTGGAAAGCTATCTTCTTCCTCAACTTTCTCCCAACGTTACTTTCACAGAAAAACCCATTTAACTATTCCATTGGTTTCAACACTTCAATCCGAAATCCTAACAACATCATGGCATGCTCAATTATCTCAATTGATTTCTTCAAGGTAAATGGCTCCTTAACTTGGTTTTACCTTCCTTGAGTCCTAAATGCTAAGATTTTTGCAAAACTCATGGATTAAACTTGTTTTGATTTTTAAAGTTTAGATTAAAATGAAAGGGAGTTTATGGGTTTTTCGTTTGGGTTGGTTATGGCTGAGTTTGGGTGTGTTTTAACTCTTTTTATTGCTAAAATAACATGAAAATGGTGGGTTGTTATGGGAAACCCGAAATGGGTATTGTGGGTGATTTTGGGAGTTGAAAATCTTGAGTTTTTGGATGGGTTTTGGGTCTAAATGACAACTGAAGGTTTGATAGTTTTGGGTTGATGTTTAGGGGTGTTAAAAGGTATATTTTTTATGGTAAATTCATTGGGCGTGGGTGCAAGTAATTTGGGACTGAATTGATTATGTTTTGGGTGAAATTTGAACTTGAATCGATGTGTGTTGTTGCAAGATTGTTGAGTTCCGGGTTTTTGCTATGTTTGTGAGTGTATTAGTGTTCTAATGTTCAGTTTTGGGTTGCTCAAAATAGAGGAATTGGATTCGGGCTTCGTGGACGGAAATCTGGGTAGTTCGGAGGCTTGATTCGGCATCTTGGACATCGTTTGTGTGTTGGCTAGTGAGTGGATCAATTTTAAAAGCCTTAACGTGGTTAAGGGAATGTTTTGGGAGTTTGGATTGAGCTTGAAAGGCCAATCCAAGCTCAAGAGTAAGTTTTAAAGGTTTTATGCAATTAATTTGTGTTTTATGATTCTTGATGCAAAGTGAACATGTCATGTTGATAATGTGTTAGTTTGCATTGTTATACATGTTGGGACTTATGACTTGTGTTTATATTCGCATTGTGAGTACATGCCTTGCATGGAAGTTTAGACGTGATAAGTGGTTCAAGCATCGGTAATGCTTGTGGTTGTGAATGAGTATATTGACACGTGCAAGTTGATACCGGATATAATTGATCGATCAACAAGATTAGAGTGCACTCGAGGTGAAAGTCACGTGTGGCCTTAATGATGTTAGATTCCACTGAGGAGGAGTACGGTGATGTGAGATTCCACCAAAAGTTATGTTTTTACTAGACGAGTGAGTACGGTGATGTGAGATTCCACCGGAAGTGTCTAGTGGGTTTGAGAAACTATCCGCATAATTGAGTAAAAACGATGAATGTCAATATACCCATGATGCTTTAATTCTCATGTTAAGCATGTTGTTGATTTCCTCTTTTATGCTTATGCATTTTTGGTTACTTTGCTTGCGTTATGAGAATGAGAATGTGGTAAGCCTATGGCTTATGGTTGCATTCAGTAAATACACGTGAAGGTAAATGCATGTTGTTATGTGTTCAAGCATGTGGAGATGATTTGGAAATGGTTTTGGTTTTTCAAGCAAACTATGTTTTAAAATTGCATTGTTGTAGCTACCGTTTTGAGCACTGCTCACTAAGCTTAAACGCTTACGCTCTCTTTTCCAACAATGCAGGCCCTTAGACCTACAAAGCAGCTCGGGGAACAAGGGAGAATCCAAGGGAGTTTGGTTTGCTCAAGTATGAGTTTAGACTTCAATAATTAGTATTAAGCAATGAGATAGGACCTTTATGTTTTGAGGAGTTTGTTGGCATGTCTCTTGCTTTAGACAAGTTTGTTAGGTTGTGTTTGGCTTGTAATTCCTTTTACAATGATGATTTATGTTTTTGTTTGGTTTTTGGCTTGCTGGTGAATGCTAAATATGTATGTTTCCTTTTAAAATCTTATCATGTTGGATGTTGCCTCGTTATGTGTTTATCTTGCCTAACATATGGATCCATGAATGCCTTGAGTTATATGTGTGATTGTATGTTGCTTAGATGCTTGTTAAATGCCTCATGTGTTGAGTCATTTGTGTTTTTGACAGCTAAAATGAGTCTTGCAGGGCAGGGCGTATCGATACGCTCAAGGACGGTATCGATACGGTCCCTTGTTTTGGGCAAGGCGTACCGGTACGCGGGGCGTATCGATACCCAAAATGCTCTCTAGAAATCTCAAAAATTGACGAGATTTTGGCGTATCGGCACAAGTCCTGAGAGTATCAGTACGGTCTTCGTAGTTGACCAAGGTAAAGTTGACTGTTGAGGGCGTATCGATACCCTCCTTGTGGGTATCGATACAGTTTCCCTAGGTTTGACTTGGGGTGTTGACCAAGTACAGGCATATCGATACGGTCCTCTAGCGTATCGATACGACTTGTTGTAAAGTTTGAAAAGGGCTATCTTAATTGTCTGTTTTGCTTATTTTGTATCCATGTGTGTTTTTCGCTGCGTGTCCCTCACATAGGATATTAATGCATCTAGACAAGATAACTTTAAAAGAAATTTTCTAGGGTTGCTAATCGGAGTGGAGCCTTAACGAGTTTCGCTTCGGTTTTCTCCGTGTAACCCGTTCGATGCGGTCTGGCGACTAGGCCGAGTCGAGGGGGTTACATTTGTTGGTATCAGAGCCATTGTTCCGCCTATGTTCGTTGAGTTTCCGCAAGCCGAAAGGTAAGTGAGGTAAGTTTTATGGTGTAAGCTTGTTGATTGTGATTGTATGGTGATTGTAAGCATGTCTGTGGCTATCTTTGTGTTGGTTGAGAAATAGTTAAAGACACTCATTGCTAGTATACAATTATTGTAAGTAATTTTATGTTTAAGGACTTGAGCACCTTGGACCTTGTTCCTTGCTGACCCCAAATCATTTCACTTGTTGTGTTTGTTGTTTAGCTTTGTATCTGTTAGCATGGTGAGACCGAGTGGAAGGCCAAGAATGGATAATTCGAGGGTTGAGCGGATTGAGAATGTTGAGGATGTGCGAGGAGAGAACTTGTCTCCTTCTCCTCCTGGGGGTGGAGCGAATGTGGAAGGTGTTGGACCTCAGGCTGGTCAAGGACAGACAGGCATTGATGTGAATCTGTTGATTCAAGCTATAGCCGGGGCTATTCAGACATCTTTAGCGGGTGTTCGGGTTGCAGCACCACCTCAGAATGCAGATTCTAGTTTATCGTTAGAGTGACTCCATCTCTTGGGCGGGGTTGAGTTCCATGGGTTGTCACCCGAGGGTTCAGAGGCATGGTTTGAGAGCACAATTCGTATTTTGAGTCAGATGGAGTGCTTTGAAGCACATAAGTTGGGTTGTATTGTCTCTTTGCTTCAGGGAGATGCCTACACTTGGTTGACTACTATCACTACGGGTATGCCAGAGGCTGAGGTTACTTGGGAGTTCTTCAGGGCTGCTTTCCATAAGAAGTACTTAGGTCCTCGATACCTATATGAGAAGAAGAGAGAATTTATGGCTCTAGTTCAGGGTAGCTTGACCGTGTCCGACTATGAGGTGCAGTTTGTGCGTCTGAGTCAGTATGCTTCTGAGTTAGTTCCCACTGAGAAGGAACGTTGTGAGCGTTTCCGTTATGGGTTGGTTCAGGAGGTGAATACCTACATGTTGGCTTCTGACTATACAAATTTTGATGTGTTGGTCGCTAGGGCCAAGGACATCGAACAGTCTTTGGGACTTGCGGATCGCAAGGGTGGATCTAGTTCAGGCAAGAGGATTGCTGAATGGGACAAAGATCATTCCAAGAGTCACAAGGATAGGAAACCTCATCATGATCATAGACGCGGAGGTGGTTATCCGGGACGAGGCCATCACGGCCAAGGGACTGAGAATCGTACTCCCGAGTGTAACAAGTGTGGTAGACGTTATTATAGTGAGTGTTGGGGCACTTATGGCTCTTGTTGGAACTGCGGGTCTAGGGCGCATTTGAAGCACGATTGTCCATATCTGTCAAGGGATGGACAAGCTCCTGCACGAGCTGTAGAGCATCAGAGAGGCCGTGGGCGCGGTCATGGTAACTTTCAGCCTAGGAATGACGGTCAGAGGAACGTAGCTCATGTTGTAGCAGTTCAACATCGGTTTATTTCTGTACGTAGTAACTATGACTATATATATATATATATAGTTGAGCGTCGGTAATCTAAACAAATTAGGTTTAGAATATAATAATAATAATAATAATAATAATAATAACAACAACAAGAATTTAAGTTGAAATAGGAGAGTCAATTCAACCGTGAGAAAAAGGGAAATTAAAATTCAATTTGAATTTAAAAGGTTGAAAAAATTAAACAAATAAAAAAAGAGACGGATGAGCTGAGAATTGAAATTCAATTTGATAAAAGGGTTATTTATGGAGTCAGTCCTTAAACTTTCAAGAAATTTTATATTAACTTCCAACTTTGATAAAAATTCTTATTTAGCCCCTTAGAAAAAGTTAGGGTTATGAATTAAAAATTCTCAATTGTTAGGGTTTTCAATTAGGGATTTCAAAATTAGGTTTCTAAATTAAGGATTTTTCGAATCTAGGATTTACGATTTAGGCGTAATTTTTGGGGTGTTACAACTCTCCCATCCTTAAAAGAAATTTTGTCCTCAGAATTTTTAGACTGACGATATACTTCAAAAAAATAAAGGTTTTGATAACAATTTTAAAAAGGCATTTTAGATCAGGTTATAAATGACAACATAGGGTTTTCAGATAGACTTTGATCTCAATTTCATAAGAACGAGTATGATCACGATCGGTCGCTATTCTAGAGCTCCTACAAGGTGGCATA
This sequence comes from Hibiscus tridactylites, assembly GCA_958450335.1. Classification (NCBI taxonomy): domain Eukaryota; kingdom Viridiplantae; phylum Streptophyta; class Magnoliopsida; order Malvales; family Malvaceae; genus Hibiscus; species Hibiscus tridactylites. Next base: position 31,727,046 of record OY288268.1, on the reverse strand, counting down.
GTAATCTATCTACAAAAGGGACAATCCTAGAATTAAAGTTGGTACTTGGAGTTTTTATTCAAAACATGTCTTTAATTCTTTAAAATAATAAATTTATTAGAAAATCCCATTTTTCCCAAAAATATTTAATATGCATGCGAAAAATCATTTTCGGCTTAAAATTTTAAGTGAGACTCACAGTCTGAGAGTTGAACTTAGCTCTGGTACCACTAAATGTAACCTCCTAAAACTGGCCTAGAAGAAAAGACCGAATTTAGGAAGTCACGTTTGAAAACTTAACCCTCGAGAAAACTAATTTTAAAAAATACACTTTAAAATAAAATAAAATAAATAAATATCTTATAATAAATAAAAATATAAATATCATACTAAATATTCGAATGTTTATATAAAATCTCTGAAATAAAGTTTGTAAATACATGCTGAAACATAGTCCCAAAATATAAAATAATAACAATAATCTAATAGTTTAAAATAAGTTCATACTGAATAGTAAAATAACTGGATAAAATCTTAGATCCTCCAAGTACCACGTCGCTTAAAGTCCAAAGATATCTGTAATAGGAAACTATGGGGGAGTAAGTTAAGGAGCTTAGCGTGTCTCTAAAGTACAAGAAAAACCGTAAACACAAAGACAATAATTTCTATAAAATCTTTAAGTTTAAAACAATGATGATTCACAACACAAACGATTTAATTTTATAAACACAATGCAATGTACCCAACTACAGCTCACCAATCGATATGAGGAAAGTTCCCCAGAACTCCTCACTACATCACATCAATCAATAAGTGGTCGTCACCACAATCTTCCACTGTAAAATCCCAACCCATGCACACAACGGTATAGAATCACAATTCTCTAATCTCTACACAATTCGATACTGTGATCCGAGTTCATAGTCCACAAAATCATTATTTAAAATAAATTTCTATCTCAAGTATGAATGCATAGAAAATTCTTTATGCAACAACACATCTCATGTAAAATACTCATAAATTGTAAAACATCACATAGTAAACCATTTATATAGCACGATAAGAAAACACACAGAAAAATAATTTATATATGTAGCACCGTAAGAAACACACCTCGCAACAATAAAGCTCTAACGACGAACAAAGGGCGGTTGCGGCTTCGATGAAAGGTGATGACAGCATCAATCCGAGAGGAATTCATAAAATATGGGAATAACTAAGAGCGACAACACTTTAAAACTTAAGGCTTAGGTTTATTTCTGTACGTAGTAACTATGACTATATATATATATATATATAGAGAGAGAGAGAGAGAGTTGAGCGGTGGTAATCTAATCAAATTAGGTTTAGAATATAATAATAATAATAATAATAATAATAATAATAATAATAATAATAATAATAATCTAACCCAATGATCACCATACTATGGTAAATATATTAAAATGACCACATTAAAAAAATCGACTCAATTGACCACCCAAACTATTGAAATTGGATCAATGTGACCACCAGCCGTGACGTGACAGTTAAAAAATTAAAGGTATAATTACACATTTGGTCTTTACTATTTACACATTCTTTCAATTTAGTCCTAATTTTAAACTAATAAAATAAATTAATTATGTGGTGACACGTGTCAACACCTTATTGGAGGAATTTAATTATTTATATTTTGATATAATAAATTATTTTCATCCTCCAATCAGGTGGTGAGCATACATGCTGCTAAGGGGATTTGAACCCGGGCATTGTAGAAGCAAAGGCAGTGGGTTAGCCACTACACTAAGAACAATATCGTGTTATGAAACACCAACTTTAATATATGTCTTATTGTTTTTCAAATCAATAGGTTTTGACCAATGCTAATTGGATCAAGTATATTTTTCAAATCACGAGCTTTGGGGAAATTATTGGTTTCCCTTTTTACTGAATTTTGTTTCCTTGTACAGTTATGAAATTGTTCCATCTTTAAAATATTATATATGTTAAATTATATTAAATTAAAAATATTAAATTATTATAAAAATTCATTTTACGAATCTAAAATCTTTAAAATTATATATAATTTTTATTAAATTAAATTTTTTATTAAATTTATTAAATTTGAATTAGATTTTAGATTCGTAAAATGAATTTTTATAATAATTTAATATTTTTAATCTATTATAATTTAACATATATAATATTTTAAAGATGGAACAATTTCATAACTGTACAAGGAAACAAAATTCAGTAAAAAGGGAAACCAATAATTTCCCCAAAGCTCGTGATTTGAAAAATAGACTTGATCCAATTAGCATTGGTCAAACCCTATTGATTTAAAAAACAATAAGACATATATTAAAGTTGGTGTTTCATAGCATAATATTGTTCTTAGTGTAGTGGCTAACCCATTGTCTTTGCTTTTACAATTCCCGTGTTCGAATCCCCTTAGCTGCATGTATGCTGAAATTTGTTTTTCTCCTCTAAATAGGTGGTGACACGTGTCACCACCTAATTGGAGGAGGAAAATAATTTATTATATAAAATATAAATAATTAAATTCCTCCAATAAGGTGTTGACACGTGTCACCACCTATTTAATTTATTTTATTAGTTTAAAATTAGGACTAAATTGAAAGAATGTGTAAATAGTAAAGACCAAATGTGTAATTATACCTTTAATTTTTTAACTGCCACGTCACCTTCCGTTAGCCCATTAACTGCTGATGGTCACATTGATCCAATTTCAAGAGTTTGGGTGGTCAATTGAATCGATTTTTTTAATGTGGTCATTTTAATACATTTACCATAGTATGGTGGTCATTGGGTTAGTTTACCCTAATAATAATAATAATAATAATAATAATAATAATAATAATAATAATAATAATAATAATAATAATAATAATAATAATAATATAATAAAAACAAGAATTTAAGTTGAAAAAGGAGAGTCAATTCAACCGTGAGAAAAAGGGAAATTAGAATTCAATTTAAATTTAAAAGGTTGAAAAAAAATTAAACAAATTAAAAAAAGAGACGGATGAGCTGGGAATTGAAATTCAATTTGATAAAAGGGTTATTTATGGAGTCAGTCCTTAAACTTTCAAGATATTTCATATTAATATTCAAGTTTGATAAAAATTCTTATTTAGTCCCTCATAAAAAGTTAGAGTTCTAAATTAAAAATTCTCAATTGTTAAGGTTTTCAATTAGAGATTTCAAAATTAGGTTTCTAAATTAGGGATTTTTCGAATCTAGGTTTTACAATTGGGCGTAATTTTTTGGGTGTTACAATTATTATCTTACAGATCAATGAAAAAAAAGCATTTTTACTAAGGCTGGGTAATCTTCACCCATGGTCCTTTTTGTTTAGGTTTTGTTCTATCTTGGTCACTGAAATTTAAAAAAGAAAGACTATTTTGGTCACTTACATTTGAAAACGTTTCTGTTTTGGTAACTGGACCGTTAGTCTCCGTTAGTTTTATTTTCGGCATGTTTCATTTTGGTCACCGATTTTATTTATTTTTTTGTTTAAGTCACTTACTTTATCGTTATGTTCTATTTTGGTCACTAGGCCATTAATCCTAATAATTTGATGACGTGTCACATTAATGAAAATTGATAATTTTTAATTTAATCCCTACACTTTTAAATTTTTTTCACCATCTTCAAACTAAAAAAATTATATAATCTTTTTGTCTCCCAAAATTTATCCCCTCCATCGATCGGGCTTGTTAATTCTAGGTTCCACTAGAACCACGAAAACACTTTATTTGTCTTCAATTTTTTGAATGATTTTTTTTCATGTTCTTTTATTTCTTGAAAGGAGTTGGGGGTTGCATTTGGTTAACCGACCGAACCGAATTACCCAAAATCCTTTAACCCAATTTTTTCCCTTTTAACCGTTAATCGAACTAAATTATTTTTTTTTTGAATATTTTTAACCTTACCAAAAAAATCGGTTATTCTGTCGGTTTTCGAATTAACCAAAATTTGTTATGAAATTTTGGATAAATTACACAACTGATCACTGAATTATTCTAAAATGATATTTTTAGTCACTAAACTTTCATTTTATGCTAATTTGATAAAATTCTAATGAATATTTTATTATATATAAAAATTTAATGATCATTTTATAATTTTAAAAGTTTAATGACCAAAAATAAATATATGTAATATATATTATTTAATATATAATAATTTCGGTTAATTAACCGATTTTAAACCGAATTAACCGATAACTGAAGTTTAAAAAACTCTTAAATGTTAACCAATTTTACCTAAAATTTACCGACCGATTAACCGAGAAAAAAATCAGTTCGGTCGGTTTATTCAGTTAAAACCGAATAATGCACACCCTTAGAATGAAGCCATTGCATAAGCGAACGAGAATAACATAATTATTCTAACTGTCTTCTTTGGTCAGTTCTGTATTAGAGTTAATATCAGTTGCATTTCACTCTTTCAGTAGACGTTTGTAGTTGACGGTAGCTAAGGCAACAACAACGGTTGACGGTAGTGACATTAGTATAAATGAAGGTTAAGGTTGGAGATGAGAATTTTTTTTAGGGTTTTTTTGTTTCAAGAGGGTGGAAAAATAAATGTTTAAATGTTTAAGGATTAAATTAGAAATTACTCATTTTTTATTAACATGACACATCATCAAATTAATGAGGATTAATGGTCAGTGACCAAAATAGAACAGAACGATAACGTAAGTGACTTAAAAAAATCAGTGACCAAAACGAAACATGCCGAAAATAAAACTAACGGGGACTAACGGCCCAGTGACCAAAACAGAAATGTTTTCAAACGTAAGTGACTAGAATAGTCTTTTTTTAAATTTTGGTGACCAAAACAGAATAAAACCTAAACAAAAGGGATCACGGGTGAAGATTACCCTAAAAATAAATATTGTATTACAAAAGAATTCACATAATTTTGGTTTCTTAAAATATTTTGAAATTAATTTTTTAATTTACTTAGAGTTGTTACCATAAAAGTAGCTTGACACTTCTTTACCATTTTCTAATTTAAATTAGTTGAAAATCTTATCAAATTTTGTGGAACTAACCAATGAAATTTTTAACGTGCAATATCCCACTTTCTTCTATGTATATGCCTTTTAAGTTATTAGCTTACAGATCAATGAAAAAAGTGTTTTTACTAAGGCTGGGTATTCTTTTTCTTCTTTGTTGCTTCTGATCCTAAGTTTTTGTTTCTTAGATGGGCTTGTTGAATTCTGGGGGTTTCGAAATAAATTTTAAGGACAATGTCTTTTTACACGCCTCAAGCCAGAATTTATCTAACAATCTTAAGGTTTATTCTATGGCCATCGATGCACCACACACCGATCCTTCTTTCACTGTTACCGATGGAGTTCTTTCTAAACAAGCTCCCTCTTCACCTGCCATTTATCCAAAGTCATATCTAGACATCTCTAAAATTCCAGTGTTCGATGGTCAAAACTTCAAACGTTGGCAAGAAAGGACCAGTACGTTGCTGGACATGCATGTTGTTGCTTGGGTGCTCAACGAACCAAACCAGATCCTGCTACTGATAAGCGGGTTTATGGAAATAAGGTTTACAGGCTGTCGCGGCCGTTATTTTGAAGACCCGTTTGTGGAAAAACAACCAGACGATTAGGGTTGGGGAAATCGGGGTTTCTCATTTTAATTTGATCTTGAAATTAGGGGTTTTCCATTTTAATCAAATTCCTTTATTTGCTTAAAAATCATTTTGGAGTCGTCGCCGATCACTTTGGTAGACCGGACACCATAAAAAGCGGACCAACGATTCTTTTAATAAAATTCGGATTCAAGAGTCGGTTACATGTAGGGATGGGTTAGCACCCCTACAAACGCCCGTTATCGGTACCTTATTAATTTTGCGTGGCATTTCGAACATTAATCGGAATTTAATTAAATCTTTTAATTATAAAATGGATTCCATTTCGAATGAGAATATCATTTTGTAAGAAAATACATTTTGGACGAATATAATTATGAAACGTCCAGTTACATTAGGACACTCCAATTTATATTCAAAATGTACCTCAATACAAAAGGTTTGATGCATGTCAAATTATTGTCTTGTCCTTTTTAAGTAAGACTTAATTTAGGCTCCATCAATTTAATTAATTAAGAATCTAAAATTATTATTATTTTTTTTGACATAAATAGTAACATCCAAATAATTTGGACACTACTTTTAATGAGTCCAAAAATAATAACATTCTTAATCTTAAAGTGACACTAATTATTTATCCTATTATAATTTTTTTAATTTAATTAGGTGAATATTATTTTCTATGTTTAAATAGAATGTTGAAATTCTTATTTGAATACCCATCGGTTAACACCACATTTCAATGTGACACTAACCAATTTTAGACATTCAAATTTGATTTTAATATCTATTTATTTTCTACAATATCCTTTTTCCTATTCAATTATGTGATTAAGAGACTTAGGCTAAAGGCTCTAACTATATTAACTATGTGATTAAAATTATCTAACAAGCATCATAATATGCATTATATTTAAAACATGCAAACATATAATTTAAACATTTAATAAACATGAAAAAAGTAACCCAAATATGATTTTATTAATATATTTGACCCAATTACACTACCCTAAAAAAGCCCGAAATATCATATTTAGTCAATAACTCAGTGGCCCATTTCATTCAAACCCAAATCACACAACTCAATCATAATTCAGCCCATATTGCCCAAACCCATCTCGATCGGGTTACGTACCCGCATCCATGTCCGCGTAAAAACACGCGGATCCTTTTGACATGCTTCTCAAAACGACGCCATGCTGAACTCGATATAAAAGGGAAAACCCGAGTCAGCCCGACCAATTGCAACATTCCTACTCTCTCTCCTCATTGTCCTCTCTCTCTAAATCCTTTGTCCATAAGCACTTCTTACCCAGAAAACCAACACCCAACTCGATCAAAACACACAAATTCAGCCATGTTCTTCTTCAGTTCTTCCATTTTCCCTATTTAATCTTCACAAACCCTAAAACTTCACCTCAATCTTGTTTTTGTAGATCAAATCGTCCAAAAATTCAAGAACAGATCAAGAACCCTATCAAAAGCTCGCTTTGATCTTTCTTCATCCAAAAAACATTTTTCGATATATTTTCCCTTTACCAGAAATGACACCGGCCATCAGTTGTCACTTTCGGTCATCTTCTCCCTTCCTCTGATGACCGGAATCCTTCGGTCATCTTCTCCGGCCGTTCTCTATAATTTCGATCACCTTCAACCTTTCACCGGTGACCGGAATTATTCAGATCATCTTCTCCGACCAAACTAAACCCTCCGGTCGCCGTATGCAACTTATGGCCACCGTCTCCGCCTTCGCCGGAACCCTAAATCTACTAGAATCACTCACTCGTTCGTCCTAAACCTAGATCTAAACCTTGTTTCGTTAGAAATGCCCCCTTCTCCCACTTAATCTACCCACTCGAACAAAAAATGAACCTCTCTCTATGATTTTCGACTTCGGCCAAGCTTATTCCTCACTCTTACGCACTCCGACGGCACTCGCGGAGGCCAAAACTTGAGATAAGTGTCATTTCTCTCTTTTATTTATAATTTTAGTTTCGAATTTCTAATTTGTTTTAGGTTTAGACACTGTTTTAGATTTTTTAGAACTTAGATCTAGGGTTTTAGTTTCTATTTTTTTAGAAATCTTGAGTTTATACCTATAATCTTTTGGTTTTAATGCAGGAAATGAAAAGAGAATAAGGAAAACTACCTTCAGACAGGCTCAGGTGACGTTGCGGTTGCTTCGACCGTCGTCAATGGTGTCTGATCAACTTCACGGTGACTTCTCGGCTTTCAGGTAACTCCTCCACTTCTACCTTTTCGAATTCTTTTTTCTCTCTCCTTTTGCAATTATTAGTGTAATGATTGCGTATTAATTGATGCTTTTCTCTCTCTTTGTAGGTAATTATATCGGCCAGTTTTAGTGACGTTACCGTCTTTGTTGGCGAAGCCAGCTGGTTCTAGACAGGTAGCAATCCGTGTGAGGGCTTTCGGGCGAATGGTGTAATGCCACGTGTCTCGGTTTTGGCGAGCTGAGAAAACATAGATTGGGCTCTTTGTTTTTTTTGTGTTTGTTTGGGCGAATTTGTCTATAATTTGGGCGAGAATTGGGTTTTTGTGTTTGTTTGGGTCCAGTTTTAAGAAAATGGGTTAGCAATATATGGGCTCAGCTTATATTATTGGGTTTTAGGATTTTTTTAAATGGGTTTTTTATATTGTAAATGGACACTATATTATATATAGACTGTTTTATTATATATGTTATATTTTTAATATTCAGTATTCGATATATATAGCCGGACAAAAATCGGGTATCACAGCTGCCCCTCTTTGCTCATTGCTGTGGATCAAAAATAGGGCAAAGACTGGAGAGACACGAATTTTGTCCGAACTGTCTGACCATTGAGATCTGAAGCGAGCCTTCTGATTATGAAGTGCTTCAGACCTTCTCTATCTCCTCAAAGTCTTTCTTTGCTCCTCTCATTAAGAACGCTTTCATGTTGGACATATTCTTCTCATCTTGCTGGGTGAACTCTTCTCATTGGGAGCTCTATCTTTGCCAAGTGGACTCTTCTCATTAGGAATCCTTCTTTTCTGGACGAACTCTTCTCATCGGGAGCTCTATCTTCGCTGGGTGGACTCTTCTCATTAGGAATCCTTCTTTGCTAGGCGGACTCTTCTCATTATGAATCCTTCTTCGCTAGGTGGACTCTTCTCATTAGGAATCCTTCTTCGCTGGGCAGACTCTTCTCATTAGGAATCCTTCTTCGCTAGGCAGACTCTTCTCATTAGGAATCCTTTTCGATCTACTTCCTGTCAAAACAATTGAAATATGGGGGTTAACATGACCCTAATGTCCTATATGATTCATGAACCATGGTTTACTGAGATTTATCAACCAGTTTCTCCTCTTTTAGACCTCTTTTTAACGTTTCCCTTTAATTTTCATTTCACATTCAGAATTGGCCTTCATAGTCTCCTTCTTGCGTTTTTGGTCCTTTGCTCTAAAGCGACATTCCGGGTTTTCACTTTATATTTGCTTTTCTAAAAATGCCCTTTCAGGTTTTCACTTTGCTTCCTTTTTTTAGAGCGCCATTTCGGGTTTTCACCCCTTTTCTTTCTTTTTCCTTTTTCTTTTCTTTTTTCCTTTTTCCTTTTCCCTTTTTCTTTCTTTTTCTTTTTCCTTTTTTTAAAATAAAGGTGAAGTATATCATCTCGATATGGCTGATCATATGCCACCATGTTTGAGCAGCATTGCAAACACCCGATTTTAAGATATCAACGTTTTGCCAATTTTGAGAATCTTTACAAAATGATGGTTCTCAATAGTAGAACATTGAACTACGGTCATTCTCTTTTAGTCTCAATGCCTTCAAATGCATCAATATTGCCTTGACTTGACGATTCTTCGAGGGACATCTCCAGACTTCATAAACTGCCCTATCTAAGATGTTGTCTAGGTATAAACAACGATAGCACTCTTCTGATGTACATAGGACAGAGAATGGACAAGTTGTAATCTTGATAATGTGTTGGTCTTATGATTCTGGTAAAGTTATTATTCTTCGGGTGACAAACTTAGTTGACATCTCGTTAATCATTCTCGAGTTTACATCACTTTACCCTGCACACTTTTCTTCAATGTCCAAGAGTGGTAGGGCTCACCTGCACTTTAAAACGGAGTAATACGAGGAAAATAAATATTTATATGCATTATATTAACCATTTTAATAAAGGAAGGCTCGGAGGTGAATTCATGAATTTTATTAAAGCTTATAAAATCAAGGTACAATAGAATTTGAAATAGGCATGGCGAACAACAAAATCAAGAAACAAGTCAGGTCCCTGGGCATCCAGGGCATGAAGGATACATCCACCCCATCGACCAGATGCAGAGCTAAACTTGCACTCATGTCTGTTGGACCTCAAATGTTGTCGGGATGCTTACAAATGTGAAATCCTTTCCGAAATACCAGGTGTCCGAGAGGTTCTGAATTCCAGATGTCTAACCTTATTTATCTGAGCTGCCTTTTTAGGTTTTCAACTCAAATCATCCTTTGGTTTCAAGACGCCCTTTGCTGATTTTCATCTTGAACCCTTTTTTATTTTTGTTTTCTTTTTTATATATCTAGGACGCCCTTTCTGGGTTTTCACCATAGATATTTCATTTGTGGAAGCGCCCTTTCGGGTTTTCACTCTGTTTTCTTTTCTTTTCTTTTCCTTTTCATTCTCTTTTTGAATTCTTCAAGCATAATACTTCTTGACTCAATCTGAGTTCACTAGTTTGTGTAACTCCTTGTCGTCCATTTCAGCCAAGACCCCCCTCTCGGAATTCTCTCGGGCGTACCTTTTTATCATATGCTCGTATCATCCTTTTTTGGTACATTTGGCTGTGACAGATTGCCCTCAACCTCTTTTCCTTAATGAGATTTAACTGATCAAACTGAACCTGTAGACATTTTGCATCATCCAACTTTATTTCAGACAAAACTCGAAGAGATGGAATTTCGACCTCAATGGGGAGTACTGCTTTTGTCCCACAGACCAAAGAGTAAGGTGTTGCCCTAGTTGAGGTTTGTATTGAAGTTCGGTACGCAAATAAAGCAAAAGGTAGTTTCTCATGCCAATCTTTGTAAGTTTATGTTGTCTTCGATATGATCTTCTTGATGTTCTTATTGGCTGCCTCCATTGCCTCATTCATCTTAGGGTGGTAAGTCATAGAATTGTGATGAATGATTTTGAATTGCTCACATGCTTCTACTATCACTTTATTGTTGAAATTGGTGAATTATTCGTGATGATTCTTTCTGGCAAACCATATCGACAAATTATCTCTTTCTTCAAGAACTTGCAAACTGTCATTCTTGTGATGTTGGCATAAGAAGCTGCTTTGACCCATTTGGTAAAATAATCTATGGCCACAAGAATAAAACGGTGTCCATTAGAAGCTTTAGGGTGGATTTTCCCAATGACATCCATGCCCCAGGCAGCAAAGGGCCATGGTGAATTCATTGTATGAAGAGGTACTAGTGGAGAATTAATCTTGCCAGTATATATATGACACTTATGACACTTCTTGGCATACTGAATGCAATCTCCTTCCATAGTTATCCAATAATAGCCATATCTCATGATTTTCATGGCTGTTGAGAGCCCATTTGCATGTGTACCACATATCTCATAATGTACTTCAGCATATATCTGATCTTTTCCCCTTTTGTACATAATTTCTCCATCGAGTACATATCCTGAAGCCATCCTTCTAATAGTTCTTTTCTCATTGTCATTTGCCCCATGGGGTAAATTTGAAACTTTAGATATTGTAAAATGTCATAATATCAGGGATATTTGTTAACTGTTTCCTCTATGCTATAACAGTGAGCATAGGTTTCATAACTTTGCATTCGTATTGGCATCATGTCCTCTGGTTTATTTGCTAGGAATACCGAAGCTAGTGTAGCTAGAGCATCTGCCATTTGATTATCTTCCATTGGGATGTATGTAAAGGTAACTTCTTCAAATTCTTTTATCAACTTCAGGATCAATTTTTGATACTCGATCAACTTTACAACATTCATTTCCCATTCTCCGCGAAGCTGGTAGATGACCAACGCTGAATCCCCATATACTTTTAAAATTTCTATTTTTCTTTCAATAGCAGCTCGTAGGCCCATGACACAAGCTTCATATTCTGCCATGTTATTGGTACAAAGAAATTCTAACTTTCTTGTGAACGAGTAATTACATTATCTGGAGAAATCAATACTGCTCCAATTCCTCGTCCAAGGGCATTGGCTGGTCCATCAAAATACAATTTCCAAGTTTCACTTTATGGAATTCTGGCTTCCGTTGTGGAGATAATCACCTCCTCATCTGGGAAATCAAAGTTCAAGGGCTCATAGTCTTCCGTTGCACAGCTGGCTAAGAAATCTACTATGGCACTTCCTTTTATTGCTTTTTGGCTCAAATACACAATATCGAACTCTGATAGTAACATTTGCCAACGTGCCAACCTTCCAGTCAACGTTGGCACTTCCATCATAAATTTCAACGGATCAAGGCGAGAGATTAGCCATGTAGTGTGGTACAACATGTATTGTTTGAGCCTACGAGTTACCCAGACCAAAGCACAACATAACTTTTGGATTGACGGGTACTGCACTTCGCATTCAGTAAACTTTTTACTCAAGTAATAAATGGCACCTTCCTTCTTTCATGTATCATCATGTTGCCCCAGAACACATCCCATTGAATTCTCATAGATCGTCAAATAAAATATCAGTGGTCTATCGGTATCTGGCCCTATTAATATAGGAGCATTGGTCAAATACTTTTTGATCTAGTCAAATGCCTCTTGGCACTCTTCATTCCACTCTCCAGGGTTAATTGAGAAATGAACTGAGAAACATAATTCAATCTGCCAAGGAATCCACGAACTTCTTTTTGTAAACTGGGTGGTGGCAAGTTATGAATATCCTTCACTTTATCTGGATCTATCTCAATTCCTCTTCTACTAACAACGAGCCCAAGGAGTTTTTCAGATGTTACTCCAAAGGTACATTTGTTAGGGTTGAGTTTCAGTTTGTATTTTCTCAATCTTAAGAACAATTTCCTTAGATTTTGGATGTGTTCTTCTTTAGTGTGAGACTTGGTGATCATATCATCCACGTACACCTCAACTTCCTTGTGCGTCATGTCATGGAACAAAGTAACTATCACTCGTTGATAAGTTGCATTGGCATTCTTTAGTCTAAAAGGCATTACCTTGTAGCAATATGTGCCCCACAAAGTTATGAATGTCGTTTTGACCATGTCTTCTGGATTCATCTTTATTTGATTGTAGCCCGAGAAACATTCCATGAAGGAAAACCATGAATGCCCTCACGTATTGTCGATCAGAATATCTATGTGTGGAAAAGGGAAATTATCTTTTGGGTTGGCTCTATCCAGGTCTTTGTAGTCCACGCACATTCGTACCTTCCCATCTTTCTTCGGTACGGGAACTATATTGGCCACCCACTCTGGATACTGGGACACTACAAGAAAACCAGCATCGATCTGTTTCTGTACCTCTTCTTTTATCTTTATCACCATTTATGGTCTCAACCATCTAAGCTTCTGTTAACCGGTTTGCATTCTAGTCTAATGGGCAATTTGTGTAACACTATGCCAATATTCAATCCTGGCATATCTTGATAGGACCGAGTGAAGATGTCTTTGAACTCTCGCAACTGATCAATCAGTTTTTGCTTCTCTGACGAAAATGCCATCCCTATCTTTACTTCTCTTCTGGCCTCTTCTGTTCTTGGATTGAGAACCTCCAACTCTTCTTTATGAGGCAAGATCTGCTTGTTTTCCTTTTCTAACAACCTTATTAATTCTTCAAGAATTTCACATTCTGTTTCATCCTCGACTTCATTGATTTCCGCTAGACATACTGGTTGTTCAGGACCTACTCCAGGATTAGGTCTAGGATCATTCATGTAGTCAATAGTTGAAGACCTGCAAAAGAAATAATAATATATTTTGAAAATGATGCAAAAAATTAAAAACACGTTTGCCATTTGTGAATCAGTATGGAAAGCATCTTTATTAAAATGATTATGTATAACGGCCCTTTACAGACAATCCCCCTATACCCGCGGGCAAAAGGATAAGGTGGTTCTGATATTTACTCTGTTTTATTATTGCTTACAAGGGAAATGTCTTCAGTTGTCCAATTCTTCAATATCTCGCCTGGGGCACAGAGACGGATCATTCCCAAAAATTCACCAGGTCGAGTACCCTCGAAAATCCCACCAATAAAGAGCCCATCCAAGTTGTTACCAAAAACTTCCTCTTCGTGCAGTCTTGCTGTTTCTTGATTAACTTCTTCCAATTGCTTCTCAACATTCATGAATCCACGTGATTTGAAGATCTTAGACATGTCAAAAAATGTCACCAGCCTGGAAGTAGTTTGAGTTCCCTGCATGCGGGCTTTCCTCTGTTCCCTCCTTTTCCTCAACTCCCTTAGTCGATCTTGCACATTAGGAGTGAACCCTAGCCCAAAATGATCTTTCTTTATAATGATGGGCCTTGGTCGTAGACATCCCTACAGGTGTTTCCCAAGTCCTTTGCATGTCTTTGCACCCTTTCCGAGCGTCTCTCGCACTGTCATTTTGGTGCAGTTTGACAACCTTGTCCGCAGAAATAGTTTTCCCTCAGCGATGAAGGTTGCATTTACAAATTCCAGTTCCTTAAAAGAACACTCCAGGGCATTCTAGTTCGTCTGAATGTATGGGACATCCGATGTCATAGAAGAAATGATATCCTCTTTTGCACCAACACTAATCAACTTCCCTTCTATAACGAATTTGAGCTTCTGGTGCAAAGATGATGGGACCGCTCATGCCGAATGGATCCAGGGTCTTCCCAGTAAACAATTATAGGTCGACTTAATGTCCATTACCACAAAATCTATGTTATAAACTGTCGGCCCTATCAACAACGGTACTTCTATTCTCCTCAACATATCCCGTGTCGTTCCATCAAAGGCTCTCACAGTATTTTGATATGCCTTCATGTGGGAGTCGTCAATAGGCAACCTCTGCAAAGTTTCCATTGGCATGACATTTAGGGCAGATCCATTATCAATTATAAATCTAGGCAACACATATCCTTTGTAGTGCGTGGCAATATTAAAAGCCTTTACTGACCTTATCCCTCCTTCCAGGATTTCATCATCGATGAACGTTATGTGGTTGTCGGCAGCGATGTGGTTCACGGTTCTATCCAGTTTATCTACCCATATATCATTCGGCACAAATGTCTAGTTAAGCACCTTCATTAGAGCATTATGGTGCCCCTCAGAACTCAACAACAACTCCAGAACAGAAATCCTTGCCTGCTGCTGCCATTTTAGCTGTTCCACAATACTGTACCCGCTAGGCTGTAGAAACCTCAAAAACTCTCGAGCTTGCTCTTCCATTACTGGCTCATTTATCTTTGGAGCAAGATCTTCTTTAAAAATCTTTTTCGGTGTTACAACTGTTTTTCCTTTAGCTTTATCAACCTTTTTCATCACCTTTGGGGAGGAATAGCATCTTCCACTTCGAGTGAAATGGCCCACTTCATTTACCGCCTCTGCATCTGGTTGCTTATCTTTCTCCGGTTCATTCTTCATTTCATCACTTGGCTTTGTTTCCATCCGTAGTTTCTACTTTTCTGGTATTGTTACATTGGCTGTGTAATTCCAAGGAGCTGCATTGGTGCTCTTGAAAGCAAATGGTGTAGAAGTTGAGATTACTACCTTCGGGGCCACTACTGGTTTTGAACTTGCAACCTTCGGTCTAAGAGATACAACCAAAGGCTTATGAACTCCGTACTTTACCCCTAGAACATTCTGATGTACACACCTCAACTTCCCTCCTTGTTCCAGCCTTCTCAAAGAACTCAATTTCTTTGTTGTCCATCATCTTTTAAATCAAGTCCCTGAACTCTTGAAAGTGTTGGATTTCATGATCACACTCTTGGTGATATTCACAGTACATCTTGGCATGTACTTCCATTTCAACCTTCCTACCAATTTCAATCATCTTGGCATTGCATAATTGCTTAAACATCCATCTCAACGGTGACCAAATTTCTGACACATCTGCCTTCCGCCTTTTTGCCTCGTCATATTCCTCTATCACGTTTACCTCACGTTCACCATGACTTGGAAGGGGGTTGGCTGCAATACTTGGCTCATTAAACTTTAGTATCCCATTGTTTATCAAATTCTACACCATTTTCTTGAATGTCGTGCACGTCTCAATGGAGTGCCCTAGTATCCCAGCATAGAATTCACAATGGGCATCAGACTTATACCATGGAGGATAAGAAGGCTGTAGAGGAGTTAAGTAGTATGGTCTTACAAGATCTGCTTCATACAACTGTGGGCACAACTCCGCATATGACATCGGGATGGGTGTAAAGTTCATCCTACCATTCCTTGGTCTGCGTGAATCCTTCTTTTTTGATTTCTACTGATTCCCCGGTGTGGTACCTGGAGAAGTAATAGTCACATTTTTCGAAGCCTCATATGCACTCGCATTATTCACCTCATTCTACTTTCTTTTATAATTCCTGCGACAACTTTCTCCACTTTCAATTTTACCACTCTTTATCGCAGCTTCTATCAGTTCTTCAGTCATCACGATGTCAGCAAAGTTTTTAGTAGCATTGCTGATAAGCCTTTCAAAGAGCGGCCCACTCAAAATTTGGACAAACATGTGGGCGATCTCGCTTTCCATCAATGGGGGTTGCACTTGTGCTGCAACATCTCTCCACCTCTGAGCGTATTGTCAGAGCATTTCGTCACTTCTTTGCTCCATCCCTTGCAACATCACCCAACTTGGAATCATTTTTCTGTAACATGTTTGTAGTGCTCCACGAAGGCCCCTGAAAGATCTTTCCAAGAACGAATATTCACTCGGCTTAACTGTGTATAGCAACGAGCCGCTGAGCCAGTTAAGTTGTCCTGAAAGTAATGTATCAGCAGCTTTTCATCCTTCGAATGAGCAACCATCTTCCAACAGTACATCGTGAGGTGGGCCTTCAGACAAGTGGTTCCATCAAACTTCTCAAAATATAGGCTTTGAACTTGGGGGAAGTACCAAATCAGCTACCAAGCTCATTTCAGTAGCGCCGGGCCCTATCTCATTAGCTTTATGTAATTCCAGTAAACGATCCACCAGAGCTTTCCAGTGCTCCGCGTATTTCATTTCAATTTCAGCATGGATCTTTTCTATCTCATTTAAAGTATTTAAATCTTGGACCTCTTCACCACTCCCGAAGTTTGCCTCAACATGCACCAGGTGACTGGTCGTCGCCCCTGCCAAGTTGATGAGGAACTTTTTCACAGGTGGAGATTTTTCAAGTTGCATTCTGATGTGAGATGTGGTTTTAGCTTGGTCATTCATGTCATTAGAAGCACCTTCAGCTGCTTTAGCTTTTCCTGACTCTTTAGGGTTTAACAGAGCATTTAACTAATTGATGATCTCTGCTTGAGTCTGAGTGAAACAGTCTTTGGTAGATTGCTCGATTCTATCAAAGCGATTCTATGTCTCCACTCGATCATTTTCCAGGCTAGAAATCTGGTCCTCGACAGCTATGGTTCTAGAATGTAGACGAGTTCCGTATGAACGCGGTATGATTGTGGCTTAAAGCAAACTCTGTCATTAAACATTTCTTTTATTAAATTCTTTATTTTTCAATGTATCATAAAATTCCAGATGAATGTATGTATACATGAATGCATGAATGTAATAAAAGAAATCGCATTTATGAACCAGTCTTTTTTAGAAACACCCATTTGTCCGGAAGTTCAATTATATAGAAAAGATAAATTTCCTATAGAAAGCTACTAGCCCTAATTCCTAAGTTGACCAGCTTGTGCAGCAAGCGAGTAATAGCCTCTTTGTGTTCCTTTTCCACATTGGGTTGCTCTAACAGACTTGTAGCTTGTCTTGACAGAATCTGGAAATACGAGGCAACACTCATGACCTGTTCCTTGAAACTCACTAATTCATCGTTCTGACTTTGAACTGTGTGTCATGCTGCTTCATACTTGTCTTTCTACGCTTCTCTTTCCACTATCAGTGCTCATTCATAACCAGCAAGTTTTTCTTTCAAGTCCTTGCCGACATTCTCTAATTCCATCACCTTTTTCTACAACCTTTCTTTTTCTATTTCTTCTTGAACCTTATCTTCATTATGATATTTTGTGATTAGTTCTTCCAGTTGTGCTACTTGGCTTGTCAAATCAAAATTCCTAGCATGCTCTTCTTCTAACTCTTTTTCACCTTGCTGCTCGATTCTTTGCTTGCTCGTGCCTTCTTGTCATACATCCTCTTGTAATCGTCTCTGTCTTTGGTCATCGCATCTAGTTTCTCTGATAATTTCTTTATCACCTTGCCCGTTCCTCCCTTTTGCTTGGTTTTGTAATCATCATGCAGTTTCTGCAACTCTTTCAAATCACGACTTATCTTCTTGTTCTGTTCCATCAATTCATTCTCCTTTCCCTCATGCATGCTTACTTGCAGCTTTGCCATAGTCAACTCTTCTTTGAGATCACTAATCCATTTTTCATATCTTTTTAAATCCAACTCTCGATCATGTTTGAGTTTTTCCAAAGCTGAGGGCGCTTCCTTAGTTGCTTGAGTTGAGGTACCAACATTTAACGACCTTTCTTGGAATGTAATGTCATTAACCCTTTGAGTCCTCCATTCATTATACCTTGTCATTACTTCCAGGTTCTAATAAGGCTGAACCCTTCTTGGTGTCTCCCATGCCTTTTTAGTTTGTAGTACCAGCCTTTTGTAGTTGTTTGTTTTATGAGCATACTCAAATTTTGCCATCCCAGTAGTTGTTGGCACGAACTGTCTCGATCCAAATTTTCTTGACACTAGTAATGGGCAATAGGCTTTTCCTCCCCAAATTCTCGGTAAGGGAACCCAATCTCTGTTCCCAATGCTGTATAAGAAGGTTTTTCCTCTATTTAACCACGGGGCTTTCCAACAATTGTGCACACCCCTAGAATCTTCCTTCTCTAGTTTTCTTGCAAGTGGTCAATGATCTGTAGGTCTTTGTTAAAATAGCAGGCACCGGGTTGACTCCTTTATCCAGTCGCTCAAACAGTCCCACAGTGGATGAATCGATATGCTCTGGTGTTCTTGGAAACAAAACCAGGTCGTAGACACATAAAGCAAAAAGGCTTCTCATTATGATCGTCTCGTCACAGTTTACTAGTATCGACTCTTTAAGGGCCTTCCAATTAACTCGTTGTCTGTCTTCGTTTTGATCGGTACTATCATTATTAGCCATTTTCTTTTCCAACCATTCCTTTGTCTTTCCAGTTAGTGACATTAATTTCTTGATGAAGCCTGTATTTCCAGAGTTGTGAAAGGGGCGTGGTGTAAATTTTATCACTTTTAATTCTAGGACAGTTAATTAGTATCTCATATTCCTCTAGTGTCGGTTTCATGCCCACTTGTCCAAAAGTAAAGCAATTATATACGGGATTTCAAAATTGTGCCATGACTCTAAGTAATTCTTGATCGGTCTTTATATTTAACAACAAAGTTATGTCACCAAATTCTTTCTGAAACTGTTATTTCATTCTGGTAGACAAAGTTAAGTAGTTCTTGTTCTTTCAAAATTGATCCCATATTCCTTTTAATTTTGGTAGACATGTATTCTGATTAGTGTTTATCTTCACGTCTCCCTTCATATTGGACACTTCGCCTTTACTGAGACTGTCCCCCTTCTCGTGTTGTGTTTGCTCTGACCAGGTCCAGACTGCAGTATTATCTTCTCCAACCCTAAACTCTCGAGACATACTGAATATTTCTAAACTGACTAACTCCCAATTCGATGCCAAAATAAAATGCAATTTATAACAAAATTTAAAACAAAACACAAACAAAACAAACAAAAAACTTGTGTTAGTATCACGAATTAATATTAAAGACAAATAAACAAACTACAAAATTAATATCAAAACAAAAGAACAAATTAATATCACGATATTTATAGCAACAAAATAACAAGAGAAATGTATTTAAACCGGCAACACCTGTCCTAGGTCCCTGCATGGCTCTAGTGGGGTGGGTTTCTAAAACAAAATGTGGGATTTGTTCTAGACACTCAGTTCCCGAACTGTCGTTACTGTCTACTGCGACAGTAAGACATTGTTTCGGTAGTATAGGTCCCTTATAACAGAGGTGTGGGCCCATGATGCATAAGGTTAGTATACCGGAAGAAGACAAAAATCCGAACTCGGAGCTAGAGATGTAACACCCCGAAAATCAGTCTAGTCATAATTGGATTTGGATGATCGGAGTATTAATATTAAATACTAAAATAATGTATTTGTGTTATAGATTATATTGCTAAATGACCCTAATTGAACTAAGTCCTTAGTTAAGATTACCTTGAAAATGTCTAAATTAATGTTTTTGAGCTAGGCGTTTCGATACAGTCAGACCCGTCCCGAAACGGCCTAGGTGAGGCGTTTCGAAACGAGCATATAACGTTATGATACGGTCATAACTGTATAAACTAACTTTTGGACTTTTTCTCAACCATTTCGATACGGTTTCACTCGTTCTGAAACGAGTCCCCTGTTTCGAATATGTTTAATGGAAAAATTGAAAGAAAATGATAAGATGATGACTCACATGTTTATCACTGCTCTTCCCACGTGATTATCATCATGAAAGATGACTAGAGGTCATCTATATGTTTAATGTTAAAAAGATATAAAAGATAGATGATAATATTATATAGCTTACCCTTGGATGAGGGAAACATTTCCATTGGCTAAAAGTGAGGTGGGGAAATGATTAAAGATATGGTTTTATTAAAATGAATAAAAGAAAAGCTTTCATCTTTGTTGGCCTCAACGAGACCTATTCTTCATCTTCTTGTTTTGAGAGAACATATACAGACCTCCATTGTCTTCAACCTTGAGCTCCTAAGCATACACCTCTCCATTTGAGATCCTTAATATTTTCTAGATTTAAGAACATCAATTCATAGCTATCGATCGGGTAAGTGAAAGCCCTAAGTTAACCATTGATTCTCTTGATTATTAGATGATCAATTCCAAGCTTTAAGATAAGCTTTGTCTAATAGCTAGTGGCTATTCAAGCATCGATATTGTCTTATTGATTCTAATAACTCCTTATTGCTCTTCCTAGTTCAAGAAGTGGAAAAGACTAACCCATCGTCTCCATCGAAATCTAGGAATAAAGGAATCAACATCCGAGAGCCATAGGAGCTTCAGATTATCGAGGTGAGTGTAGTCACAGTCTCGGAATTAGGCGAGGAGCCTTTCCGAATTCATCGTTATTGATTTAGGTTGTTACTACCCATTGGATTAAAGGGGTTTTGTATAAAGCATCATTGAAAACCATATTGGTAAGTTTGGTAAGTATTGCATTGATTCATTGTCTAGAGCATTGCTATTATTGTTATAGAAATCATTGAAGCATTGCCATGTAAAAATCATTGACATGTGTTTATTGCTATTGCTAATTGCTATGACCATGTGATTGATGATATTGCCATTGAATCACTGATATCGAACTATTGTCATTGAATCATTGATATCGAACTATTGTCATTGAATCATTGATATTGAATTATTGTCATTGAACCATTGGTATTGAGCTATTGTTATCGGACCTTGGGATCGAAGTATTGGATACAAATGGCATGCCACAAAATTCATGAGCTCAGTGGTACGGAGATTATATGGTGTAGTGGAGGGATGTGATTTGTGTTGGTCAAAACGGTGTAGTGGAGGATATTGGATCATATTGCTCATTGTTGGTGTAGTGGTGGAATTCGTGTATCCAATTACGGTTGAAATCGATCCAAAGAAGAACGTTGATTATTGATATTGTCATTGATGATATGATTATTGATATTGCATTATTATGATATTGAGATATTGTTTTTGGTGAATTGATTATTGATACTATGTTTCAATATGATTAAAGAATATGCCACGATTATTGTATAGTTGATGTTATGATTGTCATGAAAGCATGATAGTACACCAAGTACATTCATTGTTATTGGCTACCTCACTTAGACTATATAAGTCTAATGCATTCATTGTCCATACATTTCAGGTTAAGGAAAGTATCGGATCAAGATCGGGATTAGCTGGAAGTTCGGCAAGTCACCACAGGCTTAAAGTAATGTATTTTGTTCCTATGAACTCCTAGAATGGTGGCAAAGTAGATAAAGTAGTCGATGATGATGTTTTATTTATGTGTATGAAGGCTATGTGTCGTATGTAGATAAAGTGCTCCGAATGACTTGTCAAGTTTGCTTGAAAATGACTTAACATGCTTATTTGGCTTAAATGGTGAACACGTAGTAAACGTATTTGAACGATGATGAAACTTGGCATGACAATAGTTTATAGCATTGGAATATTGTGTATAAAGTTTCATTGCATTTGGACATCGTTTGGTAGGCTAAATCGAATAAAAACCAGCAAGAATCTGTCATTACATGTTAGGCCGTATCGAAACAGGTGATGGCGTTTCAATACGGGTAAGCATAATTGAACCTAAGAAAATAGGGCATACCGAAATGGATTAGGGTCGTACCGAAACGTTTTGTTACTAGAATCCCTGGTTTCAATACGAGTGCATAGCGTATCGAAATGGGTCAAAGTCAAAGGAAGTCAACTCGTACCGATATAAGGCTTGCCCGTATCGATACAGTCAAAAGGGAAAAGTCAACAAGGTTGACCATCGTTCACCCGTATCGAAACAGCCTTGAACGTTTTGATACGGGGTTAGTTAAATCGGTTAAAAAGGCATAATATGAAGGTTTACATTGTTTGCAGATTAGTCACTGTATTTTAAAAGATTAAATTGAATGAGTTAATGGACTCCAAATTGTATGAAATTTTATAGGCTAGTTAATGATGTATTGAATTTTATTGTGGTATCTTCTGATGCATCGAAAGACCTCTAAGTTGTAAGATTTAGGAAATAGTCCTTAAAACTTGTAATAACTACAATTTGGTCCTAATTGGTTAATTACTATTTTCCAATGAGTGAATTGGACTAAAATGTACATCCGGTAAAGTTTTTTGTGTAATATTATCTAAGTGTTGAAATTTGAATGCAATTTTATCGTACCAGTCACCGTATCGTTCATCGGTAGCACGCTCTGACCCGGTTCTCGACCATGCCGGGAAGGGGGTGTTACATTTGTGGTATCATAGCTAAAGTTTAGTCGATTCTGGACTAAATGAAACTTTGTATGTATTGTTTATTTTGTTACTTTGCCACTTAGGAGTTATTTATTGTGTATTGTGACTTGTCGGCTAATCCGATCTTTTATTTATCGATGTCTAATTCTAATCAATCTCGAATAGGTGAGCATAGTGCTGATTCCTCAACTCATGGCGAGGAAGTTAGGGGAGAATCCTTCAAATCCGCAAAACCCTCCAGTATCAAATCCTGAGCTTGAAGTACAATCGGCTCAAACTGAATGCTTTAGGAACATGGCTGATATGTTCAAAGTATTCATGACAACGATGAAAGTTGACCAAACTTCTAAAACTCCTACTGTTGCTATTTCGAGTACCCGAGCTCCTATTGATATGTTACCTCAACATCGGGCTTACTCGTTTACTGGGCAAAATGATGAAAACCCTGAAGTTGTAGAGTATTGGTTAGACAATACTTTACGGATTCTGAATAAGCAGTTGCAGTGTTCTGAGGAACATAAACTCGAATGTGCCCTTTCTTTTCTAGATGATGAAGCATTGTATTGGTGGGAAGCAACGGTCTTGGCAGTCCCTGAAGAGACTATGAACTAGAGTTCTTCCTACAAGAATTTCGAAAGAAGTACATCAGCGAATACTACCTTGCTGAGAGACGTGATATCTTCCGTCATCTAAAGCAAGGAGATCGACCTATCGAACAGTATATCCATGAATTTTGCAAGTACTGTCGATATGAGGCTGAATACATTAAGAAAGAAGAAGAGAAGTGTAGGATGTTCATCAACGGTTTGAACGATGAACTACGTCCTATATTTACGACTTTATGCATCACTGGTTTTCAAACCCTTGTGAATAGAGTCAAAGCTACCGAAGGTGCTCAAAAGGCTCACAAGAATAGTGGGTCGAGCAAATCTGAGAAAAGACACCGAGATGAACCTTATGAATCTTTCAAGAAAAGGAGGTATCAAGACTCGAAGCCGAGTGTGTATTGACAACCTTCCCAATATGAATACCTTGCTAAACCACAAGCTGTAACACAGTTCTTCCCTAGTGCTAAGTACGTTGAAAGCATTGATGGTTCGGAACAAGGAACGAAGTACCCAGTTTGTAACTTCTGTCGATACAGGCATCCTGAAGGATAATGACGAAAAAAGTCGGGAGCTTGTTTCTTTTGTGGTGAGATGGGACACCTTAGACGAGATTTTCCTAAAAACCAGTTTGCTAATTTGTCGCCTCCTCAATCGTTCGAGGCAAGGGAACAAGACAAGGATCCTTCGGAAAGTCGGGAGCTTCATCCAAAGCATCGTACCGACCAAAATCAAAAGCTTCTGAACATATGTACCATGTGAGAGGCAAAGAACAAGTGGATGATCACGACTTTATTCCAGGTAAAAATTCGAGGACAAATTTTTCTTAAGGGGGGAGAGTTGTAACACCCCGAAAACCAGTCTAGTCGAAATTGGATTCCGATGATCGGAGTATTAATATTAAATACTGAAATATCATATCCTTGTTATAGATTATATTACTAAAGGATCCTAATTGAACTAAGTCCTTAGTTAAGATTGCCTTGAAAATGTCTAAATTAATGTTTTGAGCTAGGCGTTTTGATACAGTCAGACTCTTACCAAAATGGCCTAGGTGAGGCGTTTCGAAATGAGTATAGGACGTTTCGATACGGTCATAACTGTATTAACTAACTTTTGGACTTTTGCTCAACCGTTTCGATATGGTTTCACTCGTTCTGAAACATGTCCCATGTTTCAAATATGTTTAATGGAAAAATTGAGAGGAAATGATAACGTGATGACTCACCTGTTTATTGCTGCTCTTCCCATGTGA
The DNA here is from genome assembly GCA_958450335.1 of Hibiscus tridactylites. NCBI lineage: Eukaryota > Viridiplantae > Streptophyta > Magnoliopsida > Malvales > Malvaceae > Hibiscus > Hibiscus tridactylites. The sequence goes on along the minus strand of OY288268.1, from coordinate 31,702,388 downwards.
TTATCATTAGGAAAGATGACTAGAGGTTATTTATATGTTTAATTTTGAAAAGATATAAAAGATAGATAATAATATTATATAGCTTACCCTTGGATGAGGGAAACTTTTCCATTGGCTAAAAGTGAGGTGGGGAAATGATTAAAGATATGGTTTTATTAAAATGAATAAAAGAAAAGCTTTCATCTTTGTTGGCCTCACCGAGTCCTATTCTTTATCTTCTTGTTTTGAGAGAACAGACACACACCTCCATTGTCTTCAACCTTGAGCACCTAAGCATACACCTCTCCATTTGAGATCCTAAAGCTTAAGCTTTTCTAGATTTAAGAACATCAATTCATAGCTATCGATCGGGTAAGTGAAAGCCCTAAGTTAATCATCGATTCTCTTGATTATTAGATGATCAATTCCAAGCTTTAAGATAAGCTTTTTCTAATAGCTAGTGGCTATTCAAGAATCGATATTGTCATATTGATTCTAATAACTCCTTATTGCTCCTCCTAGTTCAAGAAGTGGAAAAGACTAACCCATCGTCTCCATCGAAAGCTAGGAATAAAGGAATCACCATCCGAGAGCCATATGAGCTTCGGATTATCGAGGTGAGTGTAGTCAGAGTCTCAGAATTAGGCGACGAGTCTTTCTGAATTCATCCTTATTGATTTAGGTTGTTTACTAACCATTGGATTAAAGGGGTTTTGTATAAAGTATCATTGAAAACCATATTGGTAAGTTTGGTAAGTATTGCATTGATTCATCGTCCAGAGCATTGCTATTATTGTTATAGAAATCATTGAAGCATTGCCATGTAAAAATCATTGACATGTGTTTATTTCTATTGCCTATTGCCATGACCATGTGATTGATGAGGTATTGCTATTGAATCATTGATATTGAACTATTGTCATTAAATCGTTGATATTGAATTATTGTCATTGAACCATTGGTATTGAGCTATTGTTATCGGACCTTGGGATCGAAGTATTGGATACAGTTGGCATGCCATAGAATTCATGAGCTCAGTGGTACGAAGATTATACGGTGTATGTGGATAAAGTGCTCCGAATGACTTGTCAAGTTTGCTTGAAAATGACTTAACATGCTTCTTTGGCTTAAATGGTGAAAACGTAGTAAACGTATCTGAACGATGATGAAACTTGGCATGACAATAGTTTATAGCATTGGAATATTTTTTTTATAAAGTTTCATTGCATTTGGACATCATTTGGTAGGCTAAATCGAATGAAAACCAGCAAGAATCTGTCATTACAGGCCAGGCCGTATCGAAACAGGTGATGGCGTTTCGATACGGGTAAGCATAATTGAACCTAAGAAAATAGGGCGTATCGAAAAGGATTAGGTACGTACCGAAACATTTTGTCACTGGAATCCCTCGTTTCGATACAAGTGCATAGCTTATCGAGACGGGTCAAAGTCAAAGGAAGTCAACCCGTACCGATACAGGGCTTGCCCGTGTCGATATAGTCAAAAGAGAAAAGTCAACAAGGTTGACCATCGTTCACCTGTATCGAAACAACCTTGAGCGTTTCGATACATGGTTAGTTAAATCGATTAAAAAGGCATAATATGAAGGTTTACATTGTTTACAGATTAGTCACTGTATTTTAAAAGATTAAATTAAATGAGTTAATAGACTCCAAATTGTATGAAATTTTACAGGCTAGTTAATGATGTATTGAATTTTATTATGGCATCGTCTGATGCATCGAAGGATCTCTAAGTTGTAATATTTACGAAATAGTCCTTAAAACTTGTAATAGCTACAATTTGGTCATAATTGGTTAATTACTATTTTCCAATGAGTGAATTGGACTAAGATGTACATCCGGTAAAGTTTTTTTTATGAAATATTGTCTAAGTGTTGAAATTGGAATGAAATTTTATCATACCGGTCACCGTATCGTTCATCGGTAGCACGCTCCGACCTGGTTCTCAACTAGGCCGGGAAGGGGGTTTTATAGGAGAGCATCACGTCGGATATTGTCTTACTCCCACTTAGGGGTGAAAAACCTGGGTTTAAGGTTTATGCATGAATGTCCGATATAGCATACACAAAACTACACCCATTCTTCCTAAAATCCATCGAACAATTCTTTAGAAAAGATTAAATTCATATTAATGATCGAAATGCCAAAATGCTACGTGAAATTAAGTAATAGGTCTGACTCTCAATTTTATCCCCAACGGAGTCGCCAAGATGTTGAGGCCGTTTTTTTGAAGACCCATTTGTGGAAAAATAGCCTGACGATTAGGGTTTTGGAAATCGGGGTTTCTCATTTTAATTTGATCTTTAAATTAGGGGTTTTTCCATTTTTAATCAAATTCCTTTATTTGCTTAAAAATCGTTTTGGTGTTTTCACCGATCACTTTGGTAGACTTGACACCATAAAAAGCAGACGAGGGATTCTTTTAATAAAATTCGGGTTTGAGAGTCGGATACGTGTAGGGATGGGTTAGCACCCCTACATACGCATGTTATCGGTACCTTATTAATTTCGCGTGACATTTTGGCATTTCGAACATTAATTAGAATTTAATTAAATCGTTTAATTATAAAATAGATTCCGTTTCGAATGATAATATCCTTTAGTAAGAAAATGTATTTTGGACGAATATAATTATGAAACGTCTAGTTACATTAGGACACTTCAATTTATATTCAAAATGTACCTCAACACAAAAGGTTTGATGCATGTCAAATTATTGTCTTGTCCTTTTTTAGTAAGACCTAATTTAGGCTCCATCAATTTAATTAATTAAGAATCTAAGAATATTATTATTTTTGGACCTAAAAAGTAACATCCAAATAATATTGACACTACTTTTAATGAGTCCAAAAGTAATAACATTCCTAATCTTAAAGTGACAATATTGTTTATCTTATTTTAATTTTTTAATTTTATTTAATTTAATTAGGTGAATACAATTTTCTAAGTTTAAATATAATGTTGAAATTCTTATTTGAATATCCATTGGTTAACACCACATTTGAATGTGACACTAACCAATCTTAGACATTCAAATTTGATTTCAATATCTATTTATTTTTTACAATGTTCTTTTCCTATTCAATTATGTGGTTAAGATACTTAGGCTATAGGCTCTAACTATATTAAATATGTGATTAAAATTTATCTAACAAGCATCCTAATATGCATTATATTTAAAACATTCAAACATATAATTTAAACAATTAAATTAAATGATTAAGCAATTAAAAAAATTGAATTAACATGAAAGAAGTAACCCAAATCTAATTTTATTAATATATTTGGCTCAATTACACTACCCAAAAAAAGCCCGAAATATCATATTTAGTTAATAACCCAGTGGCCCATTTCATTCAAACCCAAATCGCACAACCCAATCAAAATTCGGCCCAGATTGCCAAACCCATCTCCATCGGGTTACGACCTGCATCCATGCCCACGTAAAAACACACAGATCCTTTTGACCCGTTTCTCATGTTAAACTCGGTATAAAAGGGGAAAACCGAGTCAACCCGACCATTTGCAACATTCCCACTCTCTCTCCTCATTCTCTTCTCTCTCTCTCTCTAAATCTTATGTCCATAAACACTTCCTACCTAGAAAACCAACACCCAACTCGACCAAAACACACAAATTCGGCCATGTTCTTCTCTAGTTCTTCCATTCCCCCTATTTGATCTTCACAAACCCTAAAACTTCACCCCCAATCTTATTTTTGAAGATCAAACCATCCACAAATCCAAGAACAGATCAAGAACCCTCTCAAAAACTCACTTTAATCCTTTTTCATCCAAAAAACACTTTCCGATCTGTTTTCCCTTTACTGAAAACGACACCGGCCATCGGTTGTCACTTCCTGTCATCTTCTTCGGCCGTTCTCTGTAATTTCGATCAACTTCAACCTTTTGCTAGTGACCAGAATTATTCTGATCATCTTCTTCGACCAAACTAAACCCTCCGGCCGTCGTCTACAACTTCCGACCACCGTCTCCGTCATCGTCGGAACCCTAAGTCTACCTAAATCACTTACTTTTCCGTTCTAAACCTAGATCTAAACCATGTTTCATCATAAACGACCCCCTTCTCCTACTTAATCTACCTACCTGAACAAAAAAATGAACATCTCTCTATCATTTTCGACTCCGGCCAACCCTATTTCCTCACTCTTACGCACTCCGGCGGCACTCGCGATGGCCAAAACTTTAGATAAGTGTCTTTTCCCTCTTTTATTTATAATTTTAGTTTCATATTTCTAATTTGTTTTAGGTTTAGACACTATTTTAGGTTTTTTAGAACTTAGATCTAGGGTTTTTAGTTTATGTTTTTAAGGAATCTTGAGTTTATGCCTATAATCTTGTGGTTTTGATGTAGCAAATGACAAGAGAAGAAGGAAAACTACCTTTCGACAAGCTCAGGTGACGTTGCGGTTGCTCTGACCGTCGTCAACGGTGTTCGATCAGCTTCGCGATGACTTCTCGGCTTTCTGATAACTCCTCCACTTCTGTCTTTTCGAATTCTTTTTTCTCTCTCCTTTTGCAATTATTAGTGTAATGATTGCGTATTAATTGATGCTTTTCTCTTTCTTTGCGGGTATTTATATCGGTCAGTTTTGGTGACGTCACCGTCTTTGCTGGCGAAGCTAGCTGGTTCCAAACGAGCAGCAATCCGTATGAGAGCTTTCGAGCAAATGGGGTAATGTCACGTGTCTCGGTTTTGGTGAGCTAAAAAAACACGAATTGGGCTCTTTGGTTTTTTGTGTTTGTTTGGGTGAATTTGTCTATATTTTTGGCGGGAATTAGGTTTTTATGTTTGTTTGGGTCCAGTTTTAAAAAAATGGGTTAGCAATATATGGGCTCAACTTATATTATTGGGTTTTAGAATTTTTGTAAAGGGGTTTTTTATATTGTAAATAGACACTATATTATATATATGGGTTGTTTTATTATTTTTGATATATTTTTAATATTCGGTATCCGATGTGTGTGTAGTCGAACAAAAATCGGGTATCACACAAGCATGCAATAATTTCTCATTTATCCAATAAATTATTTGATGTTTATTGTTCATACAAGGAAGTCAAGCAGATTTGGGATTCTATGATTCTCAAGTACACTGTTGAGGATATTAGAAAATAAAAATTTGTTGTTGAAAATTTTTACAAGTGGAAGATGACCGACGAAAAAGACATCAACACTTAGATTAATGAGTACCGTAAGCTGCTGAAAAATATTAAAGCTGAAAATATCAATCTGTTAGATGAAATTGTTGCAGGAATACTCATTGAACAATTGTCTGATTCGTGGAATGACTGCAAGCAACAGTTGAGACACAAGTCAAAGCAATTATCTTTAACTGACTTGATTACTCACATCATCATGAAGATACGAATATGAAGGATTTAAAAGCTAAAAAAATGAGAGGAATGACCGTGAAAACTTATCTGGTAGAGGATCATAATCTACATCAAAATAAAAAGGTTTGCTCACAACTATAACAATAAATATAATTATGTTCATAAGATTGCTAACCATGCCTTTAAGAAAAAAGATAATTGTTATGTATGTGAAAAACCAGGTCATCATGCTCATCAATGTAGGAAAAGAGTGAAGAGGAATAATCCTCCTCAGCAAAGGGTTAACTTAATTGAAGGAGATGACATAATAATTGATGTGATTTCTCAAGCTCTTTTTATTGCCAATGTGAAAGATTAGGTGGTAGATTCTGGTGCAACAAAGCACATTTGTGCTGATAGAAATGCCTTTTCCTCTTATACTCTAATAGGGAATGAAAATAAGATGATCTACCCTTCTGATTCTCGCACCACCAAAGTTCATGAAAAAAAGAAAATATCATTGAAACTCACATCTGGCAAGACATTGGAGTTAACTGATGTGTTGTTTGTACCTGAGATTAGAATGAATTTGATTTTTGTTTTCCTCTTGATTAAGGTTGGGGTGAAAGTTTTCTTTGTATCTGATAAACTAGTAATTACTAAGAATTATATTTTTATTGGGAAGGGTTATTGTAACCAGGGACTCTTTGTGTTGAATGCTTTTGAAATTATTAATTATGCATCTTCTTCTTTGACTTATTTGATTGATCCACTTAATATGTGGCATGCAATATTAGGGTATGTTAATATCTCTTATATTAAGAAAATGCTATCGTTGGGTTTAATAATTTTTTTAATAATGAGCACTTTGATAAATGTGAAACTTGTGTTGAGTCTAAATTAACTAAAAAGTTTTGTCATATTGTTTAAAGAGAGGCTAAATTTAATTTAATTCACACTGATCTAGAAGACCTGAAACAAATCATGTCTAGAGGTGGCAAAAATTATTATGTTACTTTTATAGATGAGTGTTCATGATACACTAAAGTCTATTTGCTTAGAAATAAAGATGAAGCCTTCAATATGTTTCTAATTTATAAAGTTGAAGTAGAAAATCAGTTAAACAAAAAGATTAAGAGAATTAAATCAAATAGAGGTGGTGAGTATGTTTTGTATAACAAATAATCCATGAAATAACTCCTCCTTATTCACTTCAGTCAAATGGTGTAGTTGAACGAAAAAAATAGAACCTTTAAAGTAATGGTGAATGCTATGATTATTAGTTCTTTTGCACCTGATAATTTGTGGGGTGAAGCATTATTGTCTGCATGTCATTTACAAAATAGGATACCATATAAAAAGACTGGTAAAATACCATATGAATTGTGGAAAGACTATTCATCTAACCTTAAATATTTAAAAGTGTGGAGGTGTCCTGCTAAAGTTATGTAGCCTAATTCTAAAAAGAGAAAAAATGGTTCTAAAACCTCTGATTGTATGTTCATAGGATATGTTGAACATAGTGCTGCATATAAATTTCTTGTTTTGAAAAGTGTAGGGTACACTTTGGAAGGACCTCCAACTCTGTTGTTTTGCCATTGATTTAAAACTTTACTTGGACTAAGGGTGGTTGTAGCTTAATGACGAAAAAAGTGTTATTCTAATATGTTAGAGATTAAAATTTCATCTTTTTAAATAATATTTTTTTAAAAGTTCGAATCAATTTTTGTTATAACTTTATCCAACATTACAATAGTATTAATAATTTTAATATCTAAAATAAAAATAACAATAGTATTAATAATTATTAATATTTTAAATAAAAAATAAATGCTAATTAAACATACAAAGACGGATTTTTCGTCGGTATATGTGTTTTATACAAATCTACATGATACATATACCGACGGAAAAAACCATTAGTAAAAGTCAGAATCAATTTTAACAAAAATTTATCGTCAGTAAAGCTTAAACTTATAGCGAAGGACGTATCGTTAGTAAAAATTTGTTGTTATATATGTATCATATATACCGACGGAATTCGTCCATCGGAATAGGTACACTAATTTGTCAGGGTAGGTCATACCTATACCTACAGTTGTTTTCGTCGGTATAGGGTCCCAACATCTATATCGACGGTGTTTTCCATTGTTATAAATATATACCGACTAGCGTTTTACTAACGGTTGTTTGTCTGTCGAAATATTATTTTTGTATGTCGGTAAAGGATTTTGGACCATATAACGTATTTCTCGGTCGTGAATATCTAAATAGGACGAACCGCCTCGTGGATATCTTTACTTCGGAACAAAGCAATTAGAATTAGGCTCGATCAAATGGAATGTGTGTTATCCATATATTATAGGTGTTTTACCGATAATTTTCTGTCCGTCAGCCATTTTTTGTATAGTGTATAGTGAAAATGTTATGTATATTATTGTTGTTGTTTTTGGTCGGTGCTCAAGGCATTCCATCATGCCAAATTTTGGATGATCAAACAAGCTTTTATTACACAGAAGTTGAAGTTGACAAGATGTACAAAGAAGGGAACAGTGATAAAGCTAGTTTTAAGAACAACATAAAGTTACTGCCATTTCTCATAAGCAAACGGTCATTCCCACCCATTTTTTCATTCTCACATTGAGACTGATCCATTTGCTTCAACATAAATTCATAGCTTTAGATACCAAGTATAATGAGAAAGGGCTACTCTGTGGCAGCAACAACTGCTGGCCCCTCCACCTGAAATCCAAAATCACCAAACCAAACATAAATAGATGAAAGATAATGTGGTTTAACTGATTCTTTACAGCTGGTTGCAATGGACAATGGAGCCATTAACAACAAACATTTCTCATCAACAAATCGATACAAGATTTATAAGTTAGTGACGCCAATTCGTTAAAAACCCCAAAGTAAAAATTAAAATACATAGTTTGTGTGTGTATTGGTCAAAAAATGATGTTACCTTAAATGTAGCACCCCATATCTCCTCTTCTTCAGCAGGAACAGCAGTTATCTTGTTCTTAGGATTCTCATAGCTTCTGATTTCTCCAACTGCTGTGGAGTAGAAACAGCCTGTGGGGATGAACATGGAGCTTGTCAATTGAAGTTAACAAATAATAATAATAAAGCTGCAAACTGTTTTAGAGGAATCCACCTTGAGGGAAAGAAGCAAGAGATTTGCCACAGGCACCTTTAAGCAATTCAGCATTATCAGCAAAGGCCACATATCCGTCAGCAGTGATTCCCCAATAGAGAGGAACCTTACCAAATTGATCCTGTCAGAATCATACCACCTCATTTGTTGTCACACACTAACCAAATTGTTCAAGATTAAGTAGGTGAGACTTAAAGTTAGTCTTATCTAAGATTAAGTAGGTGAGACTTAAAGTTAGTCTTATTTAAGATTAAGTAGGTGAGACTTATAATACAGGTATGAACCTATTTTCTTCTATGTTTTTGGAGATATTTTTATATTTATGTGTTGGACACGAGTATGAGGTACATATGAGAGTAGTGCGCTTACAGAAGCCACAAACAGAGTGGAGGTGGGCTTGTCAAAGACAATGAAAGCAAAGCTCCCAATGAGATGGCCAACCACATGATTTGGAGGGTAAGGTGCTCTGTCCCGAAGAGCCTTGTAAGCTTCAATAACCAATATCACCTCATTTGCTGACTTTGCAAGCCCATATTGCTGCTTTAAACTCCCCAAGTTTTCAAGGGACCCCTCAAACATGCAGAAGATTTCATCTTTCACACCAAATGATCTACAACATACAACTTCATATCAATAATAATAATAAATTTTATAATTAAATTTTAAAACAAAAATGACCAAAAAATGCATCTGTTTCTTAGCTTCTCATCCTTTCTCAGTCTTTTTTATGATTTTTCATCGAAACAATCATCAGCCAAAAATAATTAAATTATCCGATTAAACTAATTACAGAAATTCCTCAGTTAGTTCGAAAGCACTCGTTTGATCAACTGAAGTTCGATTTATAATTAATATTAAAATTAAAGTTTTAAATTCAAATCCTTTTTTATTAAACTTCAAATCAAGGATTGAGATCAAGCTCAGCCAATACCATGTAACTAGTATTATTTTACCTGGGCTGAAATGGGGACTCGTTATGGTGCGAATAAGCGAATTTAACATGGTCTCCGATCTGCATGGACACGCCGGAGGAGTTCGTCTCGAGGAACCGTTTCACCAGAGCGTCCGCCGTTATCTTAGGGGACGGAGTACGGCAGCCGGCCGCCACCAACTCGCCCGGAGGGGAAACTATCGAACTGCTAAATACTCCCAACATTTCCTCTCCCAGATTAAACGACGATTTTTTGTTTCTTATGTGGGAACTAAAAAAGATAAATAAATCTCGAATATAGGAATGGAAAGACGGAAAGGAACGCGATTCGATTTATAGGGAAAAATTATATCTGCTGAGGGCAGTACCGTAAATATATATTTTTCTTTTATATGAGTAATTACTTCACTTTTCTTTTGTCGTTTTGTGAGTAATAAAATGGGGGATTGATTAATAGTCCAAAAGGAGGACGTGGCACGTGATGGTGGACGCTGACGTATCGAGACGTGGGCCGTGGGGTCCATGCTAAGGCTCATCTTTGTGGATTAGCAGCTCGCTCACTTGTTTTGCTTATTATTAAATAAACTTAAATGAAAAATCAACCCATAAATTATGAGGGTGTTTGGCAAATGACTGATAGATGGTAGTTGATTACGGTAACTAGTTTAACCAACTGATTTTATTAGTTGATTTAAACTCATTTGATTAACTGTTTATATAAAGTGTTTAGTAAAATTTACATGATAGCTGATATTGATAAATGACAAATAAAGGTATGATACATTTAGTTGTTAAGTACATATATATTTTATAATTTTAGTATGGAGTTTTGGTACCGGTAAGCTCCTTCGAGTACCGGCACTCAAAGCCCCGTACATATACTCAACCCTTGAGTAGTGGTACACAGATCCTTCAACGACTAGTTTTGTTTGAATTTATTGCAGGTACCAATACCCACTAGACATAATGCTTTTTATGAAGGAAAAACACTCTCCAATGACTCAAAGCTTTCCCCGATTGTCTTAAACGTTCATGAACTCATTAGAAGGTTTAAAAGACATCTCCAAGCAGCTATGGAAATACAAGAAACATCCTTATTAGGGGTGTTCATTGTAGGTTAACCATACCATTTAGCTTAAACGGTTGGTTAACTGTTATAGCGGTTATTAATTGTAACCTAACCGTTAATAATCGTTAAAAAATGGTTAACCGTTAATTTTTTAAATGGTTAACCGTTAAGAAACAGTTTGGTTATAGGTTAACCTATAACCTATTATAATTTTCTTTTCAAATGTGTAGAACTAATTGTTTTGATATAATATTTGAAAAATGGTTTGGACTAAATTGAAAAGAATTTAAAATATGCTTTTAGTCAAAACAACTTGAAAATATGTTTAAAGGTTTTTATATGGTTTTGGAGTAATTTAAAGTGCATTTAAAATAGTCAAAACTAAGTTTTTAATGTAACTGTACCGATACGGTATGTTACCGTATTGATACCCTTTAGGGTTTTAACTACATTGATTTTTCAGTAGCCAAAACTCGTACCGATACGCTTTGACCGTATCGATACAGTTTGCTTTAAATGCCCAACGGCTAGTTCGCGTACCGATACGCCCAACTACCCCCAACGGTCAAATTCCCAATGATCTTTTAAATTGCAGGACCGTACAGATACGCTTGCTACGCGTATCGATACACACCAGCTGGAAGTGCTCAACAGCTATTTCCTTATCGGGACCGTATCGATACGATTTGAGGAGTATCAATACGCTAAGCTGCAGAACTGCATTTATGGTGGGAAATAAAGGCTCTAACGGCTTTAATTCAACCCCAACGGTCCTCAACGGCTACAAACTCAATTATGAGTATAAAAGGGACCTCCAAACATCAAGAGTTGGTAAATGCTTCAATTGTAACAACATTATGATGTCAAATTGTCTTTAGAGCTTAAATTGTACATTTCTAGTATAGACAACACTTGTGAGCCAAAATTGCTCAAGTGTTTAAGATTGGGTGAGTGTGCTTAGAGTTGCAAACACATACCTATTAGAGGGATTTCAAGTTTGCTCAAATTTCTCTTGTAAAGAGGGTTTACTCAAGCTTTGGGTCGGAAAGCTTTGAGTGTGTAAAGGTTGCCTCCTTAGCCTAGAAAAGTAGATGAAATTCAAGAGTGAATTTGGTGAAATCCTTAGTGGGAAGCTAAGATAGTGGACGTAGGTGCTTGTTAGAAGGTCGAACCACTATAAATTCTTGTGTCCATTGTCCAATTTTTACCTCCTACAAAATCACCCAAAATCTAACTTCTCCACCACTTAGCTATCTAAATCGATTGAAGTAAATCGAGCCCATCAAGCCCAACAATTGGTATCAGAGTGAGGCTCAATCAAAGGGGATTAACATCATATTGAGGCGATCCGGGAAGCTTGATACATCAATTCAATCAACCGGTCAAATGGTACAATCCATCGACAAGTCACCATTTTTCAACGGGACCAACTACGCTCATTGGAAGATTAGAATGAAGTTCTTCATTAAATCCAAAGACTACAAGCTTTGGGATGTTGTTGAAGAAGATCCTTATGTGCAACAAAGAGTAAAGGCGGAATGGAGTATGGATGATCGCAAGAAGATGGAGCTAAATTGCAAGGCTTTACACATCCTCTTTTGTGCATTTAGCCCCAACATTTATGAGAAGATGTCCTCTTGTGAAAATGCCAAGGAAGCGTGGGACAAGCTTGAAGTTACATACGAGGGAACAAACGAAGTAAAGGAGACCAAGTTCGGCCTCCTCAACCACGAGTATGAGAACTCCAAGATGAAACCGGATGGAGACATCACAAAGACTTTCAATAGATTCTCCACCATCACAAATGGACTCAAAGGCTATGCAGAAATCATTTCGGAAGACAAGCTTGTCCGAAAGCTTCTTTATTCTCTTCTCGAGTCATGGGACTCAAAGAAGACCGCCATCATCGAAGCCAAAAATCTCAAGACCTTGAAGCTAGATGAACTCATGGGGTCTATTCTCACTCATAAAATAATGAAGAAGAAAAAGAAGAGGAGGAGAAGAAGGAAGAGATAAAGAAGATGAGGAAGAAGAAAATCATGGAGCTAGGCATCAACGCGAGTGTCGTTGCTCTAAAATCCTCCACATGCCAACACGTTTATTTGAGCGAGGAGGAAAGTGAAGATGAAGAGATGGTTCATCTCTTCAAGAAATTCACCCGATTCATGAAGAGCGAGATGGCTAAATCCAAGCATGAATCGAAGAAGAAGATGAATGATTCCCACAAGTCCGACAAAAAGGGATCATCTTAAAAAAACATATGTGGCGACATTGAGTGATGAAGACTCCACCGACGATGAGGTAGCTCACCTATACTTCATGGCTCTCAATGAGAGGGAGGTAATCTCTAACTCATCTATTTCAAATTCATATACATTTGATGAGTTAAAAGATGCCTATGATGATTTTCTTTTGGAATTTAAAGCATCATTTTCTAAAAACAAAAAATTGCTTTCTAATTTGAAAAAGGGAAATGATTTGCTTTCCAAAACAAATATAGAGATTGAAGTAAAAATTAAGTATTTTGAACTTAAAGTTTCAAGTTTACAAGAATTGCTTCAAACGATTGAAAAAGATCATCAAAAGGAGATTGATGATCTTAAGAAAGAAAAAGATTTGATTTTCCAATGAACTCCAAAAGAAAAACAATTTGGGAAAAATCAAATTTTTACATTAGACAATCTAGTGCCCCTAGATTTTTTTAATTGTAAAGTTTTTAGAAGTATTTGGGTCCCAAAAGGACTAAATACTTCAACTAAAAGGGATGAGATTGAAAAATGAATTCCGAAGATGACAAAATTATGTGCCACTAACGTCTATGGACCCAAAGCAATTCGAATACCAAAAATTACTTGATTGTCTTTTGTTAGGTGTGATAGAGAGTGATCAACATGTCCAAATTTGAGGGGGAGCTCCATGCACACAAAGAGAGCACTTAAAGAATGAAGGCTTCACATCCTCCCTTGAATTCAAGTGTGGTAAAATTAGTTGAATTTATTTTTCTTTAGTTTTATTTCTTTTAATTCAACTAGTTTAATCATATATGTTAGACTAACATTGTTTGATGCTTTGAGTAAGGGGGAGCCAATTTTAAAACCAAAAGTTTTTAATTGTGTCAAATTTTTTAAACCTCCTATATTTTTTGAGCTTAATGTATTTTAAATTCTTTTTGATATAACAAAAAGGGGAGAAATGGTTTGAAAACTGATTTTTCAAGAGAATAAGGGGGCTTTAATTTCAAAATTTTAAAATACTAAGGGGGAGAATCCCAAACAATTTTTCAAGTTGGTTTTATTATATCAAAAGGGGGACATTGTAGAACTAATTAGTTTGATACTCCCTCCGTCCCATAAAAAATGCCTCTTATTGACTTTTTGAAAGTCAAAATTTTTAAACTTTGATTATTATTATATTGAATATTTTAAATAATTAATTTTTATAAAATATATATTTGAAAACTACTCGATTAGAGGTTTTTAAAATATATTTTTTTCATATTTTTATCAATGATACATTTTAAATAATTATGAGTTAAAGTTGAAAAAATTGACCCAAAAAAAGTCAATAAGGGACAAAAATTGTGAGACGGAGGGAGTATAATATTTGAAAAATATTTTAGACTAAATTGAAAAGAATTTAAAACATTCTTTTAGTCAAAAACAACTTGAAAATATGCTTAAGGGTTTTTATAAGGCTTTGGAATAATTTAAAGTGCATTTAAAATAGTCAAAACCAAGCTTTTAATGTAACCGTACCGATACAGTATGTTACCGTAACGATACCCTTTAGGGTTTTAACTATAGTGATTTTCCAGTAGCCAAAATTCGTACTGATACGCTTTGTCCGTATCGATACGGTTTGCTTTAAATGCCCAACGGCTAGTTCGCGTACCGATACGCCCAACTACCCCCAATGGTCAAATTCCCAACGGTTTTTTAAATTGCAGGATTGTACCGATACGCTTGCTACGCGTAAAGATACGCACCAGTTGGAAGTGCTCAATGACTATTTTCTTATCGGGACCGTATCGATGCGATTTGAGGAGTATCGATACGCTAAGCTGTAGAACTGCATTTATGGTGGGAAATAAAGGCTCCAACGGCTCTAATTCAACCCCAACAGTCCTCAATGGCTACAAACTCAATTAGGATTATAAAAGGGACCTCAAAGCATTAAGAGTTGGTGAATGCTTCAATTGTAACAACATTATGATGTCAAATTCTCTTTAGAGCTTAAATTGTATATTTCTATTATAGACAACACTTGTGAGCCAAAATTGTCAAATTTGCTCAAGTGTTTAGGATTGGGTGAGTGTGCTTAGAGTTGCAAACACATACCTATTAGAGGGATTTCAAGTTTGCTCAAATTTCTCTTGTAAAGAGGGTTTACTCAAGCTTTGAGTTAGAAAGCTTTGAGTGTGTAAAGGTTGCCCTCCTTAGCCTAGAAAAGGGGAAGAAATTCAAGAGTGAATTTGGTGAAATCCTTAGTGGGAAGCTAAGGTAGTGAATATAGGTGCTTGTTAGAAGGCCGAACCACTATAAATCTTTGTGTCTATTGTCCAATTTTTACCTCACACAAAAACACCCAAAATCCAACTTCTCCACCACTTGGCTATCTAAATCGGTTGAAGTAAATCGAGCCTATCAAGCCCAACAAAATGAACATTATTTCTTTTTAGAATAATAAATATATTTCTCCCATGGAGATTGTATTAATGTTTTTAAAAAAAGCCCCCAAAATAGGGAGATTTAAAACGTAAACTTCATGCTTAGATTTTAAGAAAAGTACATATAGGTTAATTATTAACCGTCTTTTTTAACTGTTCGGTTAACTGAAACCGTTTATCCTTAACGATTAGGTTAATTAACCTATAAAATAAATGGTTATACCGGTTAATGGTTACAGTTTATTTTGCACACCCCAATCGTTACCAACATTCAATGTTAGAGAAATCATTTTTGTGCTTGTAAAGTTTACTTTTTTTTCATTAGAATACACTTTTGAGCTTAATTGTTATATTTTCTAAAATGTTAGGTTTTGGGTGAGAGTTTAAATTTGCAAACAATTTGCCTTGTGAGGTTTTTCTCTTGTTTGCTAAATTGTATTTTCTTTTAGGAAGAGAGTGTCTCAAAGCTTTAAGGGTTGGCAAGGTTCTCTCTTTTTCCTTAAAAGAAAACAAATTTAGTGGATTTGTGGAGAATCCTTAGTGGGAAGCTAAGGGAGTGGATGTAGATTTAGTTTAGAAGATGAATTATTATAAATTCTTGTGTCAAATTTTAATTTCCTATGATGTAGATTTAGTTTAGAAGTTGAACTATTATAAATTCTTGTGTCAAATTTTAATTTCCTATGATGTAGATTTAGTTTAGAAGTTGAACTATTATAAATTCTTGTGTCAAATTTTAATTTCCTATTGTTTCCACCAATTTCACTCAAAGGCCAATTCACTCCTCTTGACATATTTGGTTGATCGTTTCGAGCCCTACATCATGTGACACTCCTTCCAAGTCCTTTTCCATTATGATGCACTCGTCATGAATCATTTCAAATTCATTAAACACATCATCAAACAATTTTCTATTACGTCTTCTCCATAGTAACCAACATAATATTGTGAAACATGTCTCCCACCAGTAGTAACATGGAGAAAACGATTAGGCTGTAGAAGATTAGTTCACACCTAATCCCTCACAAGTATGTTAAAGAACTCGGCTAGTTTTGTTGAAGGAATCAACAACTTCTATAAATTTTGCGTTGTAGAATAAAAACGAAGTACATGGGAAATAGACTCCACTTCCTTTCCACGTATTGAACACACCTCATTGGTCGTTAAGTGTCTCGTTATTCAATATTTATTTGTAAGTAACCTATCATGCATTACTAGCCAAATAAAAACTCGAACACGTTAGGGAATTCCCAACTTACAAATCTCTCCACGATGAAATTACCGCAATTCAATATATGGCAGATTCAAGAAGCACATCTTGAAGACGTTGCCAATCCCAACTACCATCCATTGATATCCAATCCGCAACCAAGGGTCCATTAAGGACAACTGGCTCAAGGCACTCACTTCTTAAAGGTCCATTCTTATCCACCCAAACATCATTCCAAAACTCAACTTGGCGACCATTTTTAATACTCCACTGGATACCACCACAAACCAATTCCTACACAAAATGTAAACCTCGCCATAGTCTTGAACAATTGCTAGCTGTAAGTTCCATGGAACAAGCTCAATCCAATTATATTTTGCCTTGATTACTAGTACCCAAAGCTTATTAGAATTATTCATGAGTTGAAAGCCTAGCTTTCTAAGGAATGCAATAGTTCGACAACGATAATCTTTGAAGACTAAACCTTTGGCCTTCAACGACTTCTATAATGTTTTTCAATCAACTAAGTTAATCTTCTATTGAATATTGAACTCGTGCACTTTGGGAACGGTAGAGAAGACAAAAGGTTGAGAATTAGAAGCGATAAAGAAAAGAGAGATTTTATTATTATTAATGAATAAAACTGCTCAAAATACAATAAGTAAAATATCCTATACATACTAATAAAGAACTAAATAAAGAACCCCTCTAACTATCCTAAATAATGTAACTAACCTAACTAACTAGAACTTGACAGATCCTATTAGCCCCCCTCAAGTTGGAGCATACAAATTTTGTATGCCCAACTTGAATATGGAGTCTTTAAACAATGTGGAATGTAAAGCTTTACTGAAACAATCAGCCACTTGATGATGTGTAGAGACATGCATAAGAGTAATTGTACCATTCTGAATCTTCTCGTGAATCAAATGACAATCGATCTCAATGTGCTTGGTTCTCTCATGTTGAATGGGGTTTTCTGCAAGTTTAGTAGCAAACAAGTTGTCACAATACAAATTTGCAGAAGAATGAACTACTTGCAAATCAGAAAGAAGATAATTCAGCGATTGAATTTCACAGGTGACAAATGTCATAGCCCTATACTCAGCCTCACTGGATGACTTGGAAATGGTCTGTTGCTTCTTAGACTTCCAGGAAACAAGGGATGTACCTAGAAAAACACAAAATCTTGTTATAGAACGCCTAGAATCAGGACATGTAGCCCAATCAGAATCTGAAAAGGCATTAAGTTTCAAGTTGTTGCCAGCTGGAAAAAACAAACCTTTGCCTGGAGATCCTTTAAGATAACGTAAAACTCTGTGTGCTGCAGTTATGTATATGTCAGTAGGAGCAGCAAGATATTGGAAAAATTGTTGAACAACATATGTGATGTCTGGTCTAATATTAGTTAAATAAAGAAGTTTCCCAACAAGCCTTCTATAAGGTGTTATATCAATTAAAGGTGTTCCTTCTGATTTAGAAAGTTTGCTTTTAGGAAGAATAGGAGTAGGCATAGGTTTAGAACCTATGAAACCAGTCTCTTCAAGTAATTCAATGGTATATTTCCTTTGACATAGATTTATACCTTTCTTAGACCGGACAACTTCAAGACCCAAAAAAATTTCAGATCACCTAGATCTTTAATTTTAAAAGTATTATGTAAAAAATTCTTAATAGTGGTTATCTCATGAGAATTAGGACTAGTAAGTATAATATCATCGACATACACAGCTAAGACAATGAAATCAGCACCAGTGCCTTTAACAAAAATAGAAGTATCAGAGGTGGCTTGTTTAAAACCTTGAGAAAGTAAGAGACTCTCAATCTGTCATTCCATTGTTTGCTGGCTTGTTTTAAACCATAAAAACTTTTATTCAATTTTCAAACTAAACCAGGTTCCTTAGTCTCAAAACCAGAAGGGGGTTCCATATAAACCTCTTCAATCAAAAAACCATGCAACAAGGCACTATTGACATTTAATTGTTGTAAATTCTAACCTTTAGCAGCAGCCACAACTATTATGGTCCTAATAGTAGTCAATTTAGTAATTGGACTAAAAGTATGCAAGAAATATATGCCTGGTTGTTGAGTATAGCCTTTATCACTAGCCTAGCTTTGTATCTATCTAGAGTACCATCAGATTTTAACTTGGTTCTATAGACCCATTTACACCCAATGGCTTGTTTATTAGGAGGAAGAGGTATCAAATCCCATGTATTATTATTTTGCAAAGCTAGAATTTCTTCATTCATTGCTTTTCTCCAGCAATCATGAAGAACAGCTTGTGTATAGGACTTAGGCTCACTCAAAATAGCAACATTATGAACATAAGATTGATATTGAGTAGATAAAGAGTCATAAGATAACACATGTGCAATATTATGAGGAGAAGTTCGAGAACCAGGTAGAGAAACTTGAAAATCTTTGTATTTCTGTGGAAAATGAACATTCTTGGAAGGTCTCGTGGAAGGTAAGGAAGAATTCAACTTCTGAATAGAGATGGAGGGTCTGTCAGACATAGAAGAAACATATAAAGGATGTTGTACATAATCTGTAGGTGAAGGTCCTACAGCATAATCACTATTAGAGGTTCCATGTATAAAAGAATCAGAATGTGCCATTTGGTCAACCTGTGGAAGATCTTGTTGAGCAATATCATCATCAAATAAGTTATTGTCATACAAAGGTAAGACAATTTGAGAAGAATCTGTACTTTCCAAATTTTGGAAAGGAAAACAGTTTTATGAGAATGAAACATCTCGAGAAACAAAAATATCTTTTGTTTCTAGATTATACAGCCTATAGCCCTTAACATTCTTTAGACAACCAATAAAAACACATTTAATAGCTTTAGGATGCATTTTTGTCCGTGGTTTAGGAAAAACAGAAGCATAAGCAAGGCATCCAAATATTTTCAAGTGAGCAAGCTGAGGTTTCTTATCAAGCAAGATTTCAAAAGGTGCTTTGTTGTGCAAAACAAGGGTTGGTGTTATATTAATCAAATAGGCAGCATGTAAGACACAATCAAGCCAAAAAAATAATGGTAGATGAGACTGAATTCGAAGAGAATGTGCAACAGAAAGAAAATGTTGATGTTTACGTTCAACTAAGTTATTTTGTTGAGGAGTATGAGTACAAGAGGTTTGATGAATAATGACTTTTAGTTGGAAAAACTCCAACATACCAAATTCCTTAGCATTATCAGTTCTAACACATTTAATTTTTCGAGAAAACCGAGTTTCAATCATTTGATAGAATTGAATAATTATATTCCTAACTTCAGACTTGAATTTCATAGGATAGATCTAGGTATACCTACTTTTATCATCTACTATAGTTAAAAATATGTATAGCCATAAACACTTTTAACAGGGAAGGGACCCTAAACATCCATATGGATTAAATCAAACACAGATTCACTAACAGAAACACTAACATGAAATGGAAGTCTTTTTTGCTTAGCAAGATGGCATATGTCACAATCAAAGTTAGAAAAAACACTAGAAGAAATACTTCCATTCAATTCAGTAAAACACTTCATCCTTTGATGAGAAGGATGCCCTAATCTATTATGCCAAAGTTTAAAAATAGCAGAATTGCTAATAACAGAATCAGAAACAACAAAACTAAAAGTACAAATAGTAGAGAAAAACATGTTTATCTGATACAAGCCATTTTGCTCCTTAGCTAAACCAATCATCTTCCAAGATGCTACATCATGAATGTAACATACAACAACATTAAAAATTAAGCAAATCGAATTATCCTTGGTTAATTGTGAAACTGGAACTAAGTTAAAAGAAAAATCAGGAATATAAAAACATTTTTCAATATTAAGGAAGGTGTAACTTTGACAAAACCTATATGAGTAACCTGCACTAATTGATTATTTGGCAACTTCACAAACTTATTAGGAACGAAACAATAATGTGTAAAGAAATTTAGAGAACTAACTATATGATCAGTTGCACCAGAATCTAAAATCCATGGAGTATGCAATTGCTTAGAAGCTAAACAAGTAAAAGCCATACCTACCTCCTAAGCTGGAACATAAAAAACAGATGGAAGAACATTAATGTTGGAATCTTGAGCAGAAGTCTGATTCCTTTCTTGTAAAAGACTCAATAAACCCTCATACTGATCTTTAGTGAACATTGTTGGAGGATTGCTACCCTTAACAACAGAATCATTATTCAAAAGAAACTATCCAGAATAAGATGCAACCTGATTAGCCTTAGAAACTGAAGCCCTACTCTTGTAACCAGGGGGAACTCATGTTTCCTATAACATCTATCAACAGTATGCCCATACAAACCACAAAAAACATATAGAGGCCTTTTACTGTTATTAGCATTAACAGAAAAATTCCTAGAACCACTATTCCTGATCTCATGTCAAACATTCGATTCATTAGCTTTGACATCATATTTACCACCCATCAAAATGTTAGACTCAATAACAGTAGAGCTAAGAGAACGTTCATGTTGAACAACAATGGCAAAAGCTTCATTTAAAGATGGCACAAGTTTCATCATAAGAAATTGTGACTTGTTGAGTGGATCGAAAGATCGATATTTACCAAGAGGGGGGTGAATTGGAAATTTAAAGGATTGTGGTGGAAATTGGCAAATTAAAAATTGATGAACAAGGGATTTAGAGTGGTTCAAGTTCCAAATGAACTCTACATCCACTACCTTAGTCTCACTAAGGATTTGCAACAATTTCACTAAATTGATCTTCCCCTTTTCTAGGACAAGGAGGCAACCCTTTACAATTTCGGTTGATTTTTCTACCCAAAAATCAACCCAACCATCACACAAGAGAACAAAGAAATTTGTAGGCTAATAAGGTATCTCTCAATACAAATGATAGCCCCAATACAAGCACTCAACCCAATTTTACAAAGTATGAATGAAGAACACAAATTGGGATTTCTAGACAAATATGAAATTTGGCACAATTGCTTGGATTTGATGAATAAGTGTTTGCTTGAAGTTCAATAGTTATTGCTGTAGCTTTTTGATGTGTCTTTTATACCTCTTCATTGATTTCTAGCCGTTTGGGTGGTTGGGGACTTAATTAGAGCCGTTGGAACCCTCTCTTACCACCATAAATGCACTTCTGCAGCTACCAGTATCGGTACGCGGGAAGGAGTATCGGTACCTGTCTCAGAAAAGAAAGAGCCGTTGTGTGCATTTAATACAGGGGTATCGATACGCGCGTAAGCGTATCGGTACAGGGTATCGAAACGGCAAGGGCCGTATCGATACTATTTTCTGAACTTAGCTCACTGTCCACAACCGTATCGGTATGAGGGTTTTGCGTATCGATACGGGTCAACTGACACCAACGGTCATATTTTTTAAACCGACTTATATTAAAAAATTACAAAGCCCGTATCGATACGATGGTTAGCCGTATCGGTACCGTATTCAAACTCTTTGAATTTTAACACAGGGCTGTATCGATACGAGGGTTTGGGGTATCGATACAGGTTCCGACAGTGACCAAGTTTGGTAAAATGGTATCGATACGCTGAGTGCTGTATCGATACGCCTGGACGTTTTTGGATGGTTTTGCCTTGGAACACTTAGAAAATATTTTGAGTTTGAGTTTTATAAATCAGTTTCAAAGTGTTGGTGTTTTAAAAACTTATTAAGGGACTTAAAAACTAATTTTAAGTTTTACAAAATAATCCTAAAGGATTTAATTATATCAAAATCAAACATAGGTTTTACAATCTCCCCCTTTTTGATATAACAAAACTAAAACTTAAAATTTTTGAAAAATCTTCATAAAGAACTCCCCCTTTATAAAAGCTTGGTAACCTTTGAATTTAAATCAAAATATTTTAAAGTGTGAGCTAGTTTCTTCTCCCCCTTTTTGTTAGATCAAAAAAAATCTTTGAGACAATTAAGTGCATAAAGAAATCAAGGGTATAATAAGCAACATAAATATTATTCATTAAAGCAACATACTTAAAATCCAAACAAAGACAAAATAGAAATCAAAGCATAGGTTTTAATCCTAAACAAACTTAATCCTAAAAATATAAAGCATAGGTGCATAATAATATAAAATCCTAAATGATATGCATGACAAACAAGAGAAAACGTCTAAGCATCGTCTTCGTCGTCTTCATCCTCTTCATCATCATCTCCCAAAGGCTCATTAGTGCGCATACTATTACGCCACTCATCATGGAAAGCGGCAATGGAAATATTCAAGGAATTATGCCCACTTTCAAGAGATGTGAGGCGATTCTCGAAACCCGTCATCCTAGTATCAAAGGTAGTTTCCATGGATGTGAGACGAGTATTCATGTCCGTACGCAACCCGGTGAATTGCTCATTGAGATAGGTCATGAGAGCATCCATATTGAGTTTTTGGACTTGAGGAGCTTGAGGAGCTTGAGGAGCCTGAGCCGCTTCATGCATTGCGGTGACTTCCGGTGGTAACTCGGCAAGACGTATCCATTCACCATTAATATAAGAGAATTTTGCCCGAGCAAGGGAGTGCTCATCAATAGGATCGGTGAGAGGAGTTGCAATGTCATATGAGCAATCAATTTTCTTTTTAGCAAAGAAATAGCTCAAAGCCGTACCGTATGTGAAGGAGGTGACATGAGGAGTGTGACGATGTTGAACGAGGTAGACTATCTCCGCAAACATAAGTCGAGCTAAATTTGGTCGCTTGGCTTCACGGAAGCACCGAATCCAAAAATCATCCACTTGACGGATGGTGGAATATTTTCCTCCGGAAGGACGAAACCACCACGATACCATCAAATGTAGAATCCGGTCGTGAGCATTAAGGGCGGTGACGGATCCACTAAGAACATGCCCCCCACGGTGCTCATCATCAAGGCCTTCATCATCCAACTTAAAAACCTCACAAATAGACTCGACATCAAGGGTTATTTTCTTTCCCATAAGATAGGAGTTAATTGCAACAACTTCCCCATTTCGACTAACACATCTTGCATTAGCATAGAAAATCAAAACCAAGAGATGATAGTAAAAACCGGGAATAGAGAGAAAATGCATGAAATTCCAACGATGAAGCAAGGGGAGGTATTCAAACTTGAAACGCTCCGAATTGAGAAAAGGGATGGATATTACCCTTTCGGCACGGATCTTGTAATTCTCATATTGACGAAAGTGATTGAGACCCGAATTGCCTTCAAAGGATTGCTCATAGATAGTCGAGTAGTTAGGACGAGCAATCACTCCAAGGTTGGTGGATTCACCGGCTTGATTTGCCTTTTGTCGCTTCCTCGATGGCTCTTTTGGTGCCATGATCTAAGAGAGAAATTAAGCAAGGGAGATTTCTTCAATTTGAGTAAAAATCAAGGTAAAAAAATAAAAGAAAATTTTCAAGAGAATTTTTGAAAAGAAATATTTTAGAAGAAAATCTTAAAAAAATTTGAACAAAAGCAAAGTTAAAAAAAAATCAAAACAGAGAAAATAAAAGAAAGGTGATTACCTTGATAGAATCTTGAAGAATTGAAGAGAACTTGCACAAAGATGAGAAAGAGAGCACAAAGCCTTGCTTGATTTGAAAACTCTTTTAGGTTTGAGTTGAGATGTGAAAAATATGAAGGAGGAAGTGCCTTTTTATAGGCAAAAATGGCTAGGGTTAATTAGGTTTTGAAAAGTTTGAATTTGGGTAAAAGTTGAACTCATTAAAAGCTAATTAAAGCCATCAGCGCAGTCGAGTATCGATACGCCCGATGGGGTATCGATACGGGGATAAAGATGTCTTTTCGCAAATATGACCGTTTGAACAGTCGTATCGAAACGGAGGGGTCCGTATCGAAACGACCCGTATCGATACGGGATGAATCGTATCGATACGCGTGAAGCGTAAAAAATTCTAGGAAACGAAATGAAGAACATGTATCGATACGCGTAAAACAGTATTGATACTGCATGCCCAGAAATGCATATTTGGTTCAAAGAACAACCAAAGGCTCGAACCTAAACTCTCCTATGAGTATGCAAATGATGTATGAGCAGTTCTAAGCATATTTTGACAGAATCATACTCCCCCTAACTATAGGCATGGAAGAAATTGGGAGTCTAAGCATACAAACATGGCATTTCACAAGATCAAGCATATTTAAGCACAAAATAGGTCCAAAAAGGTCAAGATAGGCTAGCTAGACCTAACTCTCTCCTAAGGGACCAAAAACGCTCTTTGTCTAAGGGTTTTGTAAAAATGTCCGCTAATTGATTCAAGGTGTCTACATACTCTATAACCACATCTTCCTTAAGGACATGATCTCTAATGAAATGATGCCTTATTTCTATGTGTTTGGTTCTAGAGTGTTGGATGGGATTTTTAGTTAAACAAATAGCACTAGTGTTGTCACATTTTAGGGGTATGGTTTCAACTTTAATTCCATAATCTAAGAGTTGTTGCTTCATCCAAAGGACTTGAGCACAACAACTCCCTAAGGATATGTACTCGGCTTCGGTGGTAGATAAGGCTACACTATTTTGTTTCTTAGAGAACCAAGATATGAGCATACTACCTAAGAATTGGCAAGTTCCCGAAGTACTTTTCCTATCAATTTTGCAACCCCCATAATCCGCATCCGAGTAAGCATGAAGGTTGAAGGTAGAGTCTCTAGGATACCAAAGGCCTAAACAAGGAGTGTCTCTAAGGTATCTAAAGATTCTCTTAACGGCTATAAGGTGAGACTCTCTAGGACTAGCTTGAAACCTAGCACACAAGCAAACATTAAACAAGATATCCGGTCTACTTGCGGTAAGGTAAAGCAAAGATCCAATCATAGAACGATAAAGCTTAGAGTCAACACACTTACCTCCTTCATCTTTGTCAAGCTTTGTAGATGAGCTCATAGGAGTGGCTTGAGGCTTTGCATTCTCCAAGCCAAACTTCTTGAGCATATCCTTTATGTATTTTGCTTGGTTGATGAAGGTGCCATCCTTCTTTTGCTTGATTTGGAGTCCCAAAAAGAATGAGAGCTCCCCCATCATGCTCATCTCAAATTCACATTGCATTAACTTAGCAAACTCTTGACAATGACATTCATTAGTAGATCCAAAAATAATATCATCAACATAAATTTGAACTACTAAGATGTCATTTTTATACATTTTTATGAAAAGTGTAGTGTCCACCTTACCTTTTTCAAATCCTTTTTCAATCAAAAAATTTGAAAGCCTTTCATACCAAGCTCTAGGAGCTTGTTTTAAACCATAAAGAGCTTTGGTAAGTTTGAAAATATGATTTGGAAATTTTGAATCTTCAAAACCCGGTGGTTGTTCCACATACACTTCTTCATTTATAAAACCATTTAAAAATGCGCTTTTAACATCAATTTGAAAAAGCTTGAAATTATGATAACATGCATATGCAAGCAACATCCTAATGGCTTCCATTCTAGCTACGGGTGCATAGGTTTCATCAAAATCTATTCCCTCTTCTTGAGTGTAACCTTGTGCTACAAGTCTAGCTTTATTTCTCACAATGTTACCACTCTCATCTAGTTTGTTCCTAAAGACCCATTTAGTTCCTATTGTAGATTGATTACTAGGCCTATCAACTAATGTCCATACATTACTTCTCTCAAATTGATTTAACTCTTCTTGCATAGCCATAATCCAAAAGTCATCTTTCAATGCTTCTTTTATGTTTTTAGGCTCTATGCATGAGATAAATGCAACATGGTTCATTAATCTAAGAGAAGAACGAGTGGTTACCCCCTTGGATGGATCACCCAAGATTTCACCATCTTTGACATAGTTCAACTCCCTTGGGTAGCTCACTTCCTTTTCCTCAATAGCCAAGTCCTTCAAGGCTTCAAGAGGTGGTTCTTGTGTGTCTTCTACTTTTGTTTGAATCTCATCCTCCTTTGAAGTTTAACCTCCATCAAAGGCATTTATGATTCCTACATCATCATCATCACAAGAATCCTTCCTAGGAAGGAGGTTATCATCGAATACAACATGAATAGATTCTTCTACTACTAAAGTTCTTTTGTTAAATACTCGATAGGCTTTAGAGGTTAATGAGTAACCTATAAAAATGGCTTCATCACTTTTTGCATCAAATTTACCTAAGTTATCTTTTCCATTATTTAAAACAAAACACTTACACCCAAAAGGGTGAAAATAGCTAATGTTAGGCTTTTTAGATTTTAAAATCTCATAAGGTGTTTTCTTTAAAATTGGCCTAATCATTACTCGATTTACAATATAACAAGCGGTGTTTGTGGCTTCTGCCCAAAAATATTTAGGTAAATTATTTTCGCAAAGCATAGTTCTAGCCATTTCTTGTAAAGTTCTATTTTTCCTCTCAACTACCCCATTTTGTTGAGGAGTTCGAGGAGCCGAAAAATTATGGCTAATACCATTTTCATTCAAAAATTCTTCAAACCCTAAATTTTGAAACTCGGTTCCATGATCACTTCTAATATGTGAAATTCTAAGTTCAAGATCATTTTGGGTTAATTTTGAAAATGTGATGAATTTTTCCAAAGCCTCATCTTTAGTACTTAAAAAGAGAACCCAAGTAAATCTAGAAAAATCATCAACTAGCACAAATGCATAAGATTTACCACCCAAGCTCATAGTCCTAATTGGCCCAAATAAATCCATGTGAATTAATTGTAAGCATCTACTAGTAGAAACATCATTAATGGATTTAAAGGAAGACTTATGTTGTTTACCCTTTGAGCATGCATCACAAATTTTATCATTTGAAAATTTTATTTTGGGTAAACCTCTAACTAGATTTAGAGAGACTAGTTTTTCCAAAACACTTATGCTAGCATGTCCTAGCTTCCTATGCCACAACCATGCATCATTTTCATTTTGAGCAACTAAGCATGCATGAGATGTATGAATCTCATCTAAATGCACCATGTATATGTTTCCTATGCGATGACCTATGAGCATAATATTATTAGATTTAATGTCTACAATTTTGCATCCATTTTTATTAAAAAGAACATTAAATCCTTTATCACACAATTGACTTATGCTCAATAAATTGTGTTTAAGACCATCGACATATAAGACATTTTCAATAAGAATGGTAGAGTGATTACCTATAGAGCCAATACCTTTAATGTGGCCTTTGGAGTTGTCACCAAATGTTACTACTCCTCCACTTTTTGGCTTTAAATCCATGAATCGACTCTTGTCTCCGGTCATGTGCCTCGAGCATCCACTATCAAGGTACCATGAGTTTTGACTTTGTGCTTTAGCCTTGTAGCAATGCTCCCCCTACAAACAAAGATATTAAACCTTGGTTTTTGGTACCCAAATCATTTTGGGTCCATGAGTGTTAGCTCCCAAAACCTTGGTTCCCTTAGGAATCCAAGATGACATAGCAATAATATTATTAGATTTTACAAGTTCCTTAGGAACCCATACACTTCTAATTCTTTTAGCTCTACTATGTCTAGGGTAGCTACCTTGTTTGTAGTAATTAGTCTTTTTCTTAGGTTGGTGTGTTCTAGAGGATTCTCCTACTTCATGCTTGACACTACCAACATTTTTTAAAGACTTTTTGAGCTCATTTAGCTCACCCAACACCTTTTGGTGTTCACTATTACATTGAGATAAAAGATTATTAAGATCAACATTTTCATCTTGAAAGAATTTAAGTTCATCTTTTAATCCTAACATCTTTTTCTCAAATTTAGAATTAGCTTGAGTGAGTGAGTCATTTTTCTCATTTAGTTCTAAAATGATTTTCTTGTTTTTAATGACCGACTCTTTAAACTTTTCAACTAATTCATCATATACCTCTTGTAACTCATCATATGCATCATTTAACTCTTCATATGAAAAATCTAAAGTAGATGAGTTAGAGGTTACCAAGGAGGAATCTTCCTCAAGTGCTATGAGACAAAGATTAGCCACTTCTTGTTCGTCATCCTCTGATGACTCCTCATCACTCCAAGTAGCAAGCTTGGCTTTGAGTCTCTTCTTCTTCTCAAAGCCCTTCTTCTTGAGTTGAGGGCACTCCGAACGGATGTGGCCGGGTTGTTTGCACTCATAGAAAATGATGGGATCCTTTCCTTCTTCTTTGTTCTTCCCTTTGAAGTCCATCTTTCTTTGAATTTTTCTACCCCGGTTGGACCTCATGAAGCGTGACAACCGTTTGGCTATCATAGCCAATTCTTCAAGTTCATCCTCATCACTAGATGAGCTCTCATCAAGTTGTGAAGCTTTAGCCTTGAGAGCTATACCCATCTTCTTCTTCTTCTCAACCTCAAGCTTCTCTACTCTTTTCTCTTCTTTCTTTTTCTCATCTTCCCTTCCTTGCTTCATGATCTCATGAGTAAGTAGAGAACCCACAAGCTCATCAAGCTTCAAAGTCTTCAAATTCTTTGCTTCGATGATAGCGGTTCTCTTCCCATCCCAAGATTCGGGAAGTGAATAGAGTAGCTTCCGGACAAGCTTGTCTTCCAGTATGATCTCTCCATATCCCTTTAGACCATTGACAATCGTGGAGAATCGATCAAACATCTTTGACACCGTCTCATCGGGGTCCATCTTGAAATTTTCATAACTAAGATTGAGAATGCCAATCTTAGTTTCTTTGACATCATTGGTGCCTTCATAGGTGGTCTCAAGAGTGTCCCACACTTCCTTGGCACTTTCAATTGATGAGACCTTTGAGTAGATGTCCGGACCGAAAGCACAAAATAGCATGTGGAGAGCTTTATCATTGACTTGAATCTTTTTCCTCCCCTCTTCACTCATTTCGGCTTTCTTCTTCAACACCATCTTGCCTTCACCGTCTTGCTTCAATGGAATGTATGGTCCATCCTCAATGACATCCCACACAAGATAGTCACTAGACTTGATGAATAGCCTCATTTTATTCTTCCAAAAAGAATAGTTGTCACCATTGAAGAAAGGAGGCTTTGTGGTCGATTGTGACTCGTACATGCCGGAACCGGAGGTTGAAGCCATCTCTTGATATTTTGATGATCACACTCTTCCAAGGATCTCCTCTTGTGGTTGTTAATCCTCAAAGAGTTAAGCTCTGATACCAATTGTTGAGTGGATCGAAAGATCAATATTTACCAAGAGGGGGGTGAATTGGAAATTTAAAGGATTGTGGTGGAAATTGGCAAATTAAAAATTGATGAACAAGGGATTTAGAGTGGTTCAAGTTCCAAATGAACTCTACATCCACTACCTTAGTCTCACTAAGGATTTGCAACAATTTCACTAAATTGATCTTCCCCTTTTCTAGGACAAGGAGGCAACCCTTTACAATTTCGGTTGATTTTTCTACCCAAAAATCAACCCAACCCTCACACAAGAGAACAAAGAAATTTCTAGGCTAATAAGGTATCTCTCAATACAAATGATAGCCCCAATACAAGCACTCAACCCAATTTTACAAAGTATGAATGAAGAACACAAATTGGGATTTCTAGACAAATATGAAATTTGGCACAATTGCTTGGATTTGATGAATAAGTGTTTGCTTGAAGTTCAATAGTTATTGCTGTAGCTTTTTGATGTGTCTTTTATACCTCTTCATTGATTTCTAGCCGTTTGGGTGGTTGGGGACTTAATTAGAGCTGTTGGAACCCTCTCTTACCACCATAAATGCACTTCTGCAGCTACCAGTATCGGTACGCGGGAAGGAGTATCGGTACCTGTCTCAGAAAAGAAAGAGTCGTTGTGTGCATTTAATACAGGGGTATCGATACGCGCGTAAGCGTATCGGTACAGGGTATCAAAACGGCAAGGGCCGTATCGATACTATTTTCTGAACTTAGCTCACTGTCCGCAACCGTATCGGTACGAGGGTTTTGCGTATCGATACGGGTCAACGAACTTTTAAAGTTTGGTTACCAACCAACTGACACCAACGGTCATATTTTTTAAACCGACTTATATTAAAAAATTACAAAGCCCGTATCGATACGATGGTTAGCCGTATCGGTACCGTATTCAAACTCTTTGAATTTTAACACAGGGCTGTATCGATACGAGGGTTCGGGGTATCGATACAGGTTCCGACAGTGACCAAGTTTGGTAAAATGGTATCGATACGTTGAGTGCTGTATCGATACGCCTGGACGTTTTTGGATGGTTTTGCCTTGGAACACTTAGAAAATATTTTGAGTTTGAGTTTTATAAATCAGTTTCAAAGTGTTGGTGTTTTAAAAACTTATTAAGGGACTTAAAAACTAATTTTAAGTTTTACAAAATAATCCTAAAGGATTTAATTATATCAAAATCAAACATAGGTTTTACATGACTTATGAACTGTAAAATTATCATTTAAGCCCCTAAGAAAACAAATAAGAAAATCTTGTTTTTGATATTTTTGCGCAGAACAATCACAAGCAATGAGGGGTCGAAGATTTGAAATTTTATCCCAAATGACCTTTAACTAGGTGTAATAGACGGTAACATAAAGGTTACCTTGATTCAAAGTATAAAATTCTTGAAGAAGGTCAAAAACCCTAACCAAATCGCCTTGATTGAAGTGATCAAACAGATCAGACCACAACTCAGACGCCATGTCAATCCAAAGCATACTCTTTGCAATATCTGGACTCAAAGCCCGCTACAACCAAGAAAGAACAAGGTTGTTGCATTTTACCCATGCGTTGAAACGTGGATCAGCTTTATCAGGATCCTTAATCGAATCGTTGACAAAGCAGAATTTGTTTTTAGAGATCAGCGACATCTTCATCGACCTCGCCTAACTGTGGTAATTACTTCCGTTGAGGAGACAAGAAGTAAGAACCAACGCCGGATTCTCATTCGGATGTATGTAATATTCGCCGACGGGACCGTCGTTCTTGAAAGAACGGCTAGAACCAGAGGAATGAGAGGTTGAAAATTCTTCTACTGATACCATGTTTAATATTGAACTCGCTCACTTTGAGAACGGTAGAGAAGACAAAAGGTTGAGAATTGGAAGCGATAAAGAAAAGAGAGATTTTATTATTATTAATGAATAAAACTGTTCAAAATACAATAAGTAAAATATCCTATATATACTAATAAAGAACTAAATAAAGAACCCCTCTAACTATCCTAAATAATGTAACTAACCTAACTAACCAGAACTTAACAGATTCCTATTATCTTCCTAACCTCTGGGGTAAAACCTCATACAAAGCCCCGAATCAATTTTTCTATGTCATCACAAATCCTTTTTTGTTGGGCTCAAAATCGATCAACCGAATTCGCGGAGAGGGTTGAAATTGCTTCCCGAATGAATTGGCTAAACCGAAAAAATGAAGGACAATATTGTACGATGATTTTGGAGTGGTTCGACTACTCAACCGAGTCTACATCCACTACCTTAGCACACCAGTAAGGATTTTCCAATTCACTACTTTGAATTATTGCTTTTAGGACAAAGCAAAACCTTACAACCCCTATCTTTTAACGGTTAAGATATAACCACTCTAGTTTTTCCTTAGGCTAAACTAGAACATTTCTCTTTTACAAGGTAATTTGTGTAAACAATGGAAACCTCACAATGTGAGCGTTTACAAGAATTAAGCTCACAATAGTGTAAAGAATTTACAATTAAAGCACTCTCTATACAATATATGCAAAAGAAATGAAGAATAAAAAGACTTAAAGAATATTTCTCTTAATCATGAAGCTTGGATATGTTCTCTAACCATCTTCAAGTGTCCCAAACTTGCTTTTATAGTGTGAAATGATATTCAAGCCGTTTATGGCCGTTGGGGATGTTTTGAAATCGTTGGATGTCATTAAAATCGAACATTAAATGCTCACTTGCATAGAGGTTTCGAAACCATTGCAGAGATTTTGAAATCATTAGGGGCTTTTAAATGAAAAACTAGTCGTTACAGGGGCATGCTTTAGAAACCAGGAAGAGGTGTTTCGAAACCATGAAAGGGGTTTCGAAACCTGTTTCCCATGTTTGCTTTCTAGGCCTTACTGCCTCAGTGGTTTTGGAACCCCCTATAAGTGGTTTCAAAATCTGCATTAAAAACTTGTAAAACCGGCTAAATTTGACTTTAAAAAATATATTCAATATAGAAACAAAGTCAACATTTTAAACATATTTTTTCAAGTTTTTTGGACTTTAAAATATTTCTAAAATATGTTTAAGTTCAAAAATATTTTTCATAAAAATTATATCAAAATCTTTATCTCAGCACTTTTAGAAGCCAAGTTAACTTCATTGCATAGGAGGGAATGGTCTGAAGAACTGCCTTCGCAAGCATTATATGACCTACTAAAGATAGAGAACGAGCAAACCCATCTAGATAACCTATTCCTCACCTTCTCCAAAAGAATATTCATATGTTGCCTTAGTCATCCTACTCAGTATGCCAAGATATCGACCAAGATCAATGACTTCTAGAAAACTAAACCCATGAGAAATAAGGTCACGAGTGTTCGGTAATACATTGGATGAAAAAAATATGTGTACTAGCAATGCTAACATGATGCTCCGAACACATTTCTTATTTATTTATGAACGTTTTTTTTTATGTTGACAACATCTATTCATATTGAATGAAAATATGCAAGCGAAAAGGATCAAAGAAAGCCACTTTAGTACAAACACAATAAACAATAGATGATGAAAAACAATAGTAGTGGCAAATTTAAATCCTACCCAACATGCTTTGTATTCAAATGATGGTTCACTATGTGTGAATTGTTTCTTCAAAATGTTCTCAAATACATAAAAATGCGCAGATTCTAGGATCTGGGTTAATCCATGAGTCGATATTTCAATGTTATCATTTTGGGTCTGAAATTTTACTCTAAAAATAACGTCATTTCAGATAATCTATCAAATATCTTGTTTAACGTATTCAGAGGAAGAAAAAAACCTTTTTCTTGCGTATCTAGAAAAGATTTTTTTTTTCTCACCTATGCAAACAAACCTTTCTTTGATGGACGAAAAAGACCCTCTTTGACACCCCTGACAACCTAAATCTAGATCTTAAGTTTGTTTCCCCTAAATGTGCCCTAAAATCCTATATCTAACCTAAAAACTCATTTGAAAGAAAGTTACTCTCACATTCTCATCTACGTTTTTTCTCTCAAATTATATACATTTTTATTACCTTATCAATAATTGTTATTTTTAAAAATTAATAAATATTAGTTAAAAAGGTTTTTATATTATTTTTATTTTTTACTAGCGTAAAATGATTGTTACTAATAAATATAAAAATGTCTATATCTATTAATTAACTGAGTGATCAAGAATAGTCATGTTCTTTTATTTTATATAGTTTTAATTTTGACATAAATTTTGAGAATGTAATTATTTTTTACTTAATCAAACCACGAAAAATATACAAATATATTATAAGGCAAGAATATTCTACTATTTCAATTTAAAATTTAGTCCAACATATTCTTCCCAATTAATGATCTGAATTATAATTTAATCTAAAACTTGAACGGAACGGTTCCAAGCTTCTAACATGGCAAAACTGTGGATGAAAGCCATTTTCCCGTGTTCTGATGGCAACTTGAACATAAATTAATTCATCAGATTATTGTTTGGTAGGAATCAAGATATCTTTTTGATGCAGCAATATAATTATTTATTTATTTATCTTATGACCATGATTTTAGAAATAACATAAAAAAATGTTATATATAATGCTTTATAATAAAAATAATGTAATTTCAAAGTTCAAACAAAATATAATATAATTTCAAAAAGCTAATAAAAATAATATAACATATTTAAAAGCGTTTAATTAATAGATGCGACATGAGTTTAAAAGTTTTCTATTTAGCATTTTATATTAGGTTTATATTAGTGTAATTAAAAAAATAAAGTACAATGCGTAAAATAAATGTAAATTATCAAAAAAAAAAGTTGGGTGAGATTAATTTACTTGTCATTATCTTATTTTTGTTAGTGCTTTCCTAGTCATCCAAGAAAAGGAGGATACTTCAATTTAGGAATCTTGACGATATTAATTATCAATAATATTTTAATAGTTTGATTACGGTATTAACTATGTATCTGTTTGGTAAAGAAATCTTTGAGCTAAAATTAGAGGATTAAGTTAAAATTAGAGGTTTGACCGTTTAAATCTGCTAATTTGAATGTTTGGTAAAGAAATCTTTGAGCTAAAATTAGAGGATTAAGTTAAAATTAGAGGATTGAAGTGAAACCTCTAATTTTGAAAAAGCTGCTAATAGGAGCTTTTTGAAATTAAATGTTTTAACATAAGAGTTATAAAGACCCTTTACTCTTAACAATTATAAAATATCTCCAAATAACCTATATTTAACAATTTCTATTTTAATTCTTCAACCTAGTACTTTTTGTTTTTTCTTTTTATTCTCACACATTTATATTTGTATTTAAATTTAATAATTAATTAAATTTTATTAAAAATAATTATATAAATAATAAATTAATATATAGATGCTTTAAATATGCTTAGTAATGTTATATTAAATTTTTGGTAACTAATACACTATTCAAATAAGTATCGAATATAATCATGTGCTTATATGTCATTTTGCTTGTTTAAATAGTTAAACGTCTATAAACTATCAGTTAGTTTTACCAAACACTTTCATACAACCAGCTAAAATAATTCACTAGTCAAATCAGCTAATGCATCAACTATCCGCTAATTGCCAAACAGTGTCATTGATTTATTTGGTGAGATTTAATTAATTTTGAGATATCTATTTAGTGAACCAATTTTTGGGGTAAACAACATCATTGGCCACTAAATTATTCCCATTTTTTGTTTTGGTCACTAAACTATTATTTTTGACAAAACCATCAATAACGTTATTTTTTTTCTATTTTGGTCACTATTGTTACTTTTTTTCCTGTTTTGGTCACCAATACATTGCTTCTTTCATGTTATAGTCACCAAACTATTACTTTTTTTCTTAAATTTTTAACGATTGATGATCAAAATAAAAAAAACGTAACGTTAATATAATTTTCCTTGAGTTTTGTGACCAAAACAAAAATTTAAGAATAATTTAGTGACCAATGTTATTGTTTACCCTATTTTTCACTCATGATAGATTGACGATCAAGTTTAAAGCGGGGTCCACTGAACTTGGGGATTGGTTGAGACTATTGGATCTTTAATTGAAAAAAAAAAGGAATCTTAAATTTGTTTTGTGGGGGGCAAGATTGACAAGTAAGACAACCCAACCCATTGTTTCTGCTTTTAGCCCACCGTTTATGTCCCAAAACTCTTCATTATTTTTGCTACGGTTTTTAGAAAAAGCAACAATGAGTTGCTGATTAATATATTAAAAAAATCTGTGAAACAATATTTATTTTATTATTAATAACGACTTTTATAAGTAATATATTTATTTTATAATAGAGTAAACTACTTGGGTGACCACCGAACTATTGAGTGATTTATTTTGACCACCGAATTACAAAAATTTAAAATTCGACCACCCAACTATTTAATTGGACCTATTTTAACCACTAGATGTTAAAATCTAACGGAGAAATGATGTACAGTTAAAGTAATTATTATAATTAGACATTTGGTTCATATTAGTTATACATTTTGTAATTCAAAAAATATTCGAATCACTTCGATCATGCATTTCTCAATTGTCAACATCATTTCTCACTCCGAGTTTCCCCTTCTCCTTCAAGCTCCTCTAATGGGTTTCTTCTGCCTAAAATAAGTTCACAATTTGAAGACTGACAACAATGGCAACCCAATTTTCATCATTATGGACCTTGGTTCGATCCTACATCAATATTTGATTTTCATTTCAAATATAAGAATGCAAATAAAAACAAATGGGTCGGTAATGATTTTGATTTGTGTGAAGATTTGTATCAAATGTATATTGAAGATGAAGAAATCGATGGAGTTGATTCTGCTGAAAGAGGATATTTGGGATGATTTTGTTGAAAAGAAAAGAGGATATCTGATGAAGAAATCGATGGATTGGTAGTTTTGATTTTTGCAAAGCAAAATCTAGAGCATGTAACAATGAGTTTTGGTAAAATGGGTATTTACGAATTAGACAAGGTGAAAAGATGAGATTTTGAGGAAATGAGTCAATATAGATTGGAGCAAATAAGGGGAAAATGGGATTAAAAAATTAAAGTACTATTTTGGATGCTTTTGGGTCCATTTTAAGAGAACTAAAGTGACTAAAAGAACAAGAACGTTCGATGCTCATCGCCGGAGAAGATTCCATTTGATGTTGCGATTTGAGAGTGCAGAAGTTTGTGGTCGCGATGCAAACAAAATAGTGTGCGGATGGGTTCATAGGTTGTAAGGTCTGAATGACGTGGTAAAGAGTCGACGAGGGGCGTGCAATCAATGTGG
Source organism: Hibiscus tridactylites (assembly GCA_958450335.1). Taxonomy (NCBI): domain Eukaryota; kingdom Viridiplantae; phylum Streptophyta; class Magnoliopsida; order Malvales; family Malvaceae; genus Hibiscus; species Hibiscus tridactylites. The sequence goes on along the minus strand of OY288268.1, from coordinate 31,665,698 downwards.
AGAGGCGACGACGACGACGACTGAGCAAAGGGACGACGACCATGGCTGAGTAAATGGGCGACGACAACACTGTAGAATGAATGTTGGGGAAGATGGAGTGTGAAATAAAAATAATAAAATATTTTAAAGAAAAATAATTTCTTAATTTGATTCCACGTGCCAACCATTGATTGGTCGCTATTTTTAATATTTTTTAAAATAAATATTTATTTTTTTAAAATAAACCTAAAGGATTAAATTAAAAATTAATGAAACAACCACTCATGTGAGAGGAGAATCCCAAACTCTGCTAAATGTCCTTAAGCTCGCGTCACCAACAAATCAAAATCTGTGTAATCAGAGGCGAACATAAAAGTCTTCACCTCTTGCACCAAGCCATAACATAAACAATCACAACGATGCCTATCACTCGACACCAACTCAGGAGCATACTGGCTCAAACGTACAAACTGAACCTCATACTCAATCATAGTCATGCTACCCTGAACCAATGACATGAAATCACGTTTCTTGCCATCCAAGTATCTAACTCCTAGATACTTCTTCTTAAAGGTAGCTTGGAAAAACTCCCTATTCAATTCATTAGGCTCTAAAGCTATAGTTACAATTACCCACCAATTGTAAGCATCACCTTGCAATAGCGAAACAACACATCCCAGCTTACGTGCATCGTTGCACCCCATCTGATCTAAAATCTAAATCGTACTAGCCATCCTAGCCTCGGGTGACAAGCTACGATACTCAACACCACCCAAACTACGCAAGCGTTCTAACGACAAACCCGTTTGCCCAGCAACAGGTGCTTGCACTTGCACTCTGGCAACAACAGCCTGGAACGGCCCAGTCATCGCCTGAACTAAAGGCGTCAAATCACCCAATATGGGTCCAACTTGCTCATGTTGTACATGCTCCTCACTTTTAGGTGGAGGCGGTGGAGGAGGTAAATTCCCACCATGAGGTACCTCGTTCTCATGATTTCCCTGCCCTACGGTAGCAGCAGAACAAATAACATCTCAAACCAACATCGATTAGGCACTTAATTGGTTATAAACACGTTTTGGGACCCTTTTGTAATTTTAGCAAAATACAAGGACTTCTTCAATGTTTAAGTTACCAACCTTTAATTAGCCATATTACGTGCCACTTTTTCAAAACGCATCTCAATCCGATCATTCAAACACATTTAATTGCATCCAGAACATTCAGGGATTGAAACATAAAGAAACAGAACTTCAAAAGATTCTAATAACCAATTTAACCGCAGGGCGTTTTGAAACAGCGAGCCCTGTATCAAAACACCCTGTTTCGAAACGAGTCTTGGTGTTTTGGTACACGAGGCCGTTTCAAACCAACCTCAAACCTATTTCGGTACACCAATTTCTAGTAGCTAAAATTTTTGAGCTTGTTCTAATTCACCCCTTCCCGTTTCGAAACCCTTAGGCCATTTAAGGCTCTCTATTTCGGTACAGCCTTGGGCGTACTAAAACGTCTGGGTCTGTAATTACATTTTTTGTTGTTTTTCAAACTTTAATGCAATCATAAACATTCCAACATGCACACAACAAATCTAAACATCAGTTCTCAGTCATTCATGGCATATCCATCGACATAACATGGCAAAATGCATCAAAGGTAAACTATAGGCATGCAACTTAGGAACAAGCCAAACAAGATACCCAAAATGCAATGTAAAGCATGAACCCAATACCAAAGGCCATTTACAAGTCAAAAACCACATATAAAACTTGCTCAAAAGGGGGTTTGCACAAATCTCCCCAAAACACAACATATCTCTCATTGCCCTTATTACTTTAGTTTAAACCGAAACATACTTTCTTAAACGAAGTCTCTTGGAATCCCTTGCTACTTGCTACCTCCAAAACATCAATTATCTGTATTGATGGACGGATGAGAGCGTAAGCACACAAGGCTTAGTGAATAGTGCTAAAAAACAAAACATCATCAATGCATTAAAACCATTTTCCAAGGCCACATTGAAATCACATTTCAATTACTTCAAAACATCAATTAAAAACTATCATGCCTTTAAAACCATGCACATTTTTTAATCAAAAGTCAACATATAAACTTTATGCAACATGTATTATGAATCAATAGCAAATCCCATTGCTAACACTCACTTTGAACCTTCCTATGCATAAATTCCATATACAAAGCTTAAAGAGTAAAACATGCATTTACACATTATGCATCATAAACCGTTTCATAATACATCATCAATTATATTGGCTTACAAGTGATCATCAACATTCTCATTTCACAAAATAACATCGGATACGCGGATTCACAAGTATTGTCCCAACACTTCATACATTCTCACCGACATCTCAAGGTTCACAAACGGGATCTACCCTCTACCGTTGTGACACCCATGGCAAAGTATTTGGTACACCATATAAACCCCTCAACACCACTCATCGGTAGATGTATAACCTCACTAACGAGAGACGTGACACCACACACTTTCCTCAATCGTTATGGTACTTGGATGGAGTATTCGGTACACCGTATAAACCCCTCGACATCCAAGGCGACTTGTTTCTAGTGCACTCAATCCTATAGCCGACTAACCATATCTGATTTCATTTATAAACTATTTTACAGCATCACTTTTCAATATAATTCACATTTAATCACATACCTCACTATTTTCAAAGCATCATCAATAAATCATTTTCCAAAGCATTGAACCAAGCTTTAAATGACAAGTATAAAACATATACTTACAAGAATCACTTACCACGTGCATCCTTCACCATTCCAACATTTAAAACATCAAACCACATGCTTTAATCATGCTTTAACAATAGGTAAACATGATTTTAAAATCAAGTGCATAAGCCAACCCATAATAGCACAACCGAGAGAGAAATTCCTTATACTTACTTCCAAACTTAGAAAAACGTTTTAAGCTTAAATCTAAGTTCCCAAAACCACCTTTAAAGTGTTTCAAAGCTGAAAATCACATTCTCACTCATCGACACACGAAACTTGACTAGCCGACGCGAAACCACGCATCCGAAGCTCACGAAACTTCACTGATTGCTTCCGATACATTCTCCCCTATTTATACCACACAAGAACAGAGGATTAATGCATCTCAATGCATTAAAATCTCCAGCAAACATACCTACCACGTTGTTCTGCCCAAAAACACCAAAGCGCCTATTCGAAACAACCGAAAACACCTTCGATTACTCTACAAACTCACCCCAGCCAAAACCTAACACTTCCATCCACTTTTAATCATCAATTAACATCCAAAATCAACCTATTTGCATCCTTATATCTCCAGAAACCACAATTTCACATTAACACCATAAAACTCAATTCTAACAACCTAAACAACTAGAGATCCAACTAGTTTCTGGATTAACATGATCAAATCTTCATTTCAACATTAATAATCTTCCAAAACATGATTAAAATCAATCATAAACCAGCCATAATAGATCCAATACGAAAATCATTCAAAATAACAATTTTAAGCTTGTTTTAGTCATTTTCTTCAAGTCAATTACAAAACCTTATTAAGAAACAAAAATAAATAGCCAAATACTTGGGAATTTCATTAAAGAACCTTGATTAGAGGAGAAGGACGGAAATTACCTCTAATCCTTTGCTATTCCTTCAATCGACAAGATTTTGATGAAAAACTTCAAGAACCCTTTGAGATAAATTGAGGAAACACCAAAGAAATCATTTGCAATACAAAGTGAAATGGAAAGATGAAAATCTCTAGAAGTTATGAGAGAAAATAGATGTTTGGCTGATGAAAAGAGAGAGAAAATGGAAGTTATGTCAAAAATAGATTTAATGGATCCGCCGATTGCTGACAATGCGCCGCGCCCTGTAAATCCTTCGGTGCCGGATCCTACTATCTTTGCGGGACGGCTACCGGATGAAGTGAATCGAGTCCCTTTTCCTGTGGTGGATTGGTCGCGATTGGCTTCCCTGGTCTCTAGGGGTGATACTTTAATGTTTCTATTTGATTAAAGGGATGTTAATGGGGAGAACGTGTTATCTACTCCTACTGATATGGAGGTGATGGTTTCTAATCCCTTGGATACCGAAGTTTTGGATGGCATAAAGGAATCGGGGAATAAGGGTGATGAGGTAAATATCGTTGTGGTAGATTCTGGGAATTTGTCTTTGCCTAAGCCTACGTTCCTGGAGATGGTTTAGGGTACTGCTGGAAAGGTTGGGGGTGAGGATATTATTCCCGAGCTGGACGTAGAGATTCGTGATGGAGATGTCAAATTGAGTTTGGTTGATGGGGTACCGACGATTAATTTCTCGGATCGTTTGCATGATTTGATAGATGCAAAATTGGCGAATTCAGTTGTTGTGCGCTTGTTAGGGCGATCGATTGGTTTTGTAGCGTTGGAATCTTGGATTAGATCGTTGTGGAATCCAAAAGGAGAGATCGCTATGGTGGACTTGGATAACGACTACTTCTTAGTGCATTTTGCTAAATCCGAAGATTGTGAAAAGATTATAATGGGGGGTCCGTGGGTCATCTACGGAAGCTACTTAGTGGTGCAACCGTGGAGCCGCCATTTCTCTACTGAGGAGGATCATCCCGCAAAGACAATCATTTGGGTAAGGTTACCAGGGCTACCATATAGATATTATACTAAAAGTCTTTTTCGCATTATTGCAGGCGCGATAGGAAGAATTGTTCGAATTGATTACCATACTACCGAAGGTGTACATGGTAAATTTGCAAGATTAGCAGTAGAGGTAAATTTGAATGAAACTTTATCTTCTAGCATCTTTATTGATGGAGTACGACAATGAATTGAGTACGAAGGGTTGCCGACGATATGCTTTTCGTGTGGAAAGTATGGTCATGTGGAGGCTCAATGAAAACAAAAGATTATGACGCCTTCTTCATCCTCTTTGGGCAATGAAGCAAATGATTTGATAGACTCTGGGAGTAATGAAAAATACGGTCCCTAGATGCTTGTTAAATCTCGCAAAGGGAGGAAGCATGTTAGTGGTAAAGGGGATGCTAGTAATGTGGCTGGAGTGAATGCTATGAATAAAACATTAGGTAGGTTTGTTGCGCTCTCTATGAATATTGATAATAATGGGAGTACTTCGAGTAGGGTTGTGAGAAATACCCATGTGGAAAATGTTGAACTTGGGCAGCCTACTAGCAAGGCTTTGGGTAGTAAAGAAAAAAGACAAGGTGGTTCTCTAAAGAGTGTTTCGACAAGTGAGCTAGCAAGCAAGGATATTACTGTTAAAGAAGTAACGAGTAGAGAAAGGCGACCTATCAAGGAACCTATAGTGGCTGCTAACTCAGTTATGGTGGTGTTGCTGGCCGTGAATGGAACCAAGGTTGTACAGGTCTTCGAGAAGGGTGCTTCACCTTTGACTATTTCGGGTTTGCCTAGTAAGGACATGAAGGTTACACGCACTTTGCAGGGTAGTAATAAGGATAATCACGTTGCTAAAGATGGTGAGGGTAGTGGCTTGGTTATAAAGGATGGTGCGGATGCATCAAATCGTGAGGTGGTAGTGGTTGGTCCGTTAGTTCCCGTTTCGAGCTCCCTGTGCTCGCAGAATCATAAAGTTGTTAAGGTTGTTTAACGAGAAGATGAGGGTTTTATCAACGCAGGTGCAAGGCAAAGGTAGAGGTGTTGATGGCGAGAAGGTTTGGACTGGACTGGTGGTTGTTCGTAGGCTATCTAAGGTTAAAAACGCCGCGTGACGAAGTCTGTATAGCCAGCGTAAAAAAGCTGTTATACAACAGGAAAACTTAGACCCGGATATGATGGTGGTTGGGGATTGGGTTTCTAAAACTTTAGAAGAGTTGTCAGCAGCTGCTAAAAAGTTGGATGCACCTATTCCAGATGCTAATTTTGTTTGGTCTATCGGATCCAAAGGAGTTAAATGGCGTGATAATTCGACCTTTAAGGAGGGGACTCTACCTCGGTAAAATGAGAGGTTTGACTATGTCTTTTTATTGTCATTTTTTATCATGTTTAAAGTCATGTTTTGGAATACTCATGGTGCTTTGGACCCTGAATTTAACATATTTTTAAGTTTATTTGTGAGGCAGTACTCTCTTGATATTGTGGTACTCTTAGAGCAAAGAATCAATGGGAAGAAAGCTGATAGGTTTATTCGACGACATAAGTTTTATAATCCATATAGGGTGGACGCTTTTGGTTTTTCAAAAGGTAAATGGGTGCTCTGGAATGTCTCGTTACATGTTGATGTGTTGGCTGTATCTTCTCAATTTATTCACCTTTCCTGTATTGACAATCAATTAAGAGGGGTGAATATGATTACATGTGTTTATGCTAGCCCAGATCGGATGAAACATAATAATTTGTGGGACATGTTGCATGCGTTGGTTCCATCTAGTGATGTGCCTTGGGTTATTGGTGGTGACTTCAATGCCATCCTTAATAAGAGTGACAAATTTGTGAGATCATCTTAGAGGGAGAAATCGTGTCATAAGTTTAGTGAGTTTATGTTCCAAGCCAATATGTCGGATTTGGGATATCAAGGGCCTAAATTCACGTGGAAGAGGGGAAATTTACATCAGCGGCTTGGCCGTTGTGTGCTTAATGATTGTTGGTGGGACAAGTGGCCCGAGCCCGGGGTTTTGCATCTTCCTCGTTTGGGTTCAGACCATCGTCTGATTTTATTTGTTTTATCGCCTTTGGTGAAGGTACAGAGTAAAGCTAATTTTAAGTATCTTGTGTCATGGCAGAATGATCCCTCTTTTACTAAGTTATTGTAGTATATTTGGAAGAAGGATGTGTATATTTCTTCAAATATTCAATAGTTTTGTCAGGGGTTGAGACTTGGAATAAAGAGCACTTTGGGCATATTGGTCGTTGTAAGAGGCAGCTTCTGGCACATTTGAGAGGTATTGAGAAAGTGAATGAGGTCTCTGGTAATTCTCATTTGCAGGCCATTGAACAACAATTGAGGGTGGAGTTGGATGTTGTTTTAAAGCAAGAAGAGCTTTTGTGGTTCCAAAGATCCCAAAAAAATGGATTTGTGATGGTGACAGAAATACCAAATTTTATCATCGAGGTACTAAGCATCGCCAACGTCAAAAAACCCATACCTTGATAAAGTTGCAAGATGGTTCTTGGTGTGATGATGAGAGGCGTATTAGATTGGAGGTTATCCAATTTTTTCGTGATCTTTTTAGTAAAGATGTGCCTGCCCTTCGGCGGTGTGAGTATCATGGGCGTTTTCCTTTGATTTTAGAAGTTGACCGTTTAGCTTTGGAGAGGGTGATTAATGAGGATGAGGTGAAGCATGATGTTTTTCTATGGAACCGTTAAAAGCCCCCGGTGTCGACGGAATTCATGTAATGTTCTATCAGAAGAATTGGGAGATAGTGCGAGGCATTGTTTGTGATTTTGTGAGGCAAAGTTTTAGGGGGGATTGAATTCCTATGGATGTTAACCGAACTTCTATCGTTCTTATTCCAAAGATTAAAGATCCGAAAAGCTTTGTGCATTTTCGTCCGATTAGCTTGTGCCCTGTAATTTATAAGGTCCTGATTAAATGTACCGTCAATAGGCTGAAACCGCTCTTACCTGCTTGGATATCTTCGAATTAGGCGACTTTTGTGCTGGGGCGATGTATAATGGATAATGTCATTATTGCCCAAGAGGCCATACATTCAATAAGCAGAAATAGAGGGGGTGTTGGATGGATGGAGGTTATGATTTATTTGGAGAAGTCATACGATCGGTTGGATTGGGACTTCATAGCAGACATGTTACATGATTTGGGTTTGCCGACTAGGTTTTTGAGGTTAATAATGGATTGTATTATGACTGTTTCATCGCAGATTGTGTGGAATGGTGAGTTGACTGATAGCTTCAGACCTACATGAGGTATACGACACGGCGATCCCTTATCACCCTATATTTTTGTTATATGTATAGAGCGTCTATCTCAATTGATTAAACTGAATGTTGAGCATGGACGTTGGTCTGAAATTCGTTTAAGTTGAAATGGTCCTGGGTTGTCTCATTTTTTTTTTACAGATGATGTGGTTTCGTTCTCGAAAGCTTTTGTGAGATAAATGGAGATAATTGGGGAAGTGTTAAATTATTTCTTTGACTGCTCTGGGCATAAAGTGAGTGCTACTAAATCTCGGGTTTTTTTCTCTCGAAAAATACTGATGCGGGGATCCGAAATGAAATTACTGAAGGACTTGGCTTTGTTGAGGTGGAAAAACTGGGGAAATATTTAGGAATTCCCTTGTTGCACTCAAGAGTGTCTGTTGCGACTTATGATTATTTGATTGACAAAGTCCGCGGTCACCTTGCATCATGGTCTGTAAGTTCTCTATCTTTTGTTGGTTGTGTTACGTTAGCGAAGTCCGTGCTCCAGGCTATTCCGACATATATAATGCAAGCGACTTGGTTGCTAAAAAAGTTTGTTTGGAAATCGAGAAGCTTATTCGCAGTTTTATCTAGGGTCGTTCTGTGGCGAATAAATGTGTACACTTGGTTCGTTGGGAGGAGTTAAAGCTTCCTATTGACCGCGGGGGACTGGGTTTTCGTAACTTAGAGACGGAAATCTTGCTTTCTTGATGAAGTTGAGATTTGCTTTGTTATGTGAACCTGATAAACCGTGGGTCTGTTATTTGCAGGCAAAGTATAAATGGGTTGATAATTGTCCAGAGATCATTTATCGATGAAATTGTTCTCGTTTATGGGCGAGAATCTCTCAAATATGGGATAAAGTGCGTGAGGCAACAATTTGAGTGATTAGAGATGATCTACCAGTTGATTTTTGGCATGATACCTGGATATCGGAGCTAGGCCCTTTAATTCATCATCGCCTTGTGATGGATAATCCAAGTTCTTGTTGTGTTGCGGATTTCGTCAATGATAAAGGTAGTTGGAATGAGGTCCTTTTGAGGAGAGTGTTACCGGAGTATTGTGTACAACATATTCTATCTATTTTTCCGCCTTCGGCAATCTTGGGTTCGAATTTCATGGGTTGGAAAGGTGAGGCAAATCGTAATTTTACTATTAAGTCAGCATATGTTATGTTATCTCCAGTTAGTGGGGAGTATAATAGTATTTGGAAAAGAATTTGGAAACTTGTTGTACCTCAGCGGATTAGAGCGTTTCTATGGCTTGTTTTGAAAGGAAAATTGTTTACCAATGAAAAGCGGTGTAGGAGGCATTTAACCGATGATAACATGTGCTCGTTGTGCTATCAGGCGCCCGAGAGCGTGTTGCATGTGCTGCGAGAGTGTAAATATGCGTAACGAGCCTGGTTAACGCTTGTGCCGTAGGGGAAGTGGGGTGTGTTTCAAACCGATGGGTTGAGTGATTATATTAGTATGAATATTGGCGAAAATTTTGATCGAGATTATGTTTCTTGGGACGTATTGTTTGTTGTTCTCTTCTGGAAGTTGTGGGCTTGCAGAAACAACCGTATTTTCGATGTGGAATGGGTTAAAAAACGACATTGTGCAAGAAGATTTACACTATGTGCAGCAGCTTCGCGAAGCCACTGAAGGTAGTGATTGGGTGGTGCGAAATGTGCAGGATTTGGAGAACTTTGGGAAAATTTGGAGGTTGCCGAATCAAGGGTGGGTTAAATTGAATATTGATGGAGCAGTTGATATTTGCGACGACAGTGCGACTATAGGCGGTGTTATTCGAGGGGACTAAGGTGAATGGTTAATTGGTTTTGCGTGTTATGTTGGTCGTTGCTCTCCCCTTGAAGCAGAATTATGGGTTATCTTGGATGGCATCTTTCATGTAAGATCTCTTGGTTTTAAGAAGGTTATCATTGAGACTGATTGTGCTGAGGCTTTTCATCTTGTTATGGGTAGTTCTGAATGTAGGAATGTTATTCCTTTTGTTGATCATATCAAATATTTCCTTCATGGTGATTGGGAGGTCTTGATTAATTTAATTAATCGTGAAGCTAATCCGGTTGCAGATAGGATGGTCGTTGAGATGCGTAGGTTGGGGAATGGTGCGATGGTGTTTACGTCGGAACCGTTGAATTTGAAACCTTGGATGGCTTTGGATCTTCAGCGAGGAACAAGTATTGGTTGAGTTCTGTTTTTATTTTGGCTCTAGTGGGATGTAACCCCCTTAGCCCGACCTAGACGGTTGACCCGAACTACGAAGATTACACGGGGAAAACCAAAGTTAACCCGGAAGTCAACCTTGAATAATGACCCTTTTTTTTCTTTTAAATCTTACCTAGATGCTCATTAACCTTAAGTGAACCCTTGAGAAGAACATACTTGAAAAGCACAGCGATCGGATAGCAACAAGGGACTCAATTGTACAACATACGAAAGTTAGGGACCAATTTGTAAATTCTGGAAAGATGAAGGACTTAGCTGATTTTTAAATTACCAATATCAAATTAATCATATTACATGCTTCCTTGTCAAATTTCACCTAAAACGGACATCTCAAACTCAAGCAATTGCAATTACAAAATGCAGGACTAAAACGTAAAGCTTGCAAACCTTAATCCATTCAAATTAGTACCCAACGGTCATCTATTTCAGAACGAGGGTTGACCGTTCCGAAACGCGGGTTCGTTTCGAGACCTGTATCGAAACAGGGCCTGGCAGTGGCAAAAATGTTTCGGAACGACCCTATCCATTTCGGTATACGAAGGCCATTTCAGGCCCCCGTTTCGAAACGGGCACTACGGTCTGCCCAGAAAGTGCAGAATTTGCTGGTTTAACATACAATTACCATTCAAACACATCCTAATGACCTCCTAATCATGCCAACAAGTCATCATACATACAAGGCATATGTTTGCAGCATTAAAACTCATTCATGGGATCAATTAGGATAATTCACAAGTCTATAGGCATGCATCCTAATATCCAAAGCAAACAACCATCAAAACATCAAAGCAAGCACCAAAATGGCCAATTACATATCCAAAATATTTAAGGCATCATGCCACAACTAGGGAGTCCAAAACATCTCCTAAAATCACATCCTAGGTTCCCATTGCCAAATATCAAAATCTAATAATGTTGTGAAATAGTCACCATACATGAGCTTAGCTTTCCCTTGGGTTCTTAGCCTCATTGCTGCCCTCAAACACCTTGTAACGCCCCGGTTTTGGGCTTAGAAGTTTTGGGCTTGGACCGGTTCGGTCAAGTGTTGTTCGAATATAAAAGGTGAAATTAGGAAAGCCTAGTTCGGGTTGCATTAAAAATATGGAAAAATGTTCTAAAATCCTCTTTTAATATATATAAGTGAACTGTGAAATCAATTTTACAAAATGAGGTTTGGAAGGGTGACATTTTGGCTAGTGACCAAAATGTAATTTTTGAAAACTGCGTGACTGTTTTAAAAAGGATTGAAAATTTGAATCTTTAAGGAGCTATTTACCCAATGGGAGTTTCTCCAGATTTTTCTAAGATATTAAATGATTTATTAATGGTTTAAAATAAAGTTAAAAAGGAGGGAAAGATATTTTAGCCTTTTAACTAACTTTTCCATTTTCCATTTTTCTCTCATCTTTTCTCTCAAACCAAACACCTTTTCTCCAGAGCTTTTCTCTCTGATTTTGTCACCTAAATATCTTCTTTCACTTCTCTTTTGATTCCTAATCATCTCCTCATCAAAACCTCACCAATTGCTAATTGGATTTTCAAGATTTTGGTTCCAAAAAGGGAGAAACTCAAGTTTGGAGGTAAGAACGTCCTTCTCCTCTAAACTCTCAGTTCTTTACTGAAATTCCTAAGTTCTCAATCCTTAATTTGTGTTTTATAAAAGGTTTTATAGATGTGATCTTGATTTTTTGGCTTTAAAATGCAAGATTTGCTTTTTTTGGTGAAATTTCGTATGATCTGTTTGGGCAGTGTTTTGAGGTGTCAATTTGATGTTAAATGAATGTTAAATTGATGAGTAATTGAGGTTTGATCAATGCAATCCCGAATAGGTTGAATTTCCTAAGTTTTGCTTGAGTTTTTGGTTGTTTTTTGAGTGTTTTTAATGATCTGTTGTTGTTGGAGGTATAAGGATGTGATTGGGATCATTTTGGATGTTAATTGATGTTTATAAATGGTTAGAAGTGATGAATCTTGGCTGGGTTAAGTTTTGTAAGTGTTTGGAGGTGATTTCGGTTGTGTTTGGTAGCCGAAATGTTGGTTTTGCTAGGAGCAGCGAGTTTAGTTGTGTTGCTGGTGTTTTTAATGCATAATGATGCATTAATCCTCTGTTGTTGTGTGCTTGAAACAGGGGAGATTGATCCATGAGCTTTAGAGGTGGTGTGGAAGGTTTCGGATGCTTGGAAGGCTTGTTGGCTAGCCTTGTTTTGTGTATCGGTGAGTGAAGTTGGGTTTTCAGCTTTTAAACCAAGGTTTTGAAGGTTTTGGGAGCTTAGTATAAGTCTAAACAACTTAGCTAAGCTCAAGAGTAAGTAAATGAAATTTCTCACTTGGTTTGTGTATGAATTGGTTTTTAAAGCAATTGTGATTGTTGGATGCAATGCATGTGTTTTGCATGTTTTAAATTCTGTTTTGAAAGCATAATTTAGCATGGTTTAATGCTTGTTTTGGAAGCCATGAGTGATGGATGCTCAAGGTAAGAGATTCATGGTTTTGTACATTGGAATTATGGAATTGATGCATAGTGTTGCATGTTGTTTAATAGCTTTGTTAATTGCTTCAAAAACAGTGGATTGATGATGGTAATTGGTGGTTTTGGCATTTTGGTTATGCTTGAAAAACAATGGATTAATGTGGTAAGATGGTTATATTGGCAAGTGATGTAAGTGGTTCTTGGTTACTTTAATTGGATATAGTTAGCCGACTATAGGATTGGGTGCACCGTGAATAAAGTCGCCTTGGATGTGGAGTGGTTAAGAGTGAACCGGTAACTCCATCCAAGTATCCTAACGAGATGGTTAAGGTCATAATGGTGATTGGAATCCCATTCGAGGACCTTGGGTAAGCAAAGGTAATAATGGTGGTTAAAATTCCATTGGTGGACCTTGTGCTTGTTAAGATCACAATGGTGGTGTAAAGTCCATGTGTGGATCTTGTGTAGGGTGTCCCGGATCTCGTTAGTGATGTTATACAACTACCAATCGGTGAATGTTAAGGTTATATGGTGATTAAAAGTCCATATAAGGGAACCTTGTGAATGTTAAGGTTATATGGTGATTAAAAGTCCATATATGGGAACCTTGTGAATGTTAAGGTTATATGGTGATTAAAAGTCCATATATGAGAACCTTGTGAATGGTAAGGTCAAATGGTGGTTAAAATTCCATTTGGGGACCTTGGATTGGTAGTGTGTATGAAGCGTAGGGACAACGCTTGTGATCCGCGTATCCGATTGGATGTTGAGTTGAAAAGTGGATTTGGTTTATCACTTGGAAGCCAATGTAATGTTCTTGAATATAATGAAGCATGATATGCTTGAAATGATGCATGGTTGCATGAGAAGTGTGTAATGACTTATGAACGCATGTTTACTTGTTAGCTTGAACAAGTCTTGGTTATCTATTGAGGATGATGCATGTGTGCATGAAATCTTCTTAGTGCATTGAAGTCTTGCTAAGACTTGTTTTTAAAGGCATGTGATGCAAAATTTGATGATGTGGTTCATATGTTGTAATTGTTTAATGCACATGTTAGATTGAAAGAGCAAATGTTTTTAAAAGATTTCTTGCCTAAAGATGGTTTGCAATTATGAGAAAGGTATGATGTGAAGTGGAAGTGAATTCCAAGGTTTTGAATTTAACTTTGCATATGATGTTCATGCATGGGATGGTTAAATTGATGGTTTTGCAAGTTTATGTTTTGAAAAGGGTTTACTTGGCTTCCTAAGCTAAGGGTTGGTTTTATGTTTGAAAGATGCATGATGATAAGCATGTTGTTGAAAGGGGTTTTCAAACATTGCTTTGGTTTATCAAACCGAGTTGCTTTTCAAAGTGGTTTTATGTTTCACTGCATTGATGGTGTTTTGGTTTTGAGCATTCCTCACTAAGCATTATGTGCTTACGCTCCTTTTTGTCCATCAATGCAGATTCTTGAAGTTGGAACAGCGGGAAGCAAGGGATTCAAGGGAAGCTCCACTTGAGATGTATGTCTCGGTTAATAGCTATAGATAATAAAGGCAATGGGGGAAGAATTTCTTATGTTGATGGTTATGAGTTTGTGTATGTTTGGACAAGAATGGTTTTATGTTGTTGATATGTTGGAACATGTAATTGGCCATTATGTGGTTGATTTGGAGATTTAATGCTTGATTGGTTTGCTAAGTAGGAAGTATGCCTATAGATTTGGGGCTTTTCATATTTGATGCTATGATGTTGATTGGATGATGCATTTATGTTCCTTACTTGTTGAATGTCTTGCTGGAAAAGTTTAGTAGCATTTGGAGCATGTATGGTTGATCAATTGTGTGTTTAAGCAAGCAATTTTCTGCATTCTGTGCAGGCCGTATCGGAACGGGAGCTACCGTTTCGGAACGGGTGCCCTGCAATAGCCCAGGCGTCCGAAACGGAAGACATCGTTCTGAAACGGAAAGTCCTCTGCCAGCCCTCGTTTCGGAACCCATTGCGGAACGGTCCCGCGTTTCGAAACAGGTTCTCCCTGTTTCGGAACACCTGACCATTGGGGGCTGACATTGGCAGTTATATGTTTTGAAATGTATGCGTTTTGGTCCTGAAACTTGTATGTGCAATTGTATGAGTTTGAGAAGTCCGTTTGAGCTAAAAATTTGCAGAGAAGCATGAAACTTGACTAATTATAGGTTGGTAACTTTAATTTGGGTTAAGACCTTATAATTTGCAGAATTTACAATTTGGTCCCTAAAGTTGTAAATTGTTCAATTAGGTCCCTGTTTGATCTCTGATGTTTATGATCTTTGAGCATTCTTTTTGAATGATCATATCTAGGGTTAATATGCATCTAGACAAGTTTTTAAAAGAAAAAAAAGGGGTCGTTAATCAAGGTTGACTTTCGGGTTGACTTTGATTTTCCCCGTGTGACTTTCTTAATTCGGGTCAACCGTCTGGGCCGGGTTAAGGGGGTTACACACCTCAATTATCTGCATTATTGGTTCAAGAGAGAGAGCGTAAGCACAAATGCTTAGTGAGGCATGCTCTAAAGAAACAACACAATAATGTATTTTGTAAAAACACTTTCCACAAAGCCATTAACACATAAACATCATTATCCATGCAACAATGCATACACATCAAGCATCTCATGCTTCAATATCATTAACATGTCATATTGGCTTCCAAGTGATAAACCATAACCTTTTACAACATAAAACACAATCGGATACGCGGATTACAAGCGTTGTCCCATACACTTCATACACACTACTAAACACACAAGGTGGAGTTTACCGGTACAATCACAACCCCTCAACACCCGTGATGGAGTTTAACGGTACAATCACAACCCTTCCACATCACTCATCGGTAGTTGTATAACATCACTAACGAGAACACGGGACACACAACACAAGATCCACACATGGACTTTTAACCACCATTGTGATCTTAAACATCTCATTAGTGTACTTGGATGGAGTTTACGGTACAATTACAACCCCTCAACATCCAAGGCGAGTTTATTCACGGTGCACCCAATCCTATAGCCGGCTAACTATATCCGATTCAAGTACTTTAAAACCAACACATCACTTGCCAATAAACATCAATTATCATCAATAATCCACTGTTTTAAAGCATCTAAAACAAAGCCATTTACAACATGCATCACTATGCATCAAACCACAATTTTAACAAATCAAACCAAGGATCTCTTACCTTGAGCATCCTTCAACAAATGGCTTATATAACCAGCATTAGCCATGCTAACATGCTTTCAAAAACAGAATTTAAACATGCAATTATCAACAAATGCATCGAACCAATCCATGGCTCATCCAAGAGAGTTTTTCCGAAAACTTACTCTTGAGCTTAGTTAAGTTGATTAAACTTAAACTAAGCTCCCAAACCTTCAAACATTCGATATAAAGCTTGAAATCCAACTCCACTCACCAATTCCGTTTCGCCAGCTTGCCGAAACGCCGTTCAAGCCTCCAGATCAACACCACAAGGATCTGAAGATGTCTCCCCTTTTTTAAACACATCAAAGCAGAGGATTAATGCATCGTCGTGCATTAAAATCTTCAGCCATTACACCTAAACTCCCTGCTCTCACCAAATCTAACATTTCGGCTATCAAACATAGCTGAAATCACATCCAAACTCTTCCACAACATTACCCAGCCAAGATCCATCACTTCTAAACATTCTTAGACATCAATTAACATCCAAAAAGAACCTAAACACGTCCTTATACCTCCAGCTATAACAGAACACCAAGATCACCCCAAAAACCACCATTTTCACAAGTAAAAACTTAGGAAAATCAACCTATTCGGGATTGCATTGATTAAACCTCAATTACACATCATTAAAAATCCAAAATACATTAAAAAGCCATCTCAAAATAGAGCCCAAACAATCACCACGAATTTCTTCAAGATTTAATCCAAATCTTGAGTTTTAAGCCAAAATCAAGATCACAACATTAAAACCTTTTATAAAACTTAATTTAAGGATTGAGAACTTGGGAATTTCAGTAAAGGACTGAGTATTTAAAGGAGAAGAACATCATTACCTCTAAATGTAGATTTCTCCTCGATTAGATCCAAAATCCTTGAAAATTCAACAAGCAAATGAAGAGGATTTGATGTAGAAAGGATTAGGAATCAATTGATGATTGAAAACTCATCATTTGGTGTGAAAATCAAAAGAAATGTTGCTGTAGAAATGTGTTTGGCTGAGGGAATTTTGAGAGAAAATGAGATGAGAAAGTTTTTAAGAAAGTTAGTTATGAAAAGCTAAAATATGGTTTCCCTCTTTTCCTTTAATTAATTAAACATTAAATGAATCATTAAAATTTAAGAAAAATATGGAGAAATCCTTTCTTGGGTAAATTAGCTCCTTAAAGATTCAAAGTTTCAATCCTTACAAAACAGTCACCACTGAACTTTTCAAAAATTACATTTTAGTCACTATTTCGAAATGTCACACTTCCAAACCTTATTTTATAAAATTGATTTCACCACTATCTTATATATACTAAAAGAGGATTTTTTTTTTGATATTTTCTATATTTTTAATGCAACCCGAACTATTCTTCAAATCCACGTAAGACTTATGTCAATCAGAAGCTGCCTTCAATCGCTCACAAATGAGCTTCACCTTCTCGGTGGTTCCTTCCAAAAAAGCTGGCATCGATACAAATTTCTGACCTGTTTCAGCCCAACAAAGAGGAGTTCTGCACTTCCTCCCGTACAAGGCTTCATATGGTGCCATTTGAATACTTGCCTGGTAGCTATTGTTATTAGCAAACTCCACCTGTAACACCTCAATTTTGGGCTTAGAAGTTTTGGGTTTGAATCGGACCGGTCGGATTTTCGGTTCGAATATAAAAGGTGGTTTTTAGGAAAGCCTAGTTCGGGATGCATTAAAAATATGGAAAAATATCTAAAAATCCTCTTTTATTATATATAAGAGAGTGGTGAAATCAATTTTACAAAATGAGGTTTAGAAATGTGACATTTCAAGTTAGTGACTAAAATGTAATTTTTGAAAAGTTGGTGACTGTTTTAAAAGGATTGAAACTTTGAATCTTTAAGGAGCTAATTTACCCAAGAAGAGTTTTCTCCATATTTTTCTTAATATTAAAGATTTATTAAATGATATTTAATAAAAGTAAAAAGAGGGAAATAGATATTTTTGATTTCATAACTAACTTTTCTCAAAATTTTCCCATTTCTTTTTTCTCTCAATTTTCTCTCAACCAAACACATTTCTCCAGCCACTTTTCCTCTGATTTTCACATCTAAAGTTGAGGTTTCAATCTTAAATTGATTTCTAGTCATTCCTACACCAAATCATCATCATTCGCTTATTGAATTTTCAAGAATTTTGGCTCTAAACAAGGAGAAACTCACATTTAGAGGTATGAACGTCCTTTTCCTCTAAATACTCAGTTCTTTACTGAAATTCTCAAGTTCTCAATCCTTGATTTCAGTTTTATTAAAGGTTTTGATGATATGATCTTGATTTTGGCTTTAAATGCAAGATTTGGATTTAATTTTGATTTAATTCGTAATAAATGATTGGGCTCTGTTTTGAGATGTCTTTTTGATGTATATTGGATGTATAAATGATGTGTAATTGAGGTTTAATCAATGCAATCCCGAATAGGTTGATTTTCCTAAGTTTTTGCTTGAGTTAATGGTGGTTTTTGGGGTGATTTTGATGTTCTGCTATAGCTGGAGGTATAAGGACGTGAATAGGTTCTTTTTAGATGTTAATTGATGATTAAGAATGATTGGAATGGATGGATCTTGGCTGGGTAATGTTGTGGAGTTGTTTGGATGTGATTTCGGTTGTGTTTGGTAGCTGAAATGTGAGTGTTGATGAGAGCATCGAGTTTAGGTGTCTTGGTTGAAGATATTAATGCATGATGATGCATTAATCCTCTGCTTTGATGTGTTTAAAATAGGGGAGACATCTTTGGATCCTTGTGGTGTTGATCCGAAAGCTTGATTGGTGTTTCGGCAAGCTTGCGAAGTGGAATTGGTGAGTGAAGTTTGGTTTTCAGCTTTGAAACCAATGTTTGAAGGTTTTGGGAGCTTAGTTTAAGTCTAAACAACTTAGCTAAGCTCAAGAGTAAGTTTTCGAAAAAAACTCTCTTTTTGATGAACCATGAAATGGTCGAATGCAAGGTGTTTTATTTGCATGTTTAAATTCTGTTTTGAAAGCATATTTTTAGCATGTGTAATGATGGTTTTATAAGCCATGTGTTGAAGGATGCTCAAGGTAAGAGATCCTTATTTTGTACATTGATAAATGTGGTTTTGATGCATAGTGATGCATGATGATTAGTGGCTTTGTTAAAATGCTTTAAAACAGTGGATTAATGTTGTTAAATGATGTATATTGGCAAGTGATGTGTTGGTTTAAAAGTACTTGAATCGGATATAGTTAGCCGGCTATAGGATTGGGTGCACCGTGAATAAAGTCGCCTTGGATGTCGAGGGGTTGTGATTGTACCGTAAACTCCATCCAAGTACACTAACGAGATGATTAAGATCACCATGGTGGTTAAAAGTCCATGGGTGGATCTTGTGTTAAGATCACAATGGTGGTTAAAAGTCCATGTGTGGATCTTGAGTTGTGTGTCCCGTGTTCTCGTTAGTGATGTTATACAACTACCAATGAGTGATGTGGAGGGGTTGTGATTGTACCATAGTCTCCATCACGGGTGTTGAGGGGTCGTGATTGTACCGTATACTCCACCTTGATATTGGTAGTGTGTATGAAGCGTATGGGACAACGCTTGTAATCCGCGTATCCGATTGTCGATTGTGTTTTGAGTTGTAAAATGGTTATGGATTGTCACTTGAAAGCCAATATAACATGTTGATGATTTGAAGCATGAAATGCTTGGTTTGTATGCATAAGTGTATGTTAAATGTTGTTTTGAAACAAAAGGCCTTAAAAAGGTGTTTTTACAAATGCATTATTGTGATGTTTTAATTGAGCATTCCTCACTAAGCATGTTTGCTTACGCTCCCTCTTTCTTAAACCAATAATGCAGAGCATTGAAGTGCTTAAAGGGCAGCAAGGAGGTCAAGGATCTAAGTGAAAGCTTAAGCTCATGTATGGTGACTATTTTCACAACACTTTTAGCTTTTGGCATTTGGCAATGGGAACCTAGGTGTTATTTTTGGGAGATGTTTTGGACTCCCTAAGTTTGGTTAATACCTATGATGATGTGGGATATGTAAATGGCCATTTGGTATTTCAAATTGGTGATTTGATGATTGCATGACTTACATTATAGGATGCATGCCTATAGATTTGGAGTTTATCTTAAATGATGCCATGATTGTTGTTTGATGATGCTAATATGATCCCTTATAGTTTGATGACTTGCTGGTATGTTTTGGTGACCATATGAATGTGTTTGATGGGTTGAAAGGGTATTAAACCAGCAAATTTCTGCATTTCTGGGCAACCTGTATCGGAACGGGTGCTACTGTTTTCGGAACAGATGGCCTGAAATGGCCTTGGCGTTTCGAAACAGGTAGAGCTGTTCTGAAATGGATTTGCCACTGTCAAACCTGTTCCGCAACAAGTTTCGGAACGGTCCCACGTTTCGGAACGGACCTTCCCTGTTTCGGAACAGTCGACTGTTGGGCACTGAATCTGATGGTTATATGTTTTGAAATCCTTGTGTTTTAGTCCTAAACTTTGTTTATACAATTGACTGAGTTTGAGATGTCCGTTTGAGATGAAATTTGGCAGAGAAGCATGAAACATGATTAATTTCATAATGGTAACACAAAAATTGGATAAGTCCTCGTAATTTACAGAATTTACAATTTGGTCCCTAAATTCGTATGTTGTGCAATTGAGTCCCTAAATGTTTTCCGATTGCTGTGATTTTTGAGTATGCTTATCTCAAGAGTACAATTAGGATTAATATGCATATAGACAAGATTAAAAAGAAAAAAAAGGGTCGTTAATCAAGGTTGACTTTCGGGTTGACTTTGGTTTTCCCCGTGTAATCTTCGTAGTTCGGGTCAACCGTCTAGGCCGGGCTAAGGGGGTTACATTTGATGGTATCAGAGCTGAGTTCTCAAGTAATTGGGAATTGTTATGTGGGTGATGTGTGTATGATTGCTTTGTATGCTTGTTGAGTGAAAGTATGATGTATGAATTGTAAGTATGTTACAATTGTGGTGTATGCTGTGGTGAAGCATGTTAGAGGGACCCATTGCCAAATCAAAGCTAATGAAATGTTTTGTTTTTAATTGGAAATGAGCTTGAGTACTTGGATTGCTTACCTTGCTGAGCCTGACTTTGTTTATTGCATTGTGATTGCATTGTTTAGTGAATGGCACCTCGTAGAGAAACGAGGATTAATACGCGAGCTATGGCTCAAAATGAGAATGAGGAGAATGCTGAAAATGTGGTGGATTTACCTCCTCCACCTGGTGGTGGTGGTGCTGGGGGCGAAGGAGCTGGAGTTGCAGCTGGTGCTGGGGTCGCTGGACCTGAAGCTGGGCAGGGGCAAGCTGCTCCTGACATGACAATGCTGATTCAAGCTATTGCTGGAGCTTTTCGGGCGGCGGTAGCTGGAGCTCAAGGAGCTGGGCATCAGGGAGATGCTAATGTTAGACTACCTTTGGAACGCTTGCGTAGTCTGGGAGGGACTGAGTTCAGGGGTTTGTCTGCTGAAGGTTCTGAGTCTTGGTTGGAAAGTACCAAGAGAATTTTGGGACAAATGAGTTGTAATGATGTACATAAGCTGGGCTGTGTGATATCGTTGTTGCATGATGATGCGTATACCTGGTGGACAACCACTATCTCCGGAATGGAGGATGCTGATGTGACTTGGACGTTCTTTCTGAACGCGTTCAAGAGAAGGTATCTGGGTGTGAGGTACTTGGATGAAAAGAAAAGGGAATTCATGTCTCTTACTCAAGGGAGCATGTCAGTGGCTGAGTACGAGGTTCAGTTTGTCCGACTCAGTCAGTACGCACCTGAGCTTGTTCCTGATGAGCGGGAGAGGTGTGAACGTTTCCGTTATGGTTTGGTGACGGAAGTGAAGACCTATATGCTGGCTGCTGAGTACACTGATTTTGATGTGCTGGTTGGTAGAGCAAAAGACATTGAGTTGAATTTGAGTTTATCTTCTAGAGGTGCTGGTCCTAATGCGGGCAAGCGAGTTGCTGAGTATAGTTCCTGTGGCGGACAGAACAAGAGAGGACGTGATCGGAAGTATCAGTCTTCAGCTAGGCGTGGTGGTGGAGGGCAAGGTGCGCCTGTTCAGGGAGACAGGGTGAGAGCTGATCCGAACACATGTTGGACATGTGGATCGCGTGGTCATTTGAGGCGTGATTGTCCTCGAGCAACGAGAGAGGTGCAGGCTCCTGTTGTGGTGAACGGTAATTCGTGCTGGAACTGTGGTTCGGTGGATCACATGAGTAGGGAGTGTCCTCTGTTGGCCGGTGGTGGCCAGGGATGTGCTCATGGTGTTGTTGCACCACAAAGAGGTCGTGGGCGCGGCCGTGGTAATTTCCAGCGCAGAGAGGATGGTGGAAGGAATGTGGCTCATGTGGTAGCTGTTCAGCCTGAGGGTGGTGGCCAGGCCAGAGTGTATGCTCAGAGGGAAGGGAGGAATGACACGGATGTGATCGCAGGTACTTTCACTTTGCAATCCTTGTCATTACTTTCCTTGATTGATTCTGGATCTACACACTCATATATTTTGCGCGAAAATGCTGAATTGCTTGGTTTGCCTGTTGAGTCTTTGGATGTTGGTATGCGTGTAACTAGTTCTTTTGGTGAGACTGTTGTGACGCGAAAGCTTTATAGAAGATGTCCCTTGGTTGTGCAAGATTATGTTTTTCATGTTGATCTTATGGAATTGCCTTTCTATGGTTTTGATGTAATCCTTGGTATGTGATACAGGGGTGTTGTTGAAGAAAACAACATTCCTCGTTCATTCACGGATCTAGGATAATAGCAAGCAATTCTCTGCAATAGAAACAAACATGATGTTGAAGTTAGATATTTTAAATAGTAAAAAAAATAAAAGAAAAAAATTCAGAATTGGGAGAGAAGAAAGTTGCAGAAATTTTAGGATAATTTGAATGTCAAAAATGAAATTCTTCAAGCATTCAACAACGGTAGCAACGTTCTTGGAATTTGACACGATGAACTCGAAAGAACCTGCATAATCTGTTATGCAAACCCGAATCGAATCTGTTCTTCGTAGTCGGAAAAGATGAACAAACTCCAAGGAAGAACTCGAACAATCTGTTGAACGAACCCGAACCTTATCTTGAATTCGCTCGAATACGGACTTGGACCCTTCAATTATCGAACAATTGAGAACCCGAAGTATCAAAGAAAAAGTTCTAAAAAGAACCAAATTTGAGAGAAAATCTCACAAAATAATTTATTCATTCAAGTGTGTCTAACCTTACAAATGAAAAAGGTTTACAAATATATAGGGAGAAAGGAGGTTATGGCCGAAATATTTTGTGTGGTTAAAATCAAGAAGTTACACAAAATAAACTAAAATGAACTAACTCCCTTGGCTGATGCAATTTCGGCCACAAATGGAATAAGCACATGGGAAATGTGCTTTGTTTGAATTTGAAATTCAAACAGCCAACTCCCTTTGTTCTCATCCGCACAAGGACTAGGAAGACTTGGCTGGGCTGCATGGGCAGTGGCGCGCAAGAGAGCCGAGTGGGCTGATGCGCCTGTGCGTGGCCTGCTGCCTGCTGCTGCGTGCATGGGGCTGAGCAAGCTGCTGGCAACGTGGGATGGCCCGGGGACGTGCGTGCATGGCTGTGCACAAATGGAATTCAAAGATGGGATGGCATGCTGCGCATGCATGGCTGCCAACGTATATATATATATATATATATATATATATATATATATATATATATATATATATATATATATATATATATATATATATATAACATTATAAAAACATTATTGGAATTAAACCCCATGTAAAATTTATGCATGCATTTACAATTCAAAGATGGGATACTGCACATATATAAAATATTATTATAAGCTATATTATTAAATTATTCCAAACATATGTATCATATGATATACGTATTTAAAAACACACATGTATTATATAACCTAATCATGTCACATATTAATTATGCAACACATTAAAAGTCCTATCGTCTAAGGCACAAGTATTATCAAATGATTCAGAAATATTAGCACAAATAAGGAACAGAGCTTCCCTGAAACGTTGCACCCTAGATCGCGTAATTGGTCCTAACGGTAAGACCTCCGGATCAGCAACATGTGCTGGTGAAGACGTGCTCACATCATCCCCCCCTTCTTGAAAAGGATTTGTCCTCAAATCTGTACAATCACCATAAGGGGTTAAGTCAGAAACATTAAATGTGGCACTTACATTGTATTCCCCGGGTAGATCTAACATGTAGGCGTTGTCATTCACTTTCTCCAACACCTGAAAAGGACCATCTCCTCGCGGTAACAGCTTGGACCGCCTTTGGGCCGGATATCTTTCCTTTCGGAAATGAACCCAAACCCAATCACCAACATCGAAGGTGACTCGCTTTCTTCCCTTGTTTGCTTGCTTTTCGTACTGCTGAGTCCTCCGCTCGAGGTTCTCCTTAACCTGTTGATGCAAACGCTTCACATAATCTGCTCTCGCTTTTACGTCCTTGTTTATCACCTGTTCCTGTGGCAAAGGCAACAAATCTAGAGGCGTAATAGGATTAAAACCATAAACAACCTCAAACGGTGACATTTTCGTAGCAGAATGTATAACATGATTATAAGCGAATTCAACATGTGGCAAACAATCTTCCCAAGTCTTAATATTCTTTTTAATGATGGAACGAAGTAAAGTAGATAAAACCCTGTTAACAACTTCAGTTTGTCCATCAGTCTGGGGATGGCAAGTAGTAGAAAACATAAGTTTCGTACCTAATTTGCTCCAAAGAGTCCTCCAGAAGTAACTCAAAAACTTCACATCCCTGTCAGAAACAATCGACCTAGGAATACCATGTAAACGTACAACATCCCTAAAGAATAAGTTAGCCACATTAACAACATCATCAGTCTTATGGCAAGCAATAAAATGTGCCATTTTCGAGAACCTATCAACCACAACAAATACACTATCTCTACCATTTCTAGTTCGAGGCAATCCCAAAACAAAATCCATCGAAATATCAGTCCAAGGGGAATCAGGAATAGGTAGAGGTAAGTACATACCATGTGGTGAAACCTTCGATTTTGCCTTCCTACATGTCACACAACGTTTACAATACCTTTCAACGTCTCTGCGCATCTTTGGCCAAAACAGATGCTCCTTCAGTGTGTGTAACGTCTTAGTGACACCAAAATGACCCATTAATCCACCTTCATGTGCCTCACGAATCAGAATATCACGCATCGAACCCTGTGGAATGCAAATCCTGCTTTCCTTGAAAAGATAGCCATCATGCCTGTAAAACTTTCCATCTGCACCTTTCGAACAAGCATTAAACTTATCTCTAAAATCAGGATCATCAGGGTATAAATCACGAATATATGCAAAACCAATCAGATGTGAATCAAGATAACTCAAAAGTGCATACCTACGTGATAATGCATTAGCAACGACATTTTCTTTCCCTTTCTTGTAACGAATGACATAAGGAAACGATTCTAAGAATTCAACCCACTTAGCATGTCATTTATTCAATTTATGCTGACCTGTGATGTAACGTAAAGCCTCATGGTCGGTGTGGATCACAAACTCCTTAGGCAACAAATAATGCTGCCATGTCTCCAATGCCCGAATCAGTGCATACATCTCTTTATCATAAACCGGATAGTTCAATGTAGCACCACTCAATTTCTCGCTAAAGTAAGCAATGGGCCTCTTTTCCTGCATCAAAACAACACCTATACCAATTCCAGAAGCATCACATTCAATTTCAAACGTTTTATCAAAATCAGGTAATGCTAACACAGGTGCTCTAGTCAAACAATCTTTAATTTTCAAAAAGGCATCTTCTTGTTCCTTACCCCAAGAGAAGCTAGAATTCTTCTTAATAATACCAGTTAAGGGGGTGGTAATGGAACTGAAATTAGGAACAAACCGTCGATAAAAACTCGCTAAACCATGAAACGATCTAACCTGAGTAATCGATGTCGGTCGTGGCCATTCCTGAATTGCCTTTATCTTCTCAGATCAACTTCAACTCCCTGAGAACTAACAATGTAACCAAGAAATGTGAGTTTGTCAGTACAAAATACACACTTCTCCATGTTACCAAACAATCTTTCTTCTCGCAAAACTTGCAGAACAGCTCGCAAATGTCCTACGTGATCCTGTAAAGACTTGCTATAGATCAAGATATCATCAAAATATACAACACAGAATTTACCAATGAAAGATCGCAGAACATGATTCATCAAACGCATAAAAGTACTAGGTGCATTAGTTAAACCAAAAGGCATTACTAACCATTCGTACAAACCTAGCTTTGTCTTAAAGGCTGTTTTCCACTCATCACCTTCTCGCATGCGAATCTGATGATAGCCGCTCCTTAAGTCAATTTTGGAGAAGATGACGGCTCCGCAAAGCTCGTCCAACATGTCATCAAGTCTTGGAATGGGATGACGATACTTAATTGTGATCTGGTTCACAGCCCGATAATCTACGCACATCCTCCAAGATCCATCTTTCTTCGGTACTAACAACACCGGAACAGCACACGGACTCAAGCTCTCTCGAATGTAACCCTTTTCCATCAACTCAGTAATTTGCCTTTGAAGCTCTTTCGTCTCTTCAGGGTTGGTTCGATAAGCTGGCCGGTTCGGAATAGTAGCACCTAGAATGAAATCAATCTGGTGCTCAATGCCACGAAGAGGTGGCAATCCCTTCGGTGTTTCAGCTGGAAACACGTCCTCAAACTCCTGCAAAAGTGTAAAAATCGGTGAAGGTAGATCAGTAGGAAAATCTGTCAATAAACAATAATCTTTAAACATCAAAATAAGAACATATTGTTGAGAGGAAAGACATTTCCTGATTTCGCTACTGCTCGCATACACGGACATCTTCTTCTTCTTCTCTTTTGCAGTCTCTTTACTCTTTTTCAAGCTTGCCTAATCTTCAAACACTTGACTCGGTGTCAAAGGAGCCAAGGTAACCTTCTTACCTACATGCATAAAAGAGTAACGATTTGTATAACCATCATGCATTACCTTCTTGTCATATTGCCAAGGGCGTCCCAAAAGAAGGTGAGTAGCATCCATCGTCACAACATCACAAAGGACCTCGTCCTTGTAGTTTCCAATTGAAAATGGTACAATAGCCTGTGTGGTCACTTTAAGCTCGCCACCATCATTCAGCCACTGTAACTTATATGGATGAGGATGCTTTGTCGTTTTCAGACCTAACCTGTCAACCATCACTGAACTGGCAACATTAGTACAACTACCACTATCAATAATCACAACACATACCTTGTCTTGCACCTTGCATCGTGTGTGAAAGATATTCTCACGCTGTAGATCATTTGGTACCTGTTGCACATTCAGACTTCTTTTAATAACCAAAAGTTCCATTACCTTACCAGATTCAGGAACCTCTAGGTCGGTCTCATCTTCCTCTTCAGTAGGGAGATCACGCACTTCCTCCTCGGAATCTGACTCTATCTCACCATCATCTCGCATCAACATAACCCTCCGGTTAGGACATTGACTAGCAACATGTCCTCTTCCAAGGCACTTGAAACACTGGATATCTCGCGATCGTTCTTTTACCACCACTTGATGTTTGCCACGCCCATTATCAGAAACGGGAGGCTTTGGTGTGCTGGATTCGCCTTGCTCTCGAATCCGAAGTGGCGTTTGCGGTGCTTGTTTCCTGGAATTGTTAGGAGTATATAAAGGATTTGAAAAAGATTTAAAGGAAGGGTTACCTCGATTTGAAGACTTCCTGCGCTGTTGTCGTTCAATCTTTATTGCCATCTGCACCATGTCATCAACCTCGACATAATGTTGTAACTCAACAGCGTTGGCAATCTCGGTGTTCAACCCCGCTAGAAAACGTGCCATGGTAGCTTCTCGATCTTCCTCGATATTTGCACGCATCATAGCCATTTCCATATCCTTGAAATAATCCTCAACGCTCCTATTTCCCTGTTTCAAATTTTGCAACTTTTGAAACAAATCACGATGATAGTGAATAGGAACAAACCTTTTACGCATTAGTCGCTTCATCTCGATCCATGTTGCAACTGGATCATCACCAGTACGTCTACGACTAAGCAGTAACTGGTCCTACCATATCAAGGCATAATCAACAAACTCTATTGCTGCTAATCGAACCTTCTTCTGTTCCGAGTAATTATAACACTCGAAAATGTGCTCCACTTTGCTTTCCCAAGCCAAGTATGCATCAGGATCTGAGTGGCCCTGAAAAGAAGGAATAGCAATCTTAATGTTAGTCAAATTATCGTCTACCTGTTGCACACGTCCTTGTCTAGGAATATGTTGCCTCGGTGACCGTTCGTCTTCATTTTCGTTCAACACATCATTAACAGAGTTGGATTCTCCATCAAACCTATCCATCCTTGACTGTAATGGCTCTAAGGCGGTAGCCACTACTCGTTGCATCATTCTCTCTAAGGCTTGCATTTGAGGAATCAGTGGATCCTGTTCAACCGTGTGATCATCGGAACCTGTCATAATTAACAACAAAAAAACAAACAAACAAACTAACAAACGGGTTAAAGGTTAGAGAAAAAAAAGTAGTCCTCACCAATCACACAGCAAAAATCCTCACTAGTCACTCCAAAGAATTTGCACTCAAAAAAATAAGGAATTAACACTCAACACTCGTGTTTCACTCGGGAGAATACTCGAATGGCTCTTTTTGTCTCCCCTTCTATTCTCACACGCTCTATTTGCCTTTTCCCTCAATCTCTCGTACTTAGTTCTTTAAAGGAACTGATTCCGATGTTCAGATTCTGCAAGTGTTGTCAAATTGAAAGAAAACAACGGGTGACGGGTGACGGGTGAATATTGTTAGAACAAAGATAAGGGTTAGAAGAAAAAAAAAGAAAAAATGAAAGTTGAGAATTGGGCTGAAAAAAAAGATAAGAATATGAGATAAAAAAAAGATGCTAAAAGAACAAGAATTTAGCAACTTACGCAGTAGAAATGCTTACCACCATCCTATCTCCGGAACAAACAAGAAAAGTTGATTTCAGGTGATTACAAAGCATTTCAAGGTAAGATAGACACATCCTTCATCATTTCACGTCCAAACAGCACATATTAACTCAAAATACCCCAAATATTCGAAACTGATTTTTTGAATATTTTTTTTCAATTTTTCTGAATTTTTTTTTTACTTTGACTTTTTGGTCAAACTTTAAATTTTGACTTTTTTTTCAGATATTTTTTTTCCGAATTTTTTTTAATATTTTGTATATATATATATATTTTTGATTTCTGGTAGTGCAGAAAGTGCTAAAATCCGACCAAAGCTCTGATACCATATGATACAGGGGTGTTGTTGAAGAAAACAACATTCCTCGTTCATTCACGGATCTAGGATAATAGCAAGCAATTCTCTGCAATAGAAACAAATATGATGTTGAAGTTAGATATTTTAAATAGTAAAAAAAATAAAAGAAAAAAATTCAGAATTGGGAGAGAAGAAAGTTGCAGAAATTTTAGGATAATTTGAACGTCGAAAATGAAATTCTTCAAGCATTCAACAACGGTAGCAACGTTCTTGGAATTTGACACGATGAACTCGAAAGAACCTGCATAATCTGTTATGCAAACCCGAATCGAATCTGTTCTTCGTAGTCGGAAAAGATGAACAAACTCCAAGGAAGAACTCGAACAATCTGTTGAACGAACCCGAACCTTATCTTGAATTTGCTCTAATACGGACTTGGACCCTTCAATTATCGAACAATTGAGAACCCGAAGTATCAAAGAAAAAGTTCTAAAAAGAACCAAATTTGAGAGAAAATCTCACAAAATAATTTATTCATTCAAGTGTGTCTAACCTTACAAATGAAAAAGGTTTACAAATATATAGGGAGAAAGGAGGTTATGGCCGAAATATTTTGTGTGGTTAAAATCAAGAAGTTACACAAAATAAACTAAAATGAACTAACTCCCTTGGCTGATGCAATTTCGGCCACAAATGGAATAAGCACATGGGAAATGTGCTTTGTTTGAATTTGAAATTCAAACAGCCAACTCCCTTTGTTCTCATCCGCACAAGGACTAGGAAGACTCGGCTGGGCTGCATGGGCAGTGGCGTGCAAGAGAGCCGAGTGGGCTGATGCGCCTGTGCGTGGCCTGCTGCCTGCTGCTGCGTGCATGGGGCTGAGCAAGCTGCTGGCAACGTGGGATGGCCCGGGGACGTGCGTGCATGGCTGTGCACAAATGGAATTCAAAGTTAGGATGGCATGCTGCGCATGCATGGCTGCCAACGTATATATATATATATATATAAACATTATAAAAACATTATTGGAATTAAACCCCATGTAAAATTTATGCATGCATTTACAATTCAATGATGGGATACTGCACATATATAAAATATTATTATAAGCTATATTATTAAATTATTCCAAACATATGTATCATATGATATACGTATTTAAAAACACACATGTATTATATAACCTAATCATGTCACATATTAATTATGCAACACATTAAAAGTCCTATCGTCTAAGGCACAAGTATTATCAAATGATTCAGAAATATTAGCACAAATAAGGAACAGAGCTTCCCTGAAACGTTGCACCCTAGATCGCGTAATTGGTCCTAACGGTAAGACCTTCGGATCAGCAACATGTGCTGGTGAAGACGTGCTCACATCAGTATGGATTGGCTTGTTGAGCATCGAGCTGTAGTGGATTTTGAGAATAAGCGAGTTTCGTTGAAGCTTGCGGATGATTATGAGGTAGTGGTGGTTGGTGAGAATGTGAAGTTTCTTGCCAATGTGGTGTCTACCTTGGAAGCGAGCCGGATGCTAAGGCAAGGTTGTGAAGCTTACCTCGCCTTTGTGATGAATCCTAGCTCTAAGGAGTTGCGTGTGCAAGATATCAGGACTGTGCGAGAATTTCCTGGTGTGTTTCCGGAGGAGTTGCCTGGATTGCCTCCTAGTCGCGAAGTGGAGTTTGGGATTGAGTTGTATGAAAACACAACTCAGTGTCCATTACTCCTTATCGAATGGCACCTAAAGAGTTGAAAGAGCTGAAGACGCAACTTCAGGAGTTGCTTGATCGTGGTTTCATTCGGCCGAGTGTGTCACCTTGGGGTGCACCGGTCTTGTTTGTGAAGAAAAAGGATGGCACTATGAGAATGTGCATTGATTACCGTCAGCTTAACAAGTTGACTATCAAGAATCGGTATCCATTGCCGAGAATTGATGATCTTTTTGATCAATTTCGGGGAGCGGCTGTGTTCTCTAAAATTGACTTAAGGTCAGGGTATTATCAGCTGAAGGTGAAGGATGTGGATATGCCAAAGACAGCCTTCAGAACGAGGTATGGGCATTATGAGTTCCTTGTGATGTCGTTTGGTTTGACGAATGCTCCTGCACCTTTCATGGACATGATGAATAGAGTATTTCAAGAATACTTGGATAAATTTGTGGTGGTGTTCATTGATGATATCCTCGTGTACTCTCGTACTAAGGAGGAGCATGAAGGGCATTTGAGAATAGTGTTACAAGCTTTATTGGAGAATCAGCTTTATGCCAAGCTGAGCAAGTGTGAGTTCTGGCTTAGGGAAGTTGTGTTTCTTGGTCATGTGGTTTCTGCTGAGGGGATTCGCGTAGATCCTCAAAAGATTGAGGCAGTGATGAATTGGAAGCCTCCTAAGTCTGTTCATGAAGTCCGTAGTTTCCTTGGTTTGACAGGATACTACCGGAGGTTCGTGGATGGGTTTTCAAAGATTGCTGCACCTTTGACGAAGTTGTTGCAAAAGGATGTTAAGTATGAGTGGACGGAAGCGAGACAGCAGGCTTTTGAGAAGCTTAAGGCAGCTTTGACGCAAGCTCCTATCTTGGTTCAACCTGAATCAGGGAAAGAGTTTGTGGTGTATAGTGATGCGTCCTACGTTGGTTTGGGATGTGTGTTGATGCAAGAGGGTAAGGTAGTGGCTTATGCATCGCGTCAGTTGGAGGTGCATGAGCGCAATTATCCTACGCATGACATTGAGTTAGCTGTGGTGGTTTTTGCTTTGAAAATTTGGAGACATTACATGTATGGTGAGAAGTGTACTGTGTACACGGACCACAAGAGTTTGAAGTACCTGATGTCTCAGAAAGAGTTGAATCTTAGGCAGCGACGTTGGGTGGAGTTGCTTAAGGATTATGATTTGACGATCGAGTACCATCCGGGTAAAGCTAATGTTGTAGCGGATGCCTTGAGCAGGAAGGTAGCTGTTGAGTTGAGGGCTATGTTTGCCAGTTTGAGCATTTCGCGTGATGGTGGTCTTGTGGCTGAGTTGCAAGTAAAACCATCCTTGGTTCAGTTGATTAAGGAAAAACAGTTGTTGGATGATTCCTTGGTGCCACATGTTCAGGATATTGCAGAGGATAGGCCATCGGATTTCTGCTTTAATGATGATGGAGTTTTATGCTTTGGGAGTCGGATAGTTGTGCCCAATGATGCTGATTTGAGGCGTGCTATTCTGACTGAAGCTCATAGTAGTCCTTTTGCTATGCACCCTGGTAGTACTAAGATGTACCGTGATCTTCGTGATGAGTACTATTGGGTGGGTTTAAAGAAAGATGTTGCTGAGTTTGTAAGCAAGTGCATGGTATGTCAGCGGGTTAAGGCTGAGCATCAGTTTCCTTCAGGATTGTTACAACCGTTGAGGATTCCTGAGTGGAAGTGGGAGAGGATTACCATGGAATTTGTGTCTGGTTTGCCTTTTTCACCATCGAAGAAGGATTCGGTGTGGGTGATTGTGGATCGCCTGACGAAGTGTGCGCATTTCTTGCCTGTGCATACTACGTACACTTTGGATAAGCTTGCGGAGTTGTACATTGCTGAGATTGTGCGGCTGCATGGTGTGCCAAAGTCGATTGTGTCGGATAGAGATCCGAGGTTTACATCGCGTTTCTGGCAGTGTTTGCATCAGACTTTGGGTACACGGTTGAATTTCAGTACATCTTATCATCCGCAGTCGGATGGACAGTCTGAGCGTGTTATCCAGGTGCTAGAGGATATGTTGAGGTGCTGCGTGATTGAGTTTCAGGGTTCTTGGGAGAAACATTTGCCTTTGGTGGAGTTTGCCTATAATAATAGTTATCAGGCAAGTATTCAAATGGCACCTTATGAAGCCTTGTACAGGAGGAAGTGTAGGACTCCTCTTTATTGGGCTGAAACGGGTCAGAAGTTGGTTTCGATGCCAGCTTTGTTGAAGGGAACCACCGAGAAGGTGAAGCTCATTTGTGAGCGATTGAAGGCAGCTTCTGATCGGCAAAAGTCTTACGCGGATTTGAAGCGTAAGGAGATTGAGTATGCGGTGGGTGACCGTGTGTTTTTGAAAGTTTCGCCTTGGAAGAAGGTGGTGAGGTTTGGCCAAAAGGGTAAGTTGAGCCCTAGGTATATTGGACCATACGAGGTGATTGAACGTGTGGGTCCTATTGCGTACAAGTTGAGGTTACCGCAAGAGTTGGAAAAGATTCATGATGTGTTTCATGTTTCTATGCTTCGAAAGTATAGATCGGATCCTTCCCACGTGATGCCTGTGGAGGAAGTGGAGTTGAATCAAGATTTGACCTATGATGAGGAAACGGTGAAGATTCTGGATTCGGATAATAAAGTTCTTCGAGGCAAGACCATTGAGTTGGTAAAGGTGTTGTGGAAGCATCGTGGTGCTGAAGAAGCCACGTGGGAGCAGAAGGATGACATGTTGAAGCAGTTTCCGTACCTTTTTCCTTCAGGTAAATTTCGAGGACGAAATTTCTTAAGTGGGGGAGAGTTGTAACACCCCAATTTTGGGCTTAGAAGTTTTGGGTTTGAATCGAACCGGTCGGATTTTCGGTTCTAATATAAAAGGTGATTTTTAGGAAAGCCTAGTTCGGGATGCATTAAAAATATGGAAAAATATCTAAAAATCCTCTTTTATTATATATAAGAGAGTGGTGAAATCAATTTTACAAAATGAGGTTTGGAAATGTGACATTTCAAGTTAGTGACTAAAATGTAATTTTTGAAAATTTGGTGACTGTTTTAAAAGGATTGAAACTTTGAATCTTTAAGGAGCTAATTTACCCAAGAAGAGTTTTCTCCATATTTTTCTTAATATGAAAGATTTATTAAATGATATTTAATAAAAGTAAAAAAAGGGAAATAGATATTTTTGATTTCATAACTAACTTTTCTCAAAATTTTCCCATTTCTTTTTCTCTCAATTTTCTCTCAGCCAAACACATTTCCCCAGTCACTTTTCCTCTGATTTTCACATCTAAAGTTGAGGTTTCAATCTTCAATTGATTTCTAGTCATTCCTACACCAAATCATCATCATTCGCTTATTGAATTTTCAAGAATTTTGGCTCTAAACAAGGAGAAACTCACATTTAGAGGTATGAACGTCCTTTTCCTCTAAATACTCAGTTCTTTACTGAAATTCCCAAGTTCTCAATCCTTGATTTGAGTTTTATTAAAGGTTTTGATGATATGATCTTGATTTTGGCTTTAAATGCAAGATTTGGATTTAATTTTGATTTAATTCGTAATAAATGATTGGGCTTTGTTTTGAGATGTCTTTTTGATGTATATTGGATGTATAAATGATGTGTAATTGAGGTTTAATCAATGCAATCCCGAATAGGTTGATTTTCCTAAGTTTTTGCTTGAGTTAATGGTGGTTTTGGGGTGATTTTGATGTTCTGCTATAGCTGGAGGTATAAGGACGTGAATAGGTTCTTTTTGGATGTTAATTGATGATTAAGAATGATTGGAATGGATGGATCTTGGCTGGGTAGTGTTGTGGAGTTGTTTGGATGTGATTTCGGTTGTGTTTGGTAGCCGAAATGTGAGTGTTGATGAGAGCAGCGAGTTTAGGTGTCTTGGTTGAAGATATTAATGCATGATGATGCATTAATCCTCTGCTTTGGTGTGTTTAAAACAGGGGAGACATCTTTGGATCCTTGTGGTGTTGATCCGGAAGCTTGATTGGTGTTTCGGCAAGCTTGCGAAGTGGAATTGGTGAGTGAAGTTTGGTTTTCAGCTTTGAAACCAATGTTTGAAGGTTTTGGGAGCTTAGTTTAAGTCTAAACAACTTAGCTAAGCTCAAGAGTAAGTTTTTGGAAAAAACTCTCTTTTTGATGAACCATGAAATGGTCGAATGCAAGGTGTTTTCGTTGCATGTTTAAATTCTGTTTTGAAAGCATATTTTTAGCATGTGTAATGCTGGTTTTATAAGCCATGTGTTGAAGGATGCTCAAGGTAAGAGATCCTTGTTTTGTACATTGATAAATGTGGTTTTGATGCATAGTGATGCATGATGATTAGTGGCTTTGTTAAAATGCTTTAAAACAGTGGATTAATGTTGTTAAATGATGTATATTGGCAAGTGATGTGTTGGTTTAAAAGTACTTGAATCGGATATAGTTAGCCGGCTATAGGATTGGGTGCACCGTGAATAAAGTCGCCTTGGATGTCGAGGGGTTGTGATTGTACCGTAAACTCCATCCAAGTACACTAACGAGATGGTTAAGATCACCATGGTGGTTAAAAGTCCATGGGTGGATCTTGTGTTAAGATCACAATGGTGGTTAAAAGTCCATGTGTGGATCTTGAGTTGTGTGTCCCGTGTTCTCGTTAGTGATGTTATACAACTACCAATGAGTGATGTGGAGGGGTTGTGATTGTACCATAGTCTCCATCACGGGTGTTGAGGGGTTGTGATTGTACCGTATACTCCACCTTGATATTGGTAGTGTGTATGAAGCGTATGGGACAACGCTTGTAATCCGCGTATCCGATTGTCGATTGTGTTTTGAGTTGTAAAATGGTTATGGATTGTCACTTGAAAGCCAATATAACATGTTGATGATTTGAAGCATGAAATGCTTGGTTTGTATGCATAAGTGCATGTTAAATGTTGTTTTGAAACTAAAGGCCTTAAAAATGTGTTTTTACAAATGCATTATTGTGATGTTTTAATTGAGCATTCCTCACTAAGCATGTTTGCTTACGCTCCCTCTTTCTTAAACCAATAATGCAGAGCATTGAAGTGCTTAAAGGGCAGCAAGGAGGTCAAGGATCTAAGTGAAAGCTTAAGCTCATGTATGGTGACTATTTTTACAACACTTTTAGCTTTTGGCATTTGGCAATGGGAACCTAGGTGTTATTTTTGGGAGATGTTTTGGACTCCCTAAGTTTGGTTAATACCTATGATGATGTGGGATATGTAAATGGCCATTTGGTATTTCAAATTGGTGATTTGATGATTGCATGACTCACATTATAGGATGCATGCCTATAGATTTGGAGTTTATCTCAAATGATGCCATGATTGTTGTTTGATGATG
This sequence comes from Hibiscus tridactylites, assembly GCA_958450335.1. Taxonomy (NCBI): domain Eukaryota; kingdom Viridiplantae; phylum Streptophyta; class Magnoliopsida; order Malvales; family Malvaceae; genus Hibiscus; species Hibiscus tridactylites. The sequence goes on along the minus strand of OY288268.1, from coordinate 31,629,518 downwards.
CTAATATGATCCCTTATAGTTTGATGACTTGCCGGTATGTTTTGGTGACCATATGAATGTGTTTGATGGGTTGAAAGGGTATTAAACCAGCAAATTTTTGCATTTTTGGGCAACCTGTATCGGAACGGGTGCTACTGTTTCGGAACAGGTGGCCTGAAATGGCCTTGGCGTTTCGAAACAGGTAGAGCTATTCCGAAACGGATTTGCCACTGTCATGCCCTGTTCCGCAACAAGTTTCGGAACGGACCTTCCCTGTTTCGGAATACTCGACCGTTGGGCACTGAATCTGATGGTTATATGTTTTGAAATTCTTGCGTTTTAGTCCTAAACTTTGTTTATGCAATTGACTGAGTTTGAGATGTCCGTTTGAGATGAAATTTGGCAGAGAAGCATGAAACATGATTAATTTCATAATGGTAACACAAAAAATAGATAAGTCCTCGTAATTTACAGAATTTACAATTTGGTCCCTAAATTCGTATGTTGTGCAATTGAGTCCCTAAATGTTTTCCGATTGCTGTGATTTTTGAGTATGATTATATCAAGAGTACACTTAGGATTAATATGCATCTAGACAAGATTAAAAAGAAAAAAAGGGTCGTTAATCAAAGTTGACTTTCGGGTTAACTTTGGTTTTTCCCGTGTAATCTTCGTAGTTCGGGTCAACCGTCTAGGCCGGGCTAAGGGGGTTACACCACCAAAGGAAAATGCTTCTCTCAAGAATTCATAGTAGTGAATTGGAAAATCCTTAGTGGTGTGCTAAGGTAGTGGATGTAGACTCGGTTGTGTAGTCGAACCACTTTAAAATCATCGTGCACAATTGTCTACTATTTTTTGGTTTTAGCCAATTCATTCAAGAAGCAAATTCAACCCTCTTGGAGGAAAGAGTTTCATTCATTGAAAACCATCAAAATTCAATGGATATGTCTCTTATGGTGTTTCATGGGGAGTAACTACAATTTCATGGAACCCATGCCAATGATGAAGATGATGAGGATGAACACGATGAAGACGCTCCTTAGGCTCTTTCATTACATATCATATTATATCATATTAGGATTTATGTTTTCTGTACCTATGTTATTTGGTTTTGATCTCCTATGCTTTGATTTATTAGGTTTATGTTTTTATGATTTGAGTTGGATTTCCTTATGTTTCTTTGAGTATTATGCTTTAAATTTTTAATGATGTCTATGTTATTTCTTTTATGCTTGGAGCTATTTAATTTTTATATATTGCTTTGATTATATATATCCTATTGATTTTGATCTAACAAAAAGGGGAGGAAGTAAAGAACACTAAAAAATTTCAAAGTACTTTCAAAACTATATCTTTTAGTCTTAAAGAAAGAGGGAGTATTTTTTCAAACCTACTTAAAATTTACTTTGGTTTTGTTATATCAGAAAGGGGGAGATTGTAAAACCTATATTTGATTTTGATATATCAAATTGTTTAAGGACCAAATTGTAAAAGTAAATAAATTTTTAAGTACTCACAAGTCTCACAAAACGACAAGGATTTGAACCTAAAATTGTTTCCAAGTAAAAAACTTAAGAACCCAAATTTTTTCTAAGTGTTTCGTACCCAAACTAACCAAAAACACCAAGACGTTTCAATCCGCCCTTGGGTGTTTCGATACAACTTTTAGCTACAGGAATTTTAATTGAGATATCATTTCGATACGGCCTTCATCTAGATTTAAGTTCTTGGTTACGAGTATCAGTACGAGCCTCTTTGTTCCGATACGAGATGTAAGATTTTAAAATCTTTGAATTTAATAAATATGATTGTTACCTTGTTAGTTTTGGAATCAACAATCTTTAAATTTTAGTTAACTCGTATCGATACGCCCCATAGGCGTACCGATGTATTTTTCACTAGATTTTTTCTTCAGATTCTAGTGACTAAAATCCGTATTGATACGGCCTTTACCGTTTCGATACGCCCCTGTTTTTACACTATGCTCGTTTCGATACGCCTTCGCGCATATCAATATGCCTTTGTACAATGACTATTTCTTCTTATGGTAGGCATCGATACGACTCCTAGTTGTTGCATGCGTGCGATGTACTATAAATGATACACAAATATGGTGCAAGTATACACGTCGAACGAGTAATAAAGTGAGTAAGTATCGTCTCCACATGGATTTGAGGTATTCACGATTTGCTATAACAATATTGAATGAACTTTTTGCAGGTGAAAATGTTGTAGTAAAAGAGATAGAGTAAAATAATGTTGTAGCAAAACGATGTAAAGAAATCTGAGATAACAATATGATGAACATGTCCCCTTTCGTATGCGAAACTCACCATGGAATGACTGGCTAGGAATGATGGACAACCTAAACTAAGCTTCTTAACGATACTAAGGCTCTTCAGATATCTTCTCTGCTAGGCGGGATTTGCTAAAAGTGTTCCTAAACTATCTCTAGCCAAGAAACTGGGAGTTAGAAATGTTACAACCATACCTCTCGGCGTAAACTCTTAACACTCCCCTACCCTTCACGAACTATCCTTTTTAGCCCTTGAAACCTATCACTTATCTCTAATGTAGGTTAGAGTCTGCCTCTCAACAGCCACTCCATTACTTATGGGGATTCTAAGGCTAGCTTTCTCGATTACTAACCTCAACAAACACATAAAGAATGACCAACTCTCGAGGGCTCTTATAACTTTAAGGAAATAAAATGCATAAGCAAAGCATAGAACATGATAAATACTAGAAAACTATAGCATGCGCTAAAAAGTACTTACAATAAAATCATCAATCAAGCCCAAGCCACCTAAAATAGTTCGTGGCTAGGCAATATCATCCAACATATCATTGTGATAACATCCCAAAAGATAAAGATATAAACAGGAAATGCTAAAGCGACAGAAAGAAAGGTGAACTGTCTCTCTGCCATGGACTGCCCGACTATCTTAGGCCCACCGCATCTCTCGAGGCCAGCGAGGCCACTCCTTGGAGCTTCAACGATGGATGACACCAAGTTGGAGAAGATTGAGAAGAACATTTCTCTCTCCTTGTTCAACACGCGCCTCTCTCTTTCTCTCTCTCTTTTCGCTCTCATTTTTCTTTTTCACACTTCTCTCCCTCTTTATATAGTGGAGGCTCCTAGCATTTGTGCCCTGAAGATTCCTTGATAATCTCAAGGAATATCCACCGACAAGCTTCCCACGAGGGGACAAGGAGGACAGTCTACAAGTGGGTACCGGCTATTACTCATTTTAGGTTATCCTTTTCTGCATATTCACGTGCTACTGCGGCTCACTTGTCTTCACAGCTCACGTGTTGGCCAATATCCACTTCCACTATGCTATAACAATTACCGACGCCAATTGTCTCTCGTTAGACTCCCTTTCTGCGCATCATCAGACCCAAAACCAACCTTCCGAGCAGTACCCCTCAACATGGACTAATAAGCGATAAAAATAAAGATGCACCCAAAAGAAGAAAATCCAACCTAAATGCAGTCTAAATGCTATGATATGGGATCAAGAACAGTCAAATGCTATAGCAAAAGGTATAAAAACAAGGATATTCATGCAGTTATCACACCCCCAAACTTAAGCTATTGCTTGTTTTCAAGCAATGAGTAGAACATAACAAAAGAAATACTATGGCAAAGATTTACCCTAGAGAATTGCTAATGGCAAAATCTCAGTCCTCAAAAATGACATAGGCAATTAAAATATAAACAACTAGAAGTGAGATCCTTAAGAACATTTCTTAGGACTAAGTTGTGTGTGTGTGTACGTGGTTGCCTTCCTCCTATACTTAAGCTAGTAAGACAAATTTTCAAGGAAGCTCCCTAGTTATACCCTAACCATGTTCTCTAGATCTTTTCTAATTTTTAGACTCCCAAAGATATAGGTTTTCTGCTATGAGTTGGGAGCAAACCTTTCACCCCGAGCTAGTAGGTAGAGTCATCCCGTGACAATTTTCATTCAGTCGTATGCTATAGCACTTTGTTTCTTTTTTTTTGATAAACTTATTACTATGCTATAGCACAACAGAGTGTCCTTCTACAGATATATCGTAGCATTTATTCATTCGTTTTAGCACAGAGACGTCTAAATTTTTTTAAACAAGTTCTCTAGAGTTTACATACCAGAGTTCTTCCCTAAAAAAAATTCTAACGAACTTACCTATAGAAACAAAGCAGCTGTGTAAAATATTTTAACAACTGGATCCTAAGGTCAGTTCTACAAATCTCAACTAGATGTGTTTGTTCTAAACTAATTCAAGCCCTTAAGTTTTCATCAATAGAAATCATAGATATATTCATAAGCTGCCTCTAGACTAAATAGAATGTCATAGTAAAAATTTTGTTCTTTCCTACTATGTAGATGCTAAAGCAAAATACTAACTATGAACACCAACACCCCCAAACATAACGAATGCAATGTCCTCAATGCATGAACTAATCGAAACTATACGAGATGCAATGAAGAATAATGAAAAATGAAATTAATGAAAAGAAAAAGAAAAATTGCCTCATGGGTGCGGAGGTTATGTGGTGTTGATGGTGTTGTCCATGGAAGTTTCAGAAGAGTAATGGTGGAGATCTGGGAGATCGTCCATACTATCGGAGGAGACTTGTTGAGAACTGGGTGAAGAGCGGATACGACCAGCGATACACTTGATGCGCGCCTTAGGTCTGGATGATGTAGTATCCTCTGTTTGTGCGGGGGTAGGCTCAGGTGTGGGTACTGGGGTTGTCTATTTTTGAGGGGTTCCTCATGATCACTCAGTATATGGTCCGTATCAGATAGTAGGTTATTCGGTCGTGAAGGTGCAGGGTTGGTTGCCTTCCTGCTGTGTTTTCTCTTTTTGGTCGAGGTGGGCACATGGGTGGTTTCTTATACGGAAGGTGGAATTGAGGGGGTTGCTTTTTCGGTTTGGGATGGGGGTGTCACAGGCTTTTTCTTTCGTGCAGTTTTTTTCTTAGCAGGGGGCTTTGACTGGGAGGGGCTGGGCTTGTTGTGGCAGTGGTAGGGGCTTGCAATAACTCCAGGGGAAATAGAGGGAATGAAATGTTTTAGTTCAGGAGAAGTTTGGTGAAGCAAGATGCTATAGTACCATCACGACGGTGGGCATACTTAAAGTACGTCAGCTGATGTGCTTTCATCATATTAAGCTCAGAGCTCAAGTCTTTTGTCGTGGCTACCAATGCAACTACCCTTGCTGCAGCAAAACTTTTAGCGCCCCTCCACCGTCTGCTGAGGGACATCCTCGTTAAATCCTTGGAGCTTAGTGACTAGAGCTGGTGTGAGACCTGTTTTTCCCGAAATTTTCCCATATACAAGATTGTCTAAAAAGACGTCATTCCTCTTACACGGGGTTGTTATCAGGTTAGGAAACACTAAAGGACTACGAGGCCTTTTAAAGCAAGCATAAACTTCATCCACAATAATTTTTCCTATATCTATCGGTCTACCATGCAGTATAGAGTGGAGAAGAAATAGCCTAGAAATATGAACATTGGTTGTGTGCAATGTGAGCATTATCTTGTGTCGCAAGAAGTGGTTCCATACCTTAGCCTCTGGCTTGAGGTGGCCTCTTTCTACAAATCTACTATTGTCCAGCATTGTGCCCTCGAAACATATGTCTTCTAAAACCTCACGCTGCATTTGCGGGTCCATGCTTGTCACAAATGTGGTATGACGGTCCACGATATGATTCAGCCCTTAGTATTTATTGATTGCTGTAGCGGTGAACTTGATCTACTCGCCACGTACATAGACAATGGATTGAGTAGGGCTTGTAAGATGGGCGTAGAACTCCTTGACCAGTGAAGTGCAAATTTCATCAGGGTGGGCAACGAATGACTTCCATTCATGCCTACCAATAATATCCATAATAGCTTAGTCGAACGGGTGTTCTCCTTCCTTAGGGTATTTGAACCCTAACTCAGGAAGAACGTTTATGTCCTTCAGTTTCTTCCACCGGTCTTTTGCACCTTCATCGATGAACTTGATAATCTCCAGGACTTGGGGGTTTTGAGGGCGGTTAGAGGTTTTAGGAGCATTTTTGCAACGTGCCATGGAGATTTTAGTGAAAGTAAGGGAGGAGTGAATGTTTGAAGGGAAAGTGATGAAGACTTTTCGTTGTTTGGAGAAAATAGAAAAATAAAAGGGAAGAAGAAAATGGGTTGAGTGTTGAAGAAGATTATGAAGAAGATGAAGGGATTGGTGATGATGAGAAAGTGTGGGAAGTTACAAAAGGTGAGGGGAGGAAACATACGAATTAAATGGAAAAAGAGAGTGATGGCGACGTGTGTCGGCTTTAAGGGAGAGAGAAAAATGATGGGAGTTAATGTGATGGGTGATGGCTGGAGAGAGAATAAATAGGTTTTGTGGCTAGGGTTTTACCACATTAATTGGATGAATATTCTCTCTCTCACTTTTCCCTTGTTTTTTGTGTTTTATTCACCCTTCCCCACTTTTCGGGTAAAACCTCTCCTCTCTTTTTTTGTACTCCTTAAAGCAGATAAAAACAAAACTCCATGTCCTTTGCCTTTTTGCTACCAACCATGTAGGCGACCATGCTCACCTACCTCTGCACTTGACATTGTACTATGAAAGCGAAAACTTGTATGAGGGCCACGTGAAAAGATAAGAAAATAAAGAGAAAAATAACACAAAAACTAAACTAAAAAGAAAAATATTATTTATGAACATGCTATAGCATAAAGGAGAGAATTTAGAGAAGCAAACTCTCAAGAATCGTGTAGATCCATGTGTGACTTGTCTCTGAGGACAAGGGATCCATTGTACACCTTCAGTCATTGGCCATTGACCTTGAAGACTTCATCATCGTCCAACTTTTTGATATCAACCACACCATGAGGGTATACCTTGTGTATAATGAATGGTCTTGACCATCTTGATTTCAGCTACCCAGGAAAAAGCTTTAGCCTAGAATTGTAGAGAAGCACTTGTTGACCTTCTGATAAATGCCTTGGCAAAATATGTTTGTCATGCCACTTCTTGGTTTTCTCTTTGTAAATGCAAGCATTCTCATATGCTTGGGCTCGAAATTCTTCCAGCTCATTAAGCTCTAGAAACCTTCTTTCACCAGCTAGTTGGGCATCCATGTTGAGTTTCTTAATTGCCCAATAAGCCTTGTGTTCAAACTCAACAGGTAGATGTCATTCCTTGCCAAATACGAGCTTGAAGGGTGACATGCCCAAAGACGTCTTAAAGGTTGTTCTATATGCCCATAGTGCTTCATCCAACTTGGGGGACCGATCTTTTCTCCTAGGGTTGACCACCTTCTCTAAGATTTTCTTGATTTCATGATTGGAAACTTCAGCTTGTCCATCATTTGCGGATGATATGGCGTAGCAATCTTGTGTCTGACTCCATATCGATGTAATGCTTTAGAAATAAGTTTGTTGTCAAAGTGAGTTCCTTCATTACTAATGATGGCTCGAGGTGCTCCATACCTTGTGAAGTTGTTCTTCTAAAGGAACTTCATGACCGTCTTGGAGTCGTTCCTCGAGGTGGCAACAACCTCCACCCATTTTGACACGTAACTGACTGCTAGCAAAATATATAAATCTCCATATGATGCTGGAAACGGGCCCATGAAGTCAATTCCTCACACGTCAAAGATTTCAACCTCCAGAATATTTTGCAGTGGCATTTCATTCCTCCTGGAGATGTTCCCCGTTCTTTGTCATCTATCACAAGTCTTGTAGAACTCGTGTGCATCCTTGAAAAGTGCACGCCAATAGAATCCTTCTTGAAGAATTTTTGCAGCAGTCCTAGCACCACCAAAATACCCTCCACACGCTGATGAATGACAATGGTACAAAATGCTATGGTATTCTTCCTCTGGAACACATCTCCTTATCATCTGATCAGGACTTGCTTGAACAAGTAGGGTTCATCCCAATAGTAGAATCTTGCATCATGTCTAAATTTCTTGAGTCTCTGGCTAGATAAATCAGGAGGCAAAATACCAATAACAATATAATTAACTATATCAACATACCACGGAATTTTCGTAGCGGACAACATTTTCTCGTCAGGGAATACCTCCTTAATTTCATATTCACTACCTTGTGCGATAGCATTTTCTAGCCTAGATAGATGATCAGCTACCTTGTTTACTAAGCTAGTTTCTTGCTTTGGTATGAGACTAGATGAGATTATCACATGCAAAGTTTCATTGATCCCTAAGTAAACATACTTAAGATGTGATGGCAAAGGTTTCAGTTCTAGAGTAGGTGCATGCTCAAGGGAAGGCTTAGGAGGTACAAATTCTGAAAAATCAAGAGGTTCAAAGTGTGTACCTGGTCTAGCTTCGAGTCGACTACACTGCTCCAGTTCCCTTGAGAATTCTTCTAGGTCTGAATCATCATCTTTGCAGAGTGCTTCAAAATCTTCCATTTTCATCTCATTTGCATCGCATCGTGAACTCACCCTTCTCAAAATCGATTAAAGCTCGCCCGATGGCTAAAAATGGCCTACCCAAGATAATTGGTGTGTTGCTATCAGCTTCACAGTCGAGGAGTAAGAAGTCGATTGGAAAGATAAATCGGTCCACTTTTACTGCGACATCTTCAATTCTTCCTTCTGGGCGAACATGAGAGTGGTCTGCTAGCTGTAGCACAACCTTGGTGGGTTGTGCCTCTCGTATTCCCAGTTTCAGAAAAATTAACTTAAGCATCAAGTTAATACTTGATCCCAAATCGCAAAGTGCTCTTTCAACAAACATATCGCCAATAGAGCATGGGATGACAAAGCTACCTGGGTCCTTCCTCTTAGGTGGCAGCTTACTCCATACAAAACATCATTCTTTTGCTATAGCGACAGTTTCTTGCTTCTCGACCTTCCTCTTTTTTGTAACTATATCCTTAAGGAACTTAGCATATGTTGGCATCTGATCAATGGCCTCAAGAAATGGGACATTGATTTGTAATTTGTCCAGGATATCCACAAATTTCTAGAATTGAAGGTCTTCTTTCTGCTTCTTGAGTCATTGAGGAAAAGGAGGTGGAGGTCTAACTTCATTTATCTGGACTGGTGGAGTTGCATCTTTTGTTGTAGCAAAAGCAGGCTCCTCCTCTTGTGTTTCTTTTGCTATGACTTCATTCTCATCCTTCTCTTCAGCTGGAGGGTCTTGTGAGTTATCTTCTTCGTGAGGCAAGTTGGGCTGAGATCCCTTCTTCTCCTTTCCCCCAAACTTGTCTTCTTTTTAAATTTCCTTTCCACTTCTTAATGTGAGTGTGCTGCATTGCTCCTTGCTATGGTGCTTAATAGCTTCAGTGTTACTAGGCAAACTCCCTTGTGTTCGCGCATGTAAGGTTTGAGCTATATGACAAACTTGTGTCTCTAAGGCTCTGAGAGAAGAATTATGGCATTACAATAAGGCTCCTTGATTCTTAATGTTTGTTGCATGGTCCTGTAGCAAAACTTTCGTGGTTCCCATAAAATCTTTTGTCATAGCCATAAATTCTTTGAATGTAGTCTCCAACGAACTGGTTGATGAAGATGCTGCTCCCTTGTGACCTTGCCATGGCATCATCTGGTTAGAAGGTGGTGCTTCGATCAGATTTTTCTGTGGCGCTAGCTGTGCATAATTATTGTGCCCTTGATTACCCTAACTGAAATTTGGATGCTGACACCATCCTGGGTTGTAGGTATTAGAGTATGGATTGTTGTTGCGGTTATAATTCCCCACATAGTTGGTTGACTCTTGATTGTCAAGGCATTCACTCAAATGGTGATTTCCATCACATCTGAGACATGAGGTTGCGGGCTTCACTTCCTTGACTTCGCTGGGACGTTGGAGGTTTTTTAGCATATCAGTGATAGCAGCTAATTGGGTGGCTACCGAGTCATCAGCTTCACTCTCTTGAACTACTTGGTTTCTCCTCCTCGTTCCAAGACTTTTGGTCGAAAATTGGTAGTCATTGTTGGCTACCCTATCAAGAATGTCAAATGCTTCCTCTAGTGATTTCTCTAACAAGCTCTCATTTGCTGAAGCATCTAACATCATCCTTGTAGGAGCATTCACTCCACTATAGAACATAACCACTTGGGTCCAATCATAAAAACCGTGATTTGTGCACTTCCTCAATAATCCCTTGAATCGATCCCAACACTCGTACATGGATTTGTCATCATCTTGACGAAAAGAAGCAATATCATTTCTCAACTGAGTGTTTCTATTTGGTGGATTATACCGTAGTAGGAAACTTTTGCATAGATCTGTCCAAGTATACAATGATCCAGCTGGCACTCCACTTAGCCATGCTCTAGCATGATCTCGTAAAGAATATGGAAACAATTTAAGCTTGAGCACATCCTCATGCACTCCTTGTTGTCTGAACGAGTCACAAACTTCCAAGAAAGCACAGATATGTTGTCTTGCATCTTCGTGAGGCATACCTCCAAATTGACCAATAGTGTTCAACATGTTGAACATAACAGGTTTAAGCTCTAACTGGGCTGCCTGAATTTCTGGAGCTACTATTCCAGGATATAGATCGTCCAAGATAAGAGTCAAATGATCTCTAATGGCTCAAGGTCGAGCCGCTTCTCCCTGGCCATTTGCCATAGCATCTTCATTACCTGGAGGTTGTGGTATCTCTCCGTTCATGTTTCTAGTCTCTTCTCTTCGAACACGTCTCCTGAGTCGCAAGAAATGCTTGATTTTAGAAATAGGTGATTGCAAGGGTCCTCTAGGTCTTCTTCTGGTCATGCACTAGCAGGACGCCTGAAAAGAAAAATGAAAAATCCCAAATAAATATGTACAAAAACAAAAAGAACAAGCGATATAAACAAAAAACCGTAAACAACCAATTGCCAATCCCTAGAAATGACGCCAAAAACTTGTTGCTTTCGTGCGATGTACTATAAATGATACACAAATATGGTGCAAGTATACACGTCGAACGAGTAATAAAGTGAGTGAGTGAGTGAGTGAGTATCGTCTCCATAGAGATTGGAGGTATTCACAGGTTGCTGTAACAATATTGAATGAACTTTTGCAGGTGAAAATGCTATAGTAAAAGAGATAGTGTAACACCCCAATTTTGGGCTTAGAAGTTTTGGGTTTGAATCGGACCGGTCGGATTTTCGGTTCAAATATAAAAGGTGGTTTTAAGGAAAGCCTAGTTCAGGATGCATTAAAAATATGGAAAAATATCTAAAAATCCTCTTTTAATATATATGAGAGAGTGGTGAAATCAATTTTACAAAATGAGGTTTGGAAATACGACATTTTGAGTTAGTGACTAAAATGTAATTTTTGAAAAGTTCGTGACTGTTTTAAAAGGATTGAAACTTTGAATCTTTAAGGAGATAATTTACCCAAGGGAGGATTTCTTCAGATTTTTCTTAAATTTTAAAGACTCATTTAATGATAATTAATAAAAAGAAAACATGGAAAAGAGAGATTTTAGTTTCATAACTAACTTTTACCAAAATTTTCCCATTTCATTTTCTCTCAATTTTCCCTCAGCCAAACACATTTCCATAGCCACATTTCCTTTGATTCTCACACCTAAAGTTGAGATTTCAATTCCTAAATGATTCCTAATCATCTCTACACCAAATCCTCATCATTTGCTTATTGAATTTTCAAGGATTTTGGCTCTAAACAAGGAGAAATCCACATTTAGAGGTATGAACGTCCTTCTCCTCTAAATACTCAGTTCTTTACTGAAATTCCCAAGTTCTCAATCCTTAAATTGAGTTTTATAAAAGGTTTTAATGTTGTGATCTTGATTTTGGCTTAAAATGCAAGATTTGGATTTAATTTTGAAGAAATTCGTATCGGATGATTGGGCTCTGTTTTGAGATGTCTTTTTGACGTATTTTGGATGTCTAAATGATGTGTGATTGAGGTTTAATCAATGCAATCCCGAATAGGTTGATTTTCCTAAGTTTTTACTTGTGAAAATGGTGGTTTTTGGGGTGATCTTGGTGTTTTGTTAATGCTGGAGGTATAAGGACGAGTTTGGGATCATTTTGGATGTTAATTGATGTTTAAAATGGTTAGAAGTGATGGATCTTGGCTGGGTTAAGTTTTGGAAGTGTTTGGATGTGATTTCGGTTGTGTTTGGTAGCCGAAATGTTGGATTTGCAAAGAGCAGCGAGTTTAGGTGTGTTGTTGGTGTTTTTAATGCATGATGATGCATTAATCCTCTGTTGTTATGTGCTTGAAACTGGGGAGAATGATCCGTGAGCAATAGAGATGGCGTTGATGGTTTCGGATGCTTGGAAGGCTTGTTGGCTAGCCTAGTTTTGTGTATCGGTGAGTGAAGTTGGGGTTTTCAGCTTTAAAACCAATGTTTGAAGATTTTGGGAGCTTATTTTAAGTCTAAACAACTTAGCTAAGCTCAAGAGCAAGTAAATGGAATTTCTCTCTTGGTTTGTGTTATGAATTAGTTTTTAAAGCACTTGTGATTGTTGGATGCAATGCATGTGATTTGCATGTTTAAATTCTGTTTTGAAAGCATATTTTAGCATGATTTAATGCTGGTTTTGAAAGTCATGTGTGAAGGATGCTCAAGGTAAGAGATCCTTGGTTTTGTACATTGGAATTGTGGAATTGATGCATAGTGTTGCATGTTGTTTAATGGCTTTGTTTAATGCTTCAAAACAGTGAAGTGATGATGGTAATTGGTGGTTTTGGCATTTTTGTTATGCTTGTAAAAACAATGGATTAATGTGGTAAAATGGTTATATTGGCAAGTGATGTAAGTGGTTCTTGGTTACTTAAATCGGATATAGTTAGCCGGCTATAGGATTGGGTGCACCGTGAATTGAGTCGCCTTGGATGTCGAGGGGGTTGTAATTGTACCGTAAACTCCATCCAAGAATCCTAGCGATTGAGGAAATTGGTGTCACCACGATGGAGGTTGGCTCTCGTGGGTGGGCTTGGTTTAGTGCCACCACGATGGAGGATGGCTCTCGTGGGTGGGCTTGGTTTAGTGCCACCACGATGGAGGATGGCTCTCGTGGGTGAACCTTGTTAAATGTCACCGTGATGGAGGATGGCTCTCATGGGTGGACTTTGTTAAGTGTCACAACGGTGGAGGGTTGCTCCCGTGTGTGAGCTTGGTTAAGGTGATTACAATGGTTGTGGTATCGTCCATGTGTAAGCCTTGTGATGTTTCTCGGCTCTCGCTAGTGTATTATACAACTTCCGATGAGTGATGTGGAGGGGGTTGTGATTGTACCGTTAAACTCCATCACGGGTGTTGAGGGGGTTGTGATTGTACCGGTAAACTCCACCTTGTGTTGTTCGGTTGTGTGTATGGAGCGTGTGGGACAACGCTTGTAATCCGCGTATCCGATTGTGTCTTGTGTTATGATGGTTGTGAATTATCACTTGGAAGTTAATATAATGTTCTTGAATGTAATGAAGCATGAGATGCTTGAAATGAATCATGGTTGCATGGGAAGTGTGTGATGTTCTAAGAATGCATGTATAACTTGTTAACTTGTACAAGTGTTTATCTTATATTAAGAATGGTGCATATGTGCATGGGAATCTCTTTAGTGCAATAAAGTCTTGTGAAGGTTTGTTTTAAAAGGCATGTAATGCAAATGTTGATATTGTGGTTCATGTATTGCATTTGTTTAATGCATGAGATAGATTGAAGGAGTAAGTGGTTTTTAAAGATTTCTTGCTTTGAGATGATTTTCAAGAATGAAAATATATATATATATATAATGTGAAGTGGAAGTGTTTTCCAAGGAATTTGTATTTAACTTTGCATATGATGTTCATTCATGGAAAGGTTAAATTGACGGTTTTGCAAGGATGTGCTTTGAAGTGAGTTACTTAGCTTTTCTAAGCTGAGGGTTGGTTTCCATGTTTGAGCAATGCATGATTTAAAGCATGTTGTTTAAAAAGGGGTTTTCAAGCACTGCTTTGGTTTATCGAAATGTGTTTACTTTTTAAAGAGGTTTTATGACTCGCTGCATTGATGGTATTTTGGTTTTGAGCATTCCTCACTAAGCATTATGTGCTTACGCTCCTTTTTGTCCATCAATGTAGATATTTGAAGTTGGGACAACAAGAAGCAAGGGATTCAAGGAGAGCTCCATTTGAGATGTATGTCTCGGTTAATAGCTATAGATAATAAAGGCAATGGGGGAAGAGTCTTTTATGTTGATGTTTAATGAGATTGTGTATGTTGGACAAGTTCGGTTTATGATTTGAATTATGTGGTTTAACGCGTGCAATGTTTGAGTCTTCTTATTCATAATTCGTTATGCTATGCTTCTTGTTTTAAAAGCATGATTAAGTGTTGGATGTGTTGAAAGAGTTGGTGCACCTAGGGGTTGTTTTGTATCTAGATTTTGATGCAATTTGGTAGTTATGGTGCTTGGCATGTTGTTGCTATGTTGAGGATTGATTTGGAGCATGTTCGATGGGGTTTAGATGTGTTAAAACAGGCCTATTTGCTGTTTCTGGGCAGGGTGTTCCGGAACACCCTTGCCTGTTTCGAAACAAGTGCTTGATTTGGCCTGGGTGTTTCGAAACGGGTAGAGGTGTTTCAAAACACTTTGGCTACTGCCAAGCCCCGTTTCTGAACGGGCTAGCCCCGTTTCGAAACACTTGACCGTTGGGCACTGATTTGAATGGTTTTGAGTTTTGCAAGCTTTAAGTTTTAGTCCTGATTTTTGTATGTGCAATTGCTTGAGTTCGAGATGTCCGATTAAGGTGAAATTTGGCAGAGAGGCATGAAACATGACTAATTTCATAGTGGTAACTTAAAAATTGGTAAAGTCCTCTTAATTTACAGAATTTACAAATTGGTCCCTAAATTCGTATTTTGTGCAATTGGGTCCCTTATTGTTTTCCGATTGCTGTGATTTTTGAGTATTCTTATCTCAAGAGTATGCCTAGGTTAAATGTGCATCTAGACAAGTTTAAAAAGAAAAAAAGGGTCGTTAATCAAGGTTAACTTTCGGGTTGACTTTGGTTTTCCCCGTGTAATCTTTGTAGTCCGGGTCAACCGTCTAGGCCGGGCTAAGGGGGTTACATTTGGTGGTATCAGAGCTGAGTTGCGAATGCTTGGGGAAATGGTAAATTGTTGTAATAAGTGTTTAATGTTTATTCTGATGTGTGGTTGAAAGTCGGTTGGAAAGTGTGTCTTTGAGCGAATTGTTGATGTTTTTAGCATGCTTTTTGATTGTGAATCTTCATTGAGCTAATGTGAATTTGTGCTGATGATATGCTGGTGATGTAAGTTGATTTTATGAATGATGAAAGTGTGATGGGTGTGATGTGTTGATATTATGCTGTTATGGGTGAATGTTGTTTGATGAGAGCATGATCGAAGAATGTTGATTGATATGCTCGATGTTGTGACATCCATGTTTTTATTGACTGTTATGTCATGTAAAAGGGGAGAATTCGGGATACCCATTGCCTTATTATTATAGCTATTGTGTTATGATGGAATTGGAGTCTTGAATCCTTGCTTGAAGCTGGCCTAATCGTTTTGTTTGTTTTGTTATGATAGCTTGTTGTTAATAGCATGGTGAAATCGATGAGAGAATGGCAGTTAGGTGAGATGGTTGCTGCTTTAGAGCAGGTTGTTAAGGCGTGGAATTCATCTTTTAGTGGAGGTGTTTCGTCTCAGTCTTCTGTGCCTGGAGTTGAGGTAGTAAGGCAGGAAGAGGAAGTTGGTTCTGTGATGAAGAGTTCATCACCTATAGTTCAAGAGGTGTCAGAAACATCTCAGGCTGTGGCGAAAGTGAGGCCTGTAGACGTTCCGACTGTTAGACGTGCGTGTTTGTCGAAACATCGTTTACATGATTTGGGAGCTGTGGAGTATCATGGTTCGACACCTGAGACGTTCGAGGCTTGGTTGGCCAGTGTAATTCTAATTTTGGATCAGGATGGTTGTGACTACGCATGTAAGCTAGGAAGTGTTGTCTCATTGATGTTGGAGGACGTCTGTGCCTGGTGGACATCTGTGGCGGTGGCATCGCATATCCACGATATAGATTGGGACTTCTTTGTGTCTGCCTTTTATGAAAGGTACCTTGGAGAGAAATTCCCAAGGGTTAAGCAATGTGAGGGTGTGGTTTTAGTTTATGAAGGTAAGAAAGGTTTAAGCAAGAGAGTTGTGGGTACTGACCTCCGGAGCAGTCAGCGTAAGAGGCTACGTGATAGAAGGTTTTGCTTGAATCGAAGTCTGGGTGGTAGTGCAGATGTGGGGCAAGTGCTATGTTGGAGGTTACCGGTTACCGGTGGTAGCTCGGTTACCGGTGTGTGAACGTTGTGGAGTGCGCCATGTTGGAGGTTGTTGGGACGCGGGAGTTTGTTGGAACTGTGGTTCTAAGGAGCATGTGAAGCGAAATTGTCCTCAAGTGGTGAGATCAGCTTTAGTGGTAGCAAAAGGGTCTCTGAAGGTTCGTGGGCACGACCGAGACAAGGTTCGAAGGTGGCACGAAGAGCAGATAGGTGTGAGGAGCTTGGGGAATGAAACTTGTTGGAATTGTGGGTATGTTGGGCATTTGAGACGAAATTGTTTGAAGTTGGCCCGAGGTAGTCAGGGTTCTTTACCGTAGGGAGATGGTGATGACCTTAATGTGTTAGCTGATGCTGCAGCGGTACGGCTGGAGAATGATTGTTCTGCGAGGAAGAGAGCTCGTCTGTTGAAGCTCCGGGGCAGTGAGGTGTTTACAGGTAACCTTGTTAAGTAACCTTTGCCCTAGTTATCTTAGTTTGGTTTCGGTTTGGTTTTCCTTGCGTAGTGGGTATGGTCTCGTAGCTAGCATGTTTGGGGTAGTAGTTGGTGTTGTTTCGAAAACAACTTTAGTGTGAAGAGGGTATTAGTGGGTATTTTGTGGTTAATGGGTTATTGGAATGGTAGAGTTAGACAAGTTGGAAGTGAGATAGGAGGTTGTTCTTAGGCGGATTCTAAGGATGTTATTGGTGGGTGTGAACCGACATACATGCACAGTTAAAATCATTTGTTATATGTTATATTATATATATGTTGGTACATGCATACATGTGACATGACATTAGAGGTTTTGCATACATGTACACAGGCATTGATAGAGAATATTGGTGATCATGCATACGTACGTTCACACTTGCTGATAGCTAATTGGGTTCGTTAGTGTTGTGATAGGGTTAGGTTGGATGATGGGTTTTAAAAGTTGTTTTGGTGCTAGGAGAATGTTAGAAGTAATGGAGGGTATTAAGCGAGCTGTTAGTATTGTGAGTGCGGTATAGCATGTTGGCAGAAGGAAAGTGTTTTGTCACTTAAAGAGTTTAGTGGTGTGGTGGTGAGGAGATTACCAGTTGAAGTTAGAATCAGTCAGATGGTTTTGAATAGCTGGTAGAAGTGGTAGTTTCTTGGTGTTAAGTGATGTAGTAAGTTAGTGGATGTGTTCCAGAGTGCTGAGGTAACTTGGCATTGATGTTGTAGTAGAAGGGTTGTTTAGGTAGGTGATGGTTCGTAGCAACCTTCGAAGAGTTGAGAAGAGGTTGTGTTGTGGGTTGTAGAAAAAGGTTGGCCTGGGGTGAATAGAAGTTTCGTAATCTTAATATGTATGTATAGAATGGGCGGTGTCCTGGTAAGGCTAGTGTTGTAGTCAAAGCTTGAAGTGGAAAGGCAATGTAAGTTCAAGGGCCATTGTTGGTTGGACGAGTTCTTGTGAGAAGTGGTTGGCTAGTTATATATAAGTAAATTCCTTCTGAAGTCAGCTAGTGGTGAGTGGAACGGCTGGCGGAGTCAAGGTTGGGGTTTTGTGACGTAATTTTCGGATGTTAGGTGAGTAGTCCTGGTGAGCCGTTACGGTGATGATAGCGACGGATGTGAAGGAATGTCAGCAATACATTGAGAAGTTTGGGTAAGCAGTTGATGCTTAAGAATTCTTGCTTGATGTGGTAACCTTTGGAAGAGGTTGAGCAGTTGTGCAAGGGGTTTTAGAAGCAGTGAAGGTTGTGGGTCACATGGTGGCTGAACTGGATGGGTTGGTGTCACCGTGTGTACGAGTTTTGGGAGTTATGGGTTAAGGTGGTGTATGCTGTAAAAGTTTGGAGGTTCTTCTGGTTGTTGTTGGGGCTATGTGCGGTCCGGAAGTGTGAAAGATTAAGATGTGGTTAACATCTGAGTGTTCTGGAATTCGTGAACAGTATGGGGTGGTGTTGGGTTTGGTGGAGTTTGTGTGGAGAGTGTTCAGTGGTGGTTAAGTCTCATGTGTTACCTTGTGGGTTGATTTGAGAAGTTTGGTTGTGCTCTTTTCGCCGGTTGAAATTTCGAGGACGAAATTTCCTAAGAGGGGGAGAGTTGTAACACCCCAATTTTGGGCTTTGAAGTTTTGGGTTTGAATCGGAAATGGTCGGATTTTCGGTTCAAATATAAAAGGTGGTTTTAAGGAAAGCCTAGTTCGGGATGCATTAAAAATATGAAAAAATATCTAAAAATCCTCTTTTAATATATATGAGAGAGTGGTGAAATCAATTTTACAAAATAAGGTTTGGAAATACGACATTTTGAGTTAGTGACTAAAATGTAATTTTTGAAAAGTTCGTGACTGTTTTAAAAGGATTGAAACTTTGAATCTTTAAGGAGCTAATTTACCCAAGGGAGGATTTCTCCAGATTTTTCTTAAATTTTAAAGACTCATTTAATGATAATTAAAAAAAAGAAAAGAGGGAAAAGAGATATTTTAGTTTCATAACTAACTTTTACCAAAATTTTCCCATTTCATTTTCTCTCAATTTTCCCTCAGCCAAACACATTCCCACAGCCACATTTCCTTTGATTTTCACACCTAAAGTTGAGATTTCAATTCCTAAATGATTCCTAATCATTTCTACACCAAATCCTCATCATTTGCTTATTGAATTTTCAAGGATTTTGACTCTAAACAAGGAGAAATCTACATTTAGAGGTATGAACGTCCTTCTCCTCTAAATACTCAGTTCTTTACTAAAATTTCCCAAGTTCTCAATCCTTAAATTGAGTTTATTAAAGGTTTTAATGTTGTGATCTTGATTTTGGCTTAAAATGCAAGATTTGGATTTAATTTTGAAGAAATTCGTATTGGATGATTGGGCTCTGTTTTGAGATGTCTTTTTGACGTATTTTGGATGTCTAAATGATGTGTGATTGAGGTTTAATCAATGCAATCCCGAATAGGTTGATTTTCCTAAGTTTTTACTTGTGAAAATGGTGGTTTTTGGGGTGATCTTGGTGTTTTGTTAATGCTGGAGGTATAAGGACGAGTTTGAGATCATTTTGGATGTTAATTGATGTTTAAAAATGGTTAGAAGTGATGGATCTTGGCTGGGTTAAGTTTTGGAAGTGTTTGGATGTGATTTCGGTTGTGTTTGGTAGCCGAAATGTTGGATTTGCGAAGAGCAACGAGTTTAGGTGTGTTGCTGGTGTTTTTAATGCATTATGATGCATTAATCCTCTGTTGTTATGTGCTTGAAATAGGGGAGAATGATCCGTGAGCAATAGAGGTGGCGTTGATGGTTTCGGATGCTTGGAAGGCTTGTTGGCTAGCCTAGTTTTGTGTATCGGTGAGTGAAGTTGGGGTTTTCAGCTTTAAAACCAATGTTTGAAGATTTAGGGAGATTATTTTAAGTCTAAACAACTTAGCTAAGCTCAAGAGTAAGTAAATGGAATTTCTCTCTTGGTTTGTGTTATGAATTGGTTTTTAAAGCACTTGTGATTGTTGGATGCAATGCATGTGATTTGCATGTTTAAATTCTGTTTTGAATGCATATTTTAGCATGGTTTAATGCTGGTTTTGAAAGTCATGTGTGAAGGATGCTCAAGGTAAGAGATCCTTGGTTTTGTACATTGGAATTGTGGAATTGATGCATAGTGTTGCATGTTGTTTAATGGCTTTGTTTAATGCTTCAAAACAGTGAAGTGATGATGGTAATTGGTGGTTTTGGCATTTTGGTTATGCTTGTAAAAACAATGGATTAATGTGGTAAAATGGTTATATTGGCAAGTGATGTAAGTGGTTCTTGGTTACTTAAATCGGATATAGTTAGCCGGCTATAGGATTGGGTGCACCGTGAATTGAGTCGCCTTTGATGTCGAGGGGGTTGTAATTGTACCGTAAACTCCATCCAAGAATCCTAGCGATTGAGGAAATTGTTGTCACCACGATGGAGGTTGGCTCTCGTGGGTGGGCTTGGTTTAGTGCCACCACGATGGAGGATGGCTCTCGTGGGTGAACCTTGTTAAATGTCACCATGATGGAGGATGGCTCTCATGGGTGGACTTTGTTAAGTGTCACAACGGTGGAGGGTTGCTCCCGTGTGTGAGCTTGGTTAAGGTGATTACAATGGTTGTGGTATCTTCCATGTGTAAGCCTTGTGATGTGTCCCAGCTCTCGTTAGTGTATTATACAACTTCCGATGAGTGATGTGGAGGGGGTTGTGATTGTATCGTTAAACTCCATCACGGGTGTTGAGGGGGTTGTCATTGTACCGGTAAACTCCACCTTGTGTTGTTCGGTTGTGTGTATGGAGCGTGTGGGACAACGCTTGTAATCCGCGTATCCGATTGTGTCTTGTGTTATGATGGTTGTGAATTATCACTTGGAAGCCAATATAATGTTCTTGAATGTAATGAAGCATGAGATGCTTGAAATGATGCATGGTTGCATGGGAAGTGTGTGATGTTCTAAGAATGCATGTATAACTTGTTAACTTCTACAAGTGTTTATCTTATATTAAGAATGGTGCATATGTGCATGGGAATCTCTTTAGTGCAATAAAGTCTTGTGAAGGTTTGTTTTAAAAGGCATGTAATGCAAATGTTGATTTTGTGGTTCATGTATTGCATTTGTTTAATGCATGAGATAGATTGAAGGAGTAAGTGGTTTTCAAAGGTTTCTTGCTTTGAGATGATTTTCAAGAATGAAAAAAAATATATAATGTGAAGTGGAAGTGTTTTCCAAGGAATTTGTATTTAACTTTGCATATGATGTTCATTCATGAAAAGGTTAAATTGACGGTTTTGCAAGGATGTGCTTTGAAGTGAGTTACTTAGCTTTTCTAAGCTAAGGGTTGGTTTCCATGTTTGAGCAATGCATGATTTAAAGCATGTTGTTTAAAAAGGGGTTTTCAAGCACCGCTTTGGTTTATCGAAATGTGTTTACTTTTTAAAGAGGTTTTATGACTCGCTGCATTGATGGTGTTTTGGTTTTGAGCATTCCTCACTAAGCATTATGTGCTTACGCTCCTTTTTGTCCATCAATGCAGATATTTGAAGTTGGGACAACAAGAAGCAAGGGATTCAAGGAGAGCTCCACTTGAGATGTATGTCTCGGTTAATAGCTATATATAATAAAGGCAATGGGGGAAGAGTCTTTTATATTGATGTTTAATGAGATTGTGTATGTTGGACAAGTTTGGTTTATGATTTGAACTATGTGGTTTAACACGTGCAATGTTTGAGTCTTCTTATTCATAAGTCGTTATGCTATGCTTCTTGTTTTAAAAGCATGATTAAGTGTTGGATGTGTTGAAAGAGTTGGTGCACCTAGGGGTGGTTTTGTATCTAGATTTTGATGCAATTTGGTAGTTATGGTGCTTGGCATGTTGTTGCTATGTTGAAGATTGATTTGGAGCATGTTCGATGGGGTTTAGATGTGTTAAAACAGGCCTATCTGCTGTTTCTGGGCAAGATGTTTCGAAACAGGTGCTTGATTTGGCCTGGGTGTTTCGAAATGGGTAGAGGTGTTTCGAAACACTTTGGCTACTGCCAAGCCCCGTTTCTGAACGGGCTAGCCCCGTTTCGAAACACTTGACCGTTGGGCACTGATTTGAATGGTTTTGAGTTTTGCAAGCTTTACGTTTTAGTCCTGATTTTTGTATGTGCAATTGCTTGAGTTCGAGATGTTCGATTAAGGTGAAATTTGGCAGAGAGGCATGAAACATGACTAATTTCATAGTGGTAACTTAAAAATTGGTAAAGTCCTCTTAATTTACAGAATTTACAAATTGGTCCCTAAATTCGTATTTTGTGCAATTGGGTCCCTAATTGTTTTCCGAATGCTGTGATTTTTGAGTATGCTTATCTCAAGAGTATGCCTAGGTTTAATGTGGATCTAAACAATTTTAAAAAGAAAAAAAATGGTCGTTAATCAAGGTTGACTTTCGGGTTGACTTTGGTTTTCCCCGTGTAATCTTTGTAGTCCGGGTCAACCGTCTAGGCCGGGCTAAGGGGATTACAGATAGTGTAAATAATATTGTAGCAAAACGATGTAAAGAAAGCTGAGATAACAATTTGATGAACATGTCCCCTTTCGTATGCGAAACTCACTACGGAATGACTGGCTGGGAATGATGGACAACCTAAACTAAGTTTCTTAACGATACTAAGGCTCTTCAGCTATCTTCTATGCTAGGCGGGATTTGCTAAAAGTGTTCCTAAACTATCTCTAGCCAGGAAACTAGGAGTCAGAAATGCTACAGCCATACCTTTCGGCGTAAACTCTTAACACTCACCTACCCTTCACGAACTATCCTTTTTAGCCTTTGAAACCTATCACTTATCTCTAAGGTAGGTTACAGTTTGCTTCTCGACAGCCACTCCATTGCTTATGGGGGTTC
This sequence comes from Hibiscus tridactylites, assembly GCA_958450335.1. Lineage (NCBI taxonomy): Eukaryota > Viridiplantae > Streptophyta > Magnoliopsida > Malvales > Malvaceae > Hibiscus > Hibiscus tridactylites. The sequence goes on along the minus strand of OY288268.1, from coordinate 31,606,934 downwards.
TAAGGCTAGCTCTCTCGATTACTAATCTCAACAAACACTTAAAGAACTTCCAACTCTCGAGGGCTTTTACAACTTTAAGGAAATAAAATGCATAAGCAAAACATAGAACATGATAAACACTGGAAAACTATAGCATGCATTAAAAAGTACTTAAAATAAAATCATCCATCAAACCCAAGCATAGAAGATGAAGATGTAGACAGGAAATGCTAAAGCGGCAAAAAGAAAGGTGAACTCCCTCTCTGCCATGGACTGCCCGACTGTCTTAGGCCCACCGCCTCTCTCGAGGCCAGGGAGGCCACTCCTTGGAGCTTCAACGATGGAGGACACCAAGTTGGAGAAGATGAAGAAGAACGCTTCTCTCTCCTTGTTCAACACGCACCTCTCTCTCTCTCTCTCTCTCTCTCTTCTTTTTCACACTTTTCTCCTTCTTTATATAGTGGAAGCTCCTAGGGTTTGTGCCCTAAAGATTCCTTGATAATCCCAAGGAATATCCACCGACAAGCTCTGCCACGAGGGGACAAGGAGAACAATCTGCAGGTGGGTACCGGCTGCTGCACATGTAAGGTTGTCCTTTTCTACATATTCACGTGCCTGCAGCTCATGTGCCTTCACAGCCCACGTGTTGGCCAATATCCAATTCCACTATGTTATAGCAATTCCCGATGCCAACTTTCTCTCGCTAGACTCCCTTCCTACGCATCATCAGACCCAAAACCAACCTTCTGAGCAGTACCCCTCAACATGGACTAATAAACGTAAAAAATAAAGTTGCATCCACAAGAAGAAAATGCAACCTAAATGCATTCTAAATGCTATGATATGGGCTCAAGGATAGGCAAATGCTATAGCAAAAAGGTATGAAAACAAGGATATTCATGCAGTTATCACTCGTGTACCAATACAGTAGGTTACCAAACTACATTTATTGTGGTAATAAGGTAGCCCAACGACTCTATTGATGATCTCAACCACCCAAAAAGTTAGAAATCAATGAGGGGATATAAAATCAAGTCTTAAAAGCTACAACAACAACTATTAAACATCCTTTGAAAAAGTCTAAAGCATTTAAGCACAAATTCAACACTTTGAGCCTATTAGAGTAATATTCTTTGTAACCCTCTTGTGTGTTTTTCTTTGTAATCTTTTGATTCAAGATTGGGTTGAGTGTACTTGTAATTGGGAAAACATCTATCTTTGTGAGGATAATTTTGTTTGCAAACAAACATCTTGTAAAAGAGTGAATTGGATCAAGCATTGGGTAGAAAGCTTTGATCGGTTGTAATGGTTGCCTCCTTAGCCTAGAAAAGGGGAAGAATTCTTAGTGAGTTGTTTTCAAATCCTTAGTGAGTAGCTAAGGTAGTAGATGTAGACCTTGTTAGAAGCTTGAACCACTATAAATACTTGTGTCTTAAAATTTTCATTTTCCATTTGCTTCCCTTCAAAATTTTATTTGCCAATTCACCCCCTCTTGGCCAAATCGAGTTATTTAATCATCCTAACCATTATTGTACCCCCTAGACCCAGCCTATGCGTTAAGCCTAATTCTAGGAGGTCACAACTCATACATGAAACTCCCCAAGAAAATATTAAATAATTTTAGTCTAAAATAGATAATAATTATAAACCTTATATATATACGATACAAGAAAATTAGTCTAAAATAGATAATAATACTACATCAGACATAATAGTGAAGTATACATATAATGTACACAATACCAAAATATAGGCTTATGTCACCCAAATTAAGACAATATGGCAGATAGAAATATTACAACAAAAGTTTGGGTGTAGGAACCTACCCTAGATCCTCCAAGTGCAAAGCTCAAGGGAAGCTTATCCAAAATATCTGGAAGAGAAATTTTGAGGTATAAGGTAGAGAGCTCAATGTGTTCCAATAAGTGTAGAACAAACTATACAAATAAATTAAAACATTTATCAAAGTATTTCGATAAAAAAAATAAGTCACCTAATTATCCTCCAACTGAACAACGATATGCAGTTCTCTAAAAATGCATCTAGAAGAACTTATCCTATGCTCATTGGGTGTAGGAGCCTACCCAAGGGGATACCTTAGGTCCAGAAGAACTAACCCTAGGCCCATTGGGCGTAGGAGCCTACGTAAGGGGATACCTTAGGTCCAGAAGAAATTACTAGTTGGATCAACGTTGTACTCGCAAAGACTTCAAATCATATCCCAAATATTATACGCCAAATAAATCAGTTTACAATAGTAAGTAGTATAATCACTGATCATGAATTAGACATATATATGTTTCGGTAAAACAATAATCAGATATCATGTTTCGAATCAGACATAGGGGCATACTTTCAAACATGTATGGAAATCATGCTTCAAATCAAAGAGATAGTTGTGTTTACAAATCAAATAGTTTACATATTCTTTTAATTTAGAGAAAACATTCATGTGCACATGATCATTCATACAATATATTTAAAACAATAACATAAAACACAAGGAACACACCTCGCAAAAATGGTCGGTTATGAAGGTCTACTGAGCATACGTCTTTCTACGCTTTACATAGTGCTCGAATCTAAGTTACAACAAAACATGGTCATTACGAGAGTAAAATTCTAAACAGATATCGCACATGGTTACAATAACTTATGGGTAATCACAGGCTCGCGTGGATGAGCGGATTGGAAGGAGCTCGGTCGAACAAACAAACGATCATGTGAGTCTTGAGTACCTTTAAATAGATACAATCCATGCCAGTCCTTAATTCAATTACATTGCTCTTAAACAAAATAATTAAATGCATATGCATGATCAAGTTTAAGGTCATATTCGGAGGCTTTTGGGTTAGAATTTCGCAAAACATACTTCAAAATCGGACTCAAGACATTGACAAACCCAAAATATGACTTTTCTGAAAAAAGTCAACTTTTGGTCAGCACTCAATGGGTTAACTGGTCAACCAGGTTTGAGTCGATTTGGATGGACTTGGGTCGGGGAGATTCAAGCTAGGTTGAATGGACTCGTGTCAGGCATATTCGAGTCAGTTCGGACAGATTCGGGTCGGATTGGACGTACTTGGGTCAGACAGACTCAGTTCGGGTTGAACTAATTGGCTCGAGATATTAGGTCAAGCCTGAGGTCAAAGTCTGTTGGGCCTGTATGCAGGTTGACCCAATAATAATGCAGGCTCGATTCTTGCTTTATTTCCGAGGCTCGGTCTGGTATGATAGATTCATGGCTAAATCGACTCAATTCGAGAGTTAATCGACAAAAGTGATCGAAGATCGCCTCCAACGACACGTGTCAGCCATACACAGCCTCAAATTGACTAGAAACACTTCAAAACGACGGTAAGCGGCAAGAAAAAATAAAAAAAAGGATTTCTGAGGCTTAGTGCGGCAGAAAACGGTGGAAACGACTAGAAAAAAGGCCTAGAACCAAATAAAAAACCATGCCTTCTCATCGAAGCTTCTCGGCGTGCCCCACAACAAACGATGTGGCGTCGACGAGTAGAGGGTTGGGTCTTAGTCAGGGTGCGACGAAACTTCTACTGGTGGTGACGGTGACGACCACGAGCTGACAGTTGAGAAGATTGGCGCTAAGGGACTCGAATAGTTATTGGTTGTTTCCTCGTGATTGATTGACAAAAACGAGGGTTGGGTTGTCGGATTTTGGTGGTGAGGGGACGACAGAGACGGTGGTGGAGACGGTGCGCACCACGGGCGGCCGAATAAGCTTGTTGGAGCTTGATCAAGAAGGTGAAAGGTTTGGGAAGGTTAGAACTCTACATATCTCTTTTGTTCTCTCTCTTGATTCAAAAGTGGTGCAACAATTATAGTAGTAGTTGGAGAGGTTGACTAACTTTTAATTAAGGGTGAACTCCTTAAATGATTATCTAACTCTGGAGTTGGTGTCAATTTGGCCACCATACTTTCAATTGTGTCAATAATACTACTTAACTTTTTAAGTGGTATTAATCAAACCACTTGTCGTTAAAACCTAACAGAGAGGGTGACATGACAATTAATAAAAATTTATATAATTAAACATTTATTCCTTGCTATTTATATATTTTATGAATTTAGTCATAATATTAATTAAAATTAATACCTTAAATCCTCTCATTAGATGATGACATGTGCCACCATATGTTTAGTCGTAATATTAATTGAATTTAATAAATTTACTCACCCTTTTGTTGTTGGTACTCAACTAGAAGATTCAATCGGTTTATTAACCAAATCCCTTTTACAGATTTTAGACGCAGACAAAGGAGAAAGACTTGAAAGCACATCTGGGTTTATAGCTTCGCGTGATATCGTTGAGTTTGTTCCATTTCGGAATGTACAGACTCAAGCTTTTGCTTAAACAGAGAAATACATAGATAAATTTGCAAAAAACGGTTAAAAATGAGCAAGAACTGATTCTGTAGTTTTGGAATTATAGCAACCCCTTTTGCTTGCAGGTGGAGAGATTTCTAACGTTCAAGCACTTCTAGCAGAATTACCAGCACAATTTTTAAGCTACATAAAAAAGGAGATATTAAACCAAACACTTAAATTTGTCTGTGTATGTATGTATAGACACATATAATGATATATATTATTTTGGTTTTCAACTTTTCATGCCCTGAGTTGGCCTCATGTCAAAGCAACCATGGCCGTTTTTTTTTTTTTTTGCATCAAATTTTAAACAAACATAAATACATATTATTTTGCATCACGTTGGATTGCATCACATATACAGACCCATCAATCAAATAAGAAACAGTTTCAGTGCTTCACTGAATAAATGAGTCTGCTGCAACTACAAGAGGAGGAGACCAATGGGAATGTCAGCAGTTAGTAGGCATGCAAAAGTTGACCCGACCTGCAAAATTGACTGAAATTGATTTGAGTCAGAACTATTTGTGACTCGAGGTGGTAATGATCCGAAACTGATTTGAGTCTGAACAGATGTTGACCTGAAACTGAGTTGGACCTTGAACTTTTGGATCTGAACCCGACCTGCACCCGACCTGAGAACAACCTGAACCTGAATTCAACCCGATAATATGATAACCGAACCTGACCTGCATCCGACCTGATATAAACCTGACCGAGATTAACCTGGTAAATAGCTGATATTACCCGACTTATTATCAACCTGGTTTGTAATTGACTCAACCTGTAAATGACCTGAATTGTTATTGAACTGCTCTGATATCTACCTAACTTGATATTTATTTAACTTGTAATAACTAATAAGTTACCATTAATAAATTTATGAGATTATAAATTTATTATATTATAGTGTGAAAAAATACATCTTTACAATTTGAGGTACATAATTAACTATGACATTAAATTAATATGTTTACTTTTTTATATTTATAAATTATAGTATATAAAAATATTTAAAAGTTTTATTAAATATATAAATGTTGTCAACATAATTCCTTAAGCTTTATGATTTATGGTTTAATATTAACAATTTATGGTTTAGTTTAGTGTTATTGGTTTATGAGATTAATTCTGAATTTTTTTAAGATTTATGGTTTAGTTTAATATTTAGTTTAGGGTTATTGGTTTATGTGATTAATTTGGATTCCTTAAAGTTTAGGGTTTAGTATCAATGGTTTATGATTTAGCTTGTGATTATTGGTTTATGAGATTAATTTTGATTTCTTAAGGTTTATGTTTTTGGGTTTAGTATTAATAGCTTATTGTTTAGTATAGAGTTATTGATTTACGAGATTAATTCTTATTCAACTTGCTAATTTATGCATTTGAATTTGACTAAATATTTAAATCAAAGCTTCATGTGTACAATTGAACTAAATTAAAGTTTCAACTTTCATGTGTACAATTACATATTTACATCCAAATAAAAAATTTGTGTATAGTTATATTAAATCAAAATTTATGGTATAATAATAATGTTCAAATTGAATTAACTTATTAAAGTTATGATCTAATTGAGCTAAATTAAAACTTAGAAGCATAAATCATGAACATAATTAAAAGAATTCTAAAACTAAATGATAAATTTCAATTAAATTAATTTAAATTAAGACTTAATTGAGTTAAATTAAAACTTAAAAGTGAAAATTTGAGACTTAAATGAAAAACATCTAAAGTTGGAAGGGTTAAAAAATAATTTATCCTAACCTAAAAACCCACGCGGGTGGAAAGCTTTCCCTCCCACCGTTTCACTTTAATTAAAATCTTGAAAAAAATAATTGGTAGGGGGAAGGACAAAATTTTGGAGGGAATTGAGCCCCTGATTTTTAGGTCATTTCCCTCCAAAATCCAAATGGATTTTTTTTAAAATTTCATTCAATAATTAATTGCCCATTTGGCATTTGCCTCCTAATTTTTTTGCTTAATGTTTAATTACTTTTTAGGTCTTCACATGTTTAAAATTTTCATTTTAGTCCTAACATTCACTTTTAAATTTTAGTTTAATTCAATTTAGTCATAATTCTTTATATATATATATATATATATTAAATTGTAAAATATTTTGGCATCCTAAGAGATATTTTGGTTCATATTAATCCCCAAAAGTTAATTTTATATAAAATTTACTCACTATTACCATATTGAAGTCTATTTGTACACGATAAGACCCAACTTGAACTTCAATTGAAATCAATATTCCCCGGCTTGAATTTTATCCATCAACGACGTGACCCAACCTGAAGTCCATCCGAGCCTGAATTAGCTCGTTAATTAACTGATTCGGACCCGAATCATTTTAGCATGAAATGAAACTTACTCAACCTGAAATTAACTCGACACGAACCCGAACTCAATCTGATTTGAAATCAACTTGGTAATGACCTGAATCTGAGCCAACCCGAACCCGACTTGATTCGAGTCGAACCATTAAATTAACTTGACATAACTCGTATCTGATTTGATCTGACTTGACATGACCTGACTTGAAACCTGAACGAATACCTGATTTCACATCCTTAGCAGTTAGCCTTTAATATATTTTGTTGTAAACAATGACAATATAAATAGGCTTGGTTCAATGGTTGGGTTGTGGCTTTTCAATTTATGCGTCTTGTGTTCAAATCCCTTTTGCTTTCAAATTTTTTGTCCAGTCCGCCTATGACACACGTCATCATTTGATTTGATAAAAAATATTAAAATAAATTAATAATAATATAAACATATTAGATAGTGACACGTGTCATCATCTGATGGGAGGATTAAATTTAATTAATATTATGACTAAATTAATATAATATATGAATAACAAGGATCAAATGTGTAATTATATAAATTTATATTAACCGCTAAGTCAGCCTCCCCATTAAATTTTAACGGCAAGTGGCTTGATTGATACCACTTAAAAGATTAAGTGGTCTTATTGACATAATTAAAAATATGGTGGTCAAATTAGCATCAAGCGCATAGTTAGGTTATTATTTAAGTAGTTTACCCTTTAATTAATGTTTGGTGGCAATGAAACCAAATAAGTTTAAATAAACGTTGGGGTATATTTGACGAGAATTGGACTTGGCTCCAATTGTTAAAGCTTGGCCTGACCTTACAATATCAAAATATATAATTATATTTATGTAAAATTATAAAAATACTTTAAACATCCTTTGTTGATTGTATTCTTAAGTATTATAATGAATTAATAATATTTTTTTAATTTCACCAACTGAAAAATATAAATTTATCACATGTTCCAAGAATATAAAAGAGATTGAATAATATCATTAATCTAATCTCACAATAGAATTTGAATTTATTACTTTGGATAATTTTTAAATAATTGTCATAAGTATATTTTTGCTATATTTTTTACTAAATTTTAATAAAATCTTACTTTAAACCTATATTCTTCAGACTATATTATATCTCATATATAAATAAATTTAATACTTATGACAATTATTTAAAAATATAGGTTTAATGTACTAGTTATATTAAAATTTTGTTACATATTTTCCCTAAAATTTACATTGTGCACCCGAAATAGTTATATGTATTTCCATGTAAAAATTTCCAATTATATATGGAAAATTTAGCTTGTTTAAAGGCAAATACATCTTAAAGACAGTTTGGTCAAATTTGCTTTCACACAACCTTATATTCCATCAACCAAACATCGTCATCTCATATTCATGCCAATTAAACCAAACAAGATAATGTAACATTCCTAGTAATATGTTAAGTAATGTTACATTCTGGGAATCTTATTCCCATAGACAATTCTACATTTTGTGATCCAAACACATCATAGGCCTTTCTAAAACCCTCCTTAATACCTTTCAAAGAACCAAATAAGTTTAAGCTAAGATTCAAGTCAATCATACTCAAATTTCGGAACTTCCCCAAACTATTCAAATTCTCTTTATTTTACTCAACCAAATTAGGGATAAAAGAATAATCACCATAATCCTAAAGCCACACACTAATTGTTTATGGTTGCATCAACCTCGTCATTATTAACAAATCCCATTCGAGTTTATACTAACTGATGCCATTAAAAATCCGCAACGGAAATACATTAGTACTAAAATCAACATCATATTCCACAAGCGTGTGTAACAAGCTTGCTTGAAGGAGGGAAAACTGTTAATAATTGCGCTTAGTTGTTGTTTTATTTTTAATCATGTGTAATGAAACAGGTCGTTTGGGGGCCTGTTGTTTAGTCCAAATCCAAAGGATATCGTTTTGGTTGTAAAGGCTATAAAGGACTAGGTAAGTTGTAGCTGGACCTTATCGATGAATTGAATTTCTCTTATCTTTATCTAAAACTTCTTCTTCTATCCTCTCTTTTCTCTTCTACTTCTTCACTTCCTTGAAAATTCTTCTGTTCGGTTTGTTTGTTTACAAAGGCATTAGGGCTTTAGGTTTTTCTCGGTTGTGGTGGGCATTATAGTGATGGATTCGAAAGAACTTCAGATTATATTGCTCAAGAGCTTTGAAGCTATATTGGACAAGGCTTTCGATAAGTTTCTAAGTGACTTTAGAAATGATTTGAAGGTTGTCCGAGAAAGGGTTAATGTTGGGTTCGTTCAAATGAACGAGAAATCTGATGAGTCATCCTTGGCATCTGATTTCACAGAACCGAACGTCCAAGTCTCAACAAATTAAGTTTCAAATGCGTTGGAGTTTAGTGATAGTCTGTTGGAATCACCACTTGTTCAAGGTGTAGTGTCGACAAAGTTGGATGAGACAGAACATGAACTATTGTTGACATGCTCTAACGAAGTCAAAGTGTTCAAAGAATTGATTGTGATAACAAACATGGAGTTGGATGGTTTTGATGAACAAGAACAATTGGTAACAAGCTCTTTTGAAGCTAAGGTGTTCGACAAATTGTTTGTGATAACAGACGCAGAGTCGAAAGATTTTGATGGTTCAATTATCCGGTTGTTGGAAGTGCCATTGAACGAAGGGTGTGTGTGTGTAGAGCGTTGGGGTGTTCTCTAAATCGGAGCACAAGTGCACACTCTTGTCAAGTTATAGTATAAAACATATCATCTCCCACGGGGATTGGACAACTTACTCGAATTACAATTCCTGCAAAAGTAAATTTTAGTTTATAAAAGAATAAAAAGTAAATAAACACAAGTAATTTGATAGAAGAGATCAGGGTGATAGAAAGGGGTTAGGTTATGCTGCTCAATAGTGTGAAACTGCATTGAATAGGTTAAGTTGTTTTACGTTGCCAGACTTTGCTGCCTCGGCGGGAGATGGCAGATTGGTGATTTGACGCTTTCGCTGCCTAAGTAGGTGGAACGGACGATTGGCTCGGCGGTAAAGTCGACAGTCCTTCAAGGCTCAGCAGAACGCTTCGATATTGATTCAAATTATGTCTAAGTCAGAATATTGTTGTTGCCCACTACAGATAATATCCATCGGCTTGAATCTTGCAACGAACAACAACCTTTGGTTCGTCCTCTTTTAGCCGCCTTAAACCCTAACCTATTTCTAGGCTAGATTGATCAACATCCGGTATTGATGAGATTATGCTTACTTCTTTTGTGAGTTCGACTCTCTCGATACCAAACAAATGGATTTCTCTCAATCGATCTTTCGAACTCAATTGAAAACAATAAAGAACATGAAATAAGCAAACCTTGAATTTATTACGAAAACAAACTTGAACCTAGACAACCGTTCTCACAACTACTTTACAACATAACCCAAACCTTAGAGAATTTAGAACATAGTGGCGGCAAGAAAACACAAGAGAAACCTAAGCTATGTCAACTATGAGTTGTCTAAAATACAAGGTATGGTCGGGTATATATAGGGCATGGCCTAGGGTAAGTCCTCCTTGGAGTAAAAGTCTTCCTCATCATAAAGTAGCTTTTGCATCGAATGCATCCTTTAAATTCTGACTTCTTTTACTTGAATTTAGACTCCTTGTGGCACAAGTAACCTTAAGCCGCCTTGGACAATTTCCTCTTGGGCGGCTCAGTCTGCTGTTTTTGGCATAAGGAGATTGCGTGGATGGGCTCATTGGACTCATAAAATTAGGCTCTTCCAATCGCACTCCAATTCACCAATTCCTCCGGTTGCTGTCCAGGGCAGCAGTTAGGGCAATGACAACTACTCGGTAGCACCTCTTTCTGTGTTGAGCTGCTTCAGTACAACTCCTTGGCTTGCTACATCAGCATCAGCTCCTCGGCTCCTATCTCTTTTTACCAGCTTCTAATACCTGAAACTAAAACTAAACAATACCTTTTCTCACCAAATTAAAGATATTCAATATAAACAGGGTAAAGTAAAGAATATTGTAAACAATGCATGCATACACCTAAATATGCCTAAATGCTCTTAAGAACAACAATAATATGAGATGAAATGTGTATAAAATATAAGACTTATGAGCACTTTATAGTGTTATATTTTGAATAGGGTTGTGTTTAATGTTGAATGGGTCATCAAGTACAATCCTCACAAGACTTTAGTACCTTCCTTTAATCCAATAGGAAGTAACACCATTGTAAGTTCTGGCCATGATGCTATTAATATCGAATCCAATGTCCAAAATGGGCATTCATCTATTGTGCCGAAACTTGTTGAAATTGCAGCCACATTATTTGGATTGAGGTTGTCGAGAACTAGAAATGTAGATATGAATGCTCACATACGATCTCAAATTCAGGCTGATTTGGATAATCAACTTGACTTTCATTCAACATGCCCAACTTGGATAATCAACAACTTAACAACCAATTTAATGTATGGAAAGCTCTCACTTTCTACAAACTATACTGACTTGGCTAGAAAAAAAAGGATTGTACCAAATATTAATGCACACACATATTTTATTGGGCACTTACCTGGTTCCTCTTTGACTGGTACTGGCGGTATAGAAAGTTTAAATAGAGCTAGAATTCAATGGTGTGATCTTTTTCCACTTATAGATCCTCGATATATCTAATACTTGTAGAAAACTTCTCAGTATGTAACACATGTTGTAGCTAGTTCTAGTTCTATGCTTGTTGGGAACTATGCTGATACGTTACAGGGGAATTTGAATGGCTTTAAAAAAACATATCTTGAAGCAATATTAGTCGAATAGAAACAACAATATGAATTGTCATTTTAGCTAAAGCTAGTGATGTGAATCATGGTTATTATGGGAATTCCCCTTATGGTCTTGGCAATCCATTTGCTAGAAATCCACTAGAAAATTATGCATACTCTCCCATTGGTTCTAGAGCTGTACAAAATAATGTTATATATGATGTTAGAACACGAACTTATAGAAAATTGTTCCATATGAAGAAACTTAATTCCAGTAGGGATGATGCTGTTAGTAAGGAGATTGTGGACCCTTGGCTCGACCGAATGAGGAAATTGGCTGAGAATTGTAATGGACTGTCCATTTGATCAAGGTAACAGTTTCAAAGAGTTTTTAAATGTATTAAATGATGAAGGGGTCAACGAGTATAATCATCCTAGGGCATTAATACCTTCTTTTGATCTGGGTGGAAGTGACACTACAATAGGTTATTTCCATGATAGTTTAAATACCTTCTTTAATGAATTTGAGTCTGGAAAACATGTGACAAGATACAATTAATCTAGTTGGACAATTACACGAGTCATGGACATTTTAAATAGACTCGAATAACTCTTGTTAGGAGGTATTTTTCTGTTATGTTAGTTTCTCGAAGCTCTTGGCATTTTTTAGAACAAGGCACTTTAAAGGGGGCGATTGATTCAAGGAGGGTCACAATTGATGTTGAAGTGGAGCAAATTGTCCTTGATGAGTTGTGTCTTATTATCAACAATGATTATGGGGTTTGGGAAGGTGATGGAGAAACTACAGCCAGTGGAGATGGTTTACTCACTGTCGATTTGTGTGACATTCAAAATGGTGAAGTGATGGTCTTTTAGAGTGATTTAAGAGCTATAATGGTTGAGGGAACATATATGCTGAAGAAACCTGAGTGCAAGGCAGACTTTTTCGGTATGGTTAATGATGAAGTCTTGGAGAGATTGGGACTGGAGAAGGGAACTAGGAAGGTTGTAAATCATGAGGACAGGGGTAGAGTTTTGTGAGCTATATATAGTTCCAGCTATAAGGCAACTACCGGAGAATCACTTTTCAACAGGTTGGTGGCAATGGCAAGTCTTGGTTATAAGTCCACTAGAGGCCATGTTTTAACTGTAGGTATGACAGACAGTGTAGGTAGTGATCCATTGGGCAGTTTCTACAAGGCTAAACTACATCAACCAAATGTGTATTTCCTTTATAAATCTATCAAGAATGAAACAACTGGAGCGATGATAGTCCTCACAACTCTAGATGCTCAGCACACCATGCTTGCTTATCAAGGTACACCATCGACTATTAACTATGATTCTTGTCTGGCTGGCATAGTATCCAAGACTAATATATTTGTTGTTGAGGGTTATTTCTTTGAACTTCTTGATACGATAAAAATTATGAGAAAAGCTTTGGTGGTTGAACCGAATTTGTCTTGGATGGATGCTAATAAGTTGACTGGAAGTAATATAAGTTCTGAGTTTATTGATCCAAAATTAAAATTCATTGATAATGTGAATCCACATTATGTTTCTGAACCGATTTGGGAAATCTTTGATCAAGTTGAGAAATTACTTCCAACCATCAAGAAGACCTTATTGTTGTTTCTTGAGCCAAATGTTGCTAAGAAGAAAAGAATGCTGGGAGATATTTGGTCAAATCATTTGAAGAGAATTCTGTTTGATTTCTTAATCCTTGAGGTTAAGGATTATTTTCGGAGGAAGTATTGTAATGAGCTTGTTTTAAAGAGGGAAAACTGTTAATAATTCTGTTTAGTTGTTTTATTTTTAATCGAGTTTAGTGAAACGAATCGTTTTGGGGGCTGTTGTTCAGACCAAACAATATCGTTTTGGTTGTAAGGGCTATAAGAGGCTAGGTAAGTTGTAGCTAAACCTTATCGATGAATTGAATCTCTCTTTTTCTTATCTAAACTTTTTTCTTCTATCGTCTCTTTTTGCTCTTCTACTTCTTCACCTCCTTGAAAATCCTTCTGTAACACCCCGATTTTAGGTCTAGAAGTTTCAGTAAGGTTTCGAGGTCTGAAAGGTTAGTGTTTGGAGTTGTGGGTGAGTTCAAGGAAAATTGAGATTGGTAAAAATAATTTTAGAAAAACGTTTTCCGAACCATGACATTTTGGTTTAGGGACCAAAATGTAAAGATTGGAAAATCTATTTTGGTGACCATTTTGTAAAAGAGTCAAACATAGAATCTTTAAGGAGCTAAATTGGCTGGGCCAATATGGTTATTTTCCCTTTTATTTTTGACTATTCAAATATTAAAAATAAGATTTTGCAATTAAAACTAAAAAGGTTTCTGTTATTTCCTCATTTCACGTTAAAACTCCATTTTTAGTTTCCTCATTTTCTCTCTTCAGCCAAACAGCCTTTGGGCTTGATTTTCTCAAGGTAAAAGTGATTTTTTTATCAATCTAATGTTGCCAAATGATTATCCTACTTTAGTTTTCTAAAACCCAAGCTTGATTCATTGTTTTCTCAAGGGATTTTTTCAAAACAAAGGAAAAAGCTATCATTGGAGGTGAGCAGCGAAATTCTCCTCTGATGTAAGGTTCTTTATTGATATTCTCATGTTTTGATTCTTTTAATTACTAAGTTTATGTTTTCTTAAAGTGATTTTAATGTAAATTGGCTAAAATGAGCTAAAATGAGAATTTGGGCAAGATCTTGAGTTGGATCTTTTGTTGCTGGGTTTGATGATGGTTTTGCCTTTATTTTGATGTGGTTTTTGTGTTGAGATGATGAGTGAATGATAGGAATCCCGAAATTGGGTTTGGTGTTGAAGTTGTTGATTGAAAAGTGAGTTTTTGAGTGAGTTTTGTGGTAAATCGATATTTGATGGTATTCTGATGTTGGGTTGATGTTTTTAGATGTTTATTCATGTATTTTGATGATAGATAATTGTCACGCCCCATCCTTAAGCACCGAGGCCAACCGAGGCCAAATGAAGAGCTTTGGACTTGCACAATGCACCCATGGGCGTTTTAAGGCAAAGCATGAGCCAATGAAAGTTCTAGAACGCCCCAAAGAGGCCTACAACTCTCTTTGAACGTCTCCAAAACGTTCTAGGAGGTTCTAGGATGCTCTACAACCATCTAGGCCCACATGGAAGGACCTAGAAGGCTCGGGAAGCTCAGTGAAGCATCATGACAACTCTGGAAGGCTTGAGACTAGTCTCGACACCTCTAGAACATTCTAGAAGACTATAGATAAGTGTAGATCTATAGGGACAACTATAGAATAATCTAGAAGCCTTTAGTATATTGTAGAGCTTTTAGACCATTTAGGATAAAACTAGATAAGTATGAAATTATCTAGATATTCCTAGGTGTTGTAAGATATTTAGGATGCGAAAAAAGGACCGTTGGATTGAATAGATCCTAGCCGTCCATTGAGGAGGTGGGAGCCTATAAATAGGGTCACCCCTTTCATTTGTAAACCATCCCACAAAACACATAAGTTGTATACTCTCTTGTAAGCTTTCTCCTAAGCTTAATAAAGCTTCTCTTTCTTAAGTTCTCACTTGTTTTGCCATAGGGTCACTCCTTTCGTTTTGCCATAAGTTGTATACTCTCATGTGATGAGGTTATGTTCCATACGAAAGCGACTTGTTGCCTTCATCAAAGGAGTTGATAGCAAGGCACAACCGGGTACAATAGCCCAGGATCGAGCTTCTAAGCCGAGGGTAAAGGCAAGGCAAGCTAGGAGTCGAGGGAAGCACTCCAGCAACATCCAATCCAGCGAGGACGCGACGAGGGCGTCGCGAGCTTAGGTGGGGGAGGATGTCACGCCTCATCTCTAAGCATTGAGGCCAAATGAAGAGCTTTGGACGTGCACAATGCACCCATGGGCGTTTTAAGGAAAAGCATGAGCCAAGGAAAGTTCTAGAACGCCCCAGAGAGGCCTACAACTCTCTTTCAACGTCTCTAAAATGTTCTAGGAGGTTTCAGGACGCTCTACAACCATCTAGGCCCACCTGGAAGGACTTAAAAGGTTCGGGAAGCTCGGGGAAACATCATAACAACTCCGGAAGGCTCGAGACTAGTCTGGACACCTTCTAAACATTCTAGAAGACTATAGACAAGTGTAGATCTATAGGGACAACTATAGAATATTCTAGAAGGCTTTGGTATACTGTAGAGCTTTTAGACCATTTAGGATAATACTAGATAACTATGGAATTATCTAGATATTCCTAGGTGTTGTAAGATATTTTAGGAGGCGAAACAAGGACCGTTGGATCGAATAGATCATAGCCGTCTATTGAGGAGGTGGGAGCCTATAAATAGGGCCCTCTCATTTGTAAACCATCCCACAAAACACATAAGTTGTATACTCTCTTGTAAGCTTTCTCCTAAGCTTAATAAAGCTTCTCTTTCTTAAGTTCTCACTTGTTTTGTCATAGTGTTGCGCTAGTAAGGCTTACTAACATTGAGTCGGGAGTTCTAGTGCCGCACGGATTGAGTCTAAGAGAAATAAGTTCGTGACATAATGTTGGGTTTTTGCTGGAGGTTGTCCGAGTTGAGTTTTTCGATGTTTTCGGTTTGTTTCAGAAATGTTTCGATAGGCGATTTGATTGGATTGTTGAATATCTATTTTCCTGCAAGTTAGAGTGTTGAAAATATCTCTAATCCTCTGTTTTGGGTTGGTTAGAAGTAGGGGTTGAGGATCCGAAATTGTTAGATACATTTCTGGGCGAACCGGAAAGCTAGAAAAGAGTTTCGGCTTGGTATTGGTAATCACTGGTGAGTGGAAATGTTTTAATGCTTTAACAAGGTTAAGGAAGCATTTTGGGAGTTTGGGTTGTGCCGATAGGCCAATCCAAGCTCAAAAGTAAGTTTTGAGTTGTTTTGGTATTTTCGCCGTTTACATTTTGATCATGTTTTGATCATGAGCATGTCATTTTAAATGATGTTTTTCCACTGTTGTTGTGCATCAAATGCATGTTGTCCTTGTCCTATGAGAATACCATGTGTTTTATGAAAGTGTTGCTTGAGTTCATGCTATGCATGGGGTTGTGGTTATGGTATTTGGGATGTGTTTGGGGAGGTGTTTATCCCCGGTGTAAATCAGTGGAATGTGATGTTGCAATGAGTACATTGACACATGCGGATCTTGATGTCGGATAGATTGATCGATCAATAGGATGTGAAGTGCACTATAATTACAAAATTCGCGCGTGAGATAAATTATTCGATTTCACAATAGGGGTTGTGCTATTGTGATGCGAGAGGTAGAGGTTGTGCTATCACCAACGGGTAATGCGGGTTGTGGCATCCCGACTGAAGTGAGATTGTGGTGAGAGTTGTTTCACCATGTGACTTGATGGGGGTTGTGCCATCAAGGTGTCCGCTTATCCAGGCAACGTGTCAATGATGTCGGTATACTCATTCGCTTATGGTTTTAATATGAGCTTGGTAAACTCATATGTTGTGTTTATATGCATGAAGCATGTGGTTTGAATTGGGGTCGATAGGCTTGGTTTGCATATGTGGTTTACATATGGTTTATGCATAGTTGATGTATGTTTTGTGCCCATGGCATGTGTTGTTGCAATTGCTTATACTTGTTTTAAGTATGATATGTTGAAAGGAAATGATTTGCGGAAGTGATTTTAAGAAAGTGTTTTGGTTTCCAAAATGAAGTTGTTTTCAAAACTGCATTATTGTAGCCTGGTTTTTGAGCCCCACTCACTAAGCTTCGTAGCTTACACTCTCTTTTCCAATAATGCAGATCCGTAGATCTTTTTGGAAGGCAACTGTGCAAGGGAGGTGATCCAAGCGTCCGCTTCAAGCTCAAGTATGGTTTTGTTGAGATAATCGTGTGTGTAGCAAAGGGTTAGACCTTGTTTATGTTTTGAGGAGTGTTTTGTAACTCCTTGTGTTGAGAGCATGGTTGTTATGGCTTGTTTTTACCTTGAGTTAAATGGTTTTGGTTTTAAGCCTTATTTTGCTTAGTTCTTAAATCTTGAGGTATCTTGTCTTAATCGTTTGTTAATCATGGTTAAGTTCTCTTACTTGTATGTATGTTTGGTTGTTTGATCTTGGTGGTTGTATGCTCATCTTGATGTTTCCTTGTTGGTTGTGCTGATTGGAACCAAGGGAATTAAATTTGAAGATGCTTGACCTTAGATTTTCTGTTTCTGCAGCAAGGCATTTCGAAATAGGCTCGAAGGTTTCGGAACGGCCCTTATTTTGGTATTGGCGTTTCGAAACGAGTATCGAAACGGGCTTTGCAGGGCCGGAACGGGCCCAGACCGTTTCAGAACAAAAGCTCTCTGTGCATACTTGTTCTGATACGATCGATGGAGTTCCAAAACGGGAGTCGTTGGAAGTTAGGTAAGAGCATCTTTGAAGTTATTTTTCTTGTGTTTTGGTCCAAGCTTGGTGTGTTATAAATTGTGGTTGATTGTGGGCTTGTTTTGAGTTGCATTTCAGCATGGAAGCATGAAATGAAATTAATTTCAAAGTGATCCCCTTAATTTCATTATAGGTCCCTGTTTTATGCTAGTTTTGCATTTTGGTCCCTGGTTGCTCGGTTGATCGTTCGGTGCTCGTTTTGTCGTGTTTTCTTCCGTTGTGTGTTCTCAAATATAGGGTTTAATTCGAGCATCTAGAAAAGATAATAATCAACGCGTTTAGGGTTGCTAATCGGTGAGAAATCTTCGGATCTTTCTTCGATTAGTCCCGTGTGATCCGCTCGATACGGTATGGTGGCTAGATCGGGTCGAGGGGGTTACACCATCTGTTCAATTTGTTTGTTTCCAAAGTGCCAAAATAAATGTCAAACTGTTTGGTCATTGGTTCTTAAAAGAACCTGTGTGGAAGATCATGAATCTGAATCTACAACTTTTAAAAGAATAAACGTATATGTAACGGATCTTCCCTTCTTCAAACGATGATGTACAAAAATATATTGTTGAAATATGACGACCTATCATCTATCCATGAGTAAAAATCCTCTACCCCTTAATCACGCTCTCATTTATGCCCCACACTAAAAAATACTTAAAAATTAAATTCTAAACTCTAATCCTAATTTCCACATTCTAAACCCTAAACTCTATGCTCTAAAAAATACACCCTACCCCTAATTCCCTAAATCCACCTTAAACCCTAAAATCTAAACCTTAAGTCCACTATTTTAAAATGAGGCATAAAAGGAGCAGACAATTTTAATCCTCCATCCATACCTTTGCAACATCCACTTTATTAAAAACTGAAACAGGAATCATTTCTGCCCAATAATAGTAACATAGATTTAAGTTGTGGTTGCGACCGCGTTCGCATGCGTTTATTGCGATTGCGGACATAACAAATATTATTACAGCCACTGTAACTATTGCGGGCGTGAATTTATTTTTAATAAAAGTTATTATTGTGGACATGAGGATTTCAAACGTGTTTATACTATTATATTGCGGTCGTTAATACGATTACGAACCACTATTTAAATTCCTTGTTATTAATATATCCCTTAACTGGATGTCACTAATACGCCAACGTGACCGGTCGGGAGTAAAGTACCCACAAAAAAGAAATCAAAAGATGAAACCGATTCAAAATTTCCCACATCCACGTTTCTACGCCTCCTCTTCACCTTCTTTAATGCGCAATCGAACAAGATCTTGCTCCATGAGAGGGAAAAAAAAACAAAGGAGCCAACATCTAGATCAAAATAAAAACACGAGTACAAAAACTAGTAAAAAAATACATAATAGCGCATTAATCCTTCGTATTTTAAAACTTAAGTTTACAAGGTCAATAAACTACTATAACTTATAAAATGATCATTAAACTTTTAAAAATTATATAATGAACATTAAATTTAATTTTTGTTACAAAATGATTATTGTGTCGTTAATTATCTTTAAGAGGGTGATGGGCAGTTAAAAAAATATAACAGCGCATTTAATCCTTCATATTTTAACTCGTAATTTTTATAATTTTTTTTAATTTAATTTTATTTTTAATTTAAATTAATTAATAATTTTTTCTTTTAACTAAATGGTGACACATGCCATCATGTAATTGAAAGAAAATAAATGAAAGAATGGGGGGATTGAAGACAAACTTGAAAAAGGGAAGGGGAATGAAGCTCGCTAACTACTAGGTCAAACCTAATTTTTTTTGTTTTAAATGACAACAAAGGTATATATTAATTGTTGGGACAATGTTTTTGTTGTCCCAATTATCACTGTTGCACCATCGTCATCTTCCTCAACTTGATCTGCAATGCCAAGACAAATATTTAGTTGATTTTCATTTTTCATATTGAAAAAATATTGTAGGTCATATGGGTCAAAGCTTCGGGTAAGAATGGGTATTTTTCATTTTTGAGTATTTCAGTTTGGTTGAATTATATACGCATTTATCTTCATATACAATCATATCATACGGAGAAACTTCGAAACTTTTATTAGAAAAATATAATAAATTTAAAATTTTGAGACATATTTCTATGAGAAATTTAGAGATTTGAATAATAAAATTATAGCTTTATATTCTACTTTATAATACTTTTACAACAGTATGTTATAACCTTTAAACATGGGCGAAGTCACCTTATAAAATGCGATATTCCGTGACACATTAAATTTTTTTATATAATTTGTATATAAAAAATTGAAAATATATATAAATGACACTTTTTTATAAATAAAATGATATTTTTTTATAAATAAAACGACATTTTTATAATTAATTAACACTTTTTAAATATTGTTAAAAAAATGACACTGCTTAATAAATTTTTGGCTTCGAAACGAGTGAGTGATAAATAAAAAATTGATGCTCAAACCCAACATAACACAGACACTATCTCTAAAATAATACGATCTAACATAAACTCGACAATTGAAAACACAAACGCCCGTGCAACAATTAGGATTGAAAACAAACTAAGCGGTAGAAACAAACTATCACCAACCTGAAAAGGCAGAACTTTACATATAGTAATTATTGGTATAATCATAAAAATGTAAGTTGAATCAAGTTTAAATGATTTTCATTCTTGTTTTCTCGTACGTATTATTTGTTCAAACGTAGAAATGAATTTCGTTTTCTTAGTAACTCGTAGTATAAATTTATTTTATATTTCTTATCCAAATCTGAATATTTGGAATACAAGGGAATAAATGTGTAAGCTTGGTAGAACCAACACGTGGTCGTCGGATATACAAAAAGCAACACGGTGAAGCTTTATAGGCTGGGTCATCACAACAAAATACTCCTTGAATTTCCATAGCATTGCATGCAAAACACGTCCAACACACGTGTCGTAAATCTATACACGTGTTGGAGTCCCAATGTCCGAAGTTTTCCTATAAATAAAACACATGCAATAACTCCCCCCACAAACAGTTACACAATTATCATCCTCTTTGAAGCAAAGTGAAGAAAATGGCGTCTCATGGTCAGAGTTACAGAGCTGGTCAAGCCGAAGGCCGAACTCGAGTAATCCATTCTTTATCTCTTTCGTCCTTTCATTTATCACATTTTTTATTTCACTTTTGAAGTTGGTGTGATTAAGAACTCGGTCCCTACATGGTAGGGATCGTACGCATATATTTTACAAATTATATATCAAAATATCAATCTTTAAAAACCATTTATTCACTCATATAATAAATGAGTACTGATTTTACAATTTACATTGCATCTTAGTATGTTGGTCTATTTTATGTTTATTTCCCTTCATGCAATAACCGTGCCTAAGGTCAATTAAATTTTAATTCAATTAAATGATACTCTTAATTCAATTACTGTCTTGATGCTTCTAACACATTGGGCATATGATAAAATTTTGAATAATGCATAAAATAGTTGTAGTATTAGAAGTTATAGAGTAGTTGTTTATGTATGACAGTTGTGTTGATTTTAATGCACATGTACATAGGAAAAAGGCGAGCAAATGAAGGAGAGCATGAAGGAGAAGGGTGAAGCGGCAAAGCAGAAAACATTCGAGACAGCTGAAGCCATTAAAGACAAAACTACAGGTGCTGCACGATCAACCAACCAGAAAAGTAAAGAAACATCGGCATCTGCGGAGGAGGCCAAGGAAAAAAGCGGCGGAATCCTTCAGCAGACGGGAGACAAGGTGAAGAACATGGCTCAAGGTGCGACTGAGGCCGTCAGGAACACCTTCGGAATGGCCGATGCTGATGACGACCAACACATTTATCCTCCTACAACCAAGGATACCAATTTCTAGGATTTTCCTTTTCCTTTCTACTTTAAATAATGGTTGCAACGTCAACCTCATGCTCTATAATTATGTTTTGTGACTTTTACTTGCTTCTTTCTACTTTTTCTCCATCAATAAAAATATCATATATTATCGGATAATTATCTTCGACTTCTTTAACTGTAACTTTATTATTTTCTTTGCTTCTTCAGTCTTTTATTCTCTATCAAATTATAGTAGGTTATCTCCATATTTATAGCTGCTGCCCAAGTTCGAGTTTTAGTTCTTAATTGTCACCGATCGGTGACTTATTCTAATTGGTAAATATTTATTGTAATTTCCTCCAGAATAAGTTTTTTGTAAGTAAAATCCTCCTCGAACAAATTTCTCTGCCCGCAATTGGTTGTTCTTTCACGAATAGAATTTTTATGTGCTCACTAGTGCCTCTTTTGGTGCCCTTAAATCTTGAACAATCGGTATTTTTTTATGCCTTACCAATCGTGAGTATTTTATCGATAAAGTAATTTGTATCTGTATCTATTAAAATATCATCATTTTTTACTAAATATATATGTTATATTACTTTGTTAAAAAATTTCAACAGCCGTTAATATTAATATCGTTAATCCTGTTTATTTGAAGTCTAAATAAATCTCCTAAAAAAATGAAAGAAAAGAAGGCGTTAAAATATGATATAAATATTCTTTCATTTGGATTTTGTTTGTCTTTGTACAGTGTTACTTAACTTTTTCATCCAATCAAATCTCTAAAGTCTTTTGTCCTTTCTATTTGTTTCGCTATAATTTGCCCCATTTAGTAATGTGTGCTTTAAAATCATACAATTTTCTTCTCATTTCTATAAAATCTCTGTATTGCTTTTAACAATAAATGTTTGAAATTTAGTATTAATCTGTTTATTTTCTTATTAGAGTACGTAGTTTGAAGTACATGTTAGCTAAAGGTGTTAATCTGTTGTTGAGGACAAACGAAAGGAGAGGAAAAGAAATTTGGTTTACAAATTTTGTAACTTTTCTTTTTTAAATCTGTGTAGTTTATAATTATATTAAGAGGACAATTAATACTTACATGTTCTAGTGTTAGTTGCAGACAAAGATTTCCTCCTTTGATAGCAACGTTCTTGTCGAAACTCAAAGTGATGGAAGACTAGGAAACTTGTTTAATGGAAGATATGGCAGCTTGTTGTGCTATTTGGAGGGTTAAAATGGTTTTCGACTGAAGATTTTTTTTTCTCTTGGATTCATGCCTTTCCTTCTAAAAGAAGGATTCAAGTTTGGAAGATGATGTTGTTTCCAACTATTTGACATCATTGAGATCAGAATGGGCCGGTGGTGTCGTGCAAAAGGGCGCTCATTAATGCTTTAATTCAATGATTTTTTTCTCACTCTTGATAACTGGTGTTCTTTGCGATGGTGTGTATTTTCCATCCCAAGTAAAGTGCAAGTATACAGTGGACACACACAAAGTGTGTGTCGGGTTATCATCCCACATGATTGAGGAATTTAGGTGTGAATTATAAAGAAAATTTTCAAAAAAACTAGAGAGGGTGGGCCATGATACTTTTCGTTGCAACCAACAAATTATTACCAAACTGATTTTTTAACATAATATAACACTTGCCAGTCTGTTTATCTTTTTACTATGGTACACATAGTTCATGATAGATTCTTTTTTCAGACCTCATATGAATGCACCCAAGCTATGGCCCCACTATGTCACTTGTGCTAGCTTCTATTGTGTTACTTAACCTAGCTTGTCGGCACACTAGCCATTCAGGTGTCAGTACGATCATCCCTAACTAAGCACCATTGTGTCACTTGACTTAGACCAGACGGTAATTTTCATTACTCATGATGCTTTATCATTTTACATTCTCTACTATTGGAATGATAAATGCATCCTACAAACTTACACACACATATATATGAAGTGGTATAAAGAACAAAGCCACTAGCAAAAAGAATCAAAGCAAGGGTTACTATATCATGAACAAAATTAAGTTCTACAAAGATAAATTAATGATAGTTCAGAAAATATCATAGTTCTTTGATCACGCACGATCTACGGCTAGAAACGTATCCTAATTACGAGTGTATGAGCTCGAACTAGCGAGCCTTGTTGTGACCTCTGCTGCAACTCGTCGATCCAGGGATTGATAAACCACCCTGTTGCTCCCTTCGACACCAAGACATCCAAGCTCTTTAAGCTTCCATGAAAAGTGCCATTTTCTCAAGAAAATTTTGTAGGAAAACGCTCCAAACATACCTCTTTTCTTTGAAAGCTGAGAGCCTCTAATATAGGTGGGGAGGGAGAATCGACACGCCAATGAGAATGCAACAAGTTTTAAGCTCTCTTGTGGTATGCCCCGACAGGTAATTTTGTCTTTGTCGACGCCGTTTTACTCCGGGCCGAAATTGGTTGGGCCTTCAAAGGCTCATCATGGTTTGGAGTCACCATCAACATTTTTAGGTTAAGTACGACTGAAAACCAGTAGAACTAGTCTGCGTTTGAACCGGAGTCATGGTTGGGCTCAGGATTTGATTACGTGTGGAGAAGGTTATAACACCCTTGCAATGCCCAAAATCGGTACCTAAAGGGGTTGTGTTGTCTAAAAGACTTCAAATGTATTGTTAATAGCACTATTATATAAAGATGAAAACATGCAAATGAAACAAATAAATTAATAAACAAAATTAATCAACATGCTAAAAAAACAAACAAGTGGTGTTCAAAAATAGAAAATTAATATTTTAATCGAAATTCATAACCTTAAGTCGAATCATAATTAATCCAGATTAGGCGAATTATTAATCGAATAACTTTAAAATCGAACCGTATCATTTGCACAATTTTAAGACTAACCTAGAATTAAACTCAATTTTAGGACTAATTAAATAATTAATCACCTGTTTAAAAGAAAACTAATCTAAAAAAAATGAGGCGAACTAAAACCTAAATTAATCACTAAATTTATTTTGGCCACTTATGCCTTCGATCGTTACTGTTTTGGTCACCCGACCGCTAATGTATGTAAACACCCGTTAATATGATAACGTGGCACGTTAAAAAAAAGTTAATTTCTAATTTAACCCTAAACTTTCAAAACTATATTTTTCACCATCTCCATCTTCAAGACCATCTTCTTCTTCTTCTTCTTCTTCTTCTTCTTTTTCTTCTTCTTCTTCTTCTTCTTCTTCTTCTTCTTCTTCTTCTTCTTCTTCTTCTTCTTCTTCTTCCTCCTATTGTTTCTTGACTAAGCATTAAGTAATAGAGGTGCAACATTCTGCATGGATAATGAACTCCCCAAAAGGACATAAAATTTCTTCTCACGGACCCAAAAGTTAGAATACTTGCAAAGTTTAGCATCCACAAGGTGCTCTTTGGGTGCTACACATAGCTTGATTGATCAACGTTCTTATGTTGATATGTGAAGGATTGTGTCGGAGCCATCACACTAAGCACTACATATGGTATGATTTTAGAATATGACCCAACATCAACCTAAAAAGATGAGGAAACAACTAAGCTGTTTTCTTCAAAAATAATTGTGAGGCTTGACCAACTTCTAAGGAGTTCGTGAAATGCCTTCAGGATATGCACACTCACTTCTACCCAGCGCAAGAGAATTCTGTCCATCATTGAGAAGATAAAGAGATAAAGCAAACATTTGATGTTTGTTTTTGGCATTTTTGTTGTTTTGTAAAAGATTTTGAAAGTTAAACCCCAAAACAAATTACATATCAGCTTGTCTAGCTCAGTCACGTTACTCTTTCTCTGACTTCCTTTCTTCCCCATTCCCAAAGACAATTAGAAGAAGAAGAAGTAGAAGAAGAAATGGAAGGAAAAGAGATGGTCTTAAAGATGAAGACGGTGAAAGGTATAATTTTGGAAGTTTAGAGGTTAAATTAAAAATTAATTTTTTTATTAACGTGCCACATCATCGTATTAATGTGTGTTAACGGACGTTAACGGTCGGGTGACCAAAATAGAACAGACCCTAAACATAAGGGACCTTCGGTGAAGCTTACCCTTGTTATTTTTCCAGGACACGCCACTATTTCCATTAATTTTTTAACGATTGGTGACCAAAATAGAATTAAAACATAACGCAGTGGCAATTTTGCCAAAAATATAGTTGGGTGACCAAAACATGAACACACTCATATTTGAGTGACCAAATATGTGGTTTACCCTAATTTTTTGGTGAAATTAAGAAAAGCAAGCATTAAGCTTTCAATAAACAAAAGTAAACTATCAACTAACATCCTCTGGTACAAGGGCAACCATTCCAACTGGTGGAGAAGAAAATAGATGAATCTCCGTGTTAAACCACTATATAGTCTAACGTCTAAGGAAAAACTCATGGGTGTAAAATAGAATAGTGATCGAATTATGCCGTGAAGAGTTTTCATAGATTAAATGATAAACATACAAATTATCAATTTCAACTATAAGTCGATGGATACCAGAATCCCAAGCGCAAGCTAATCCAATGTAAACTCACCACAATTTTGCATCTAGAACCAAACCGAGACCAATATATTTTGTGAAATCCACTTGCCTGACTAACATGATTCCTCTGTACTCTGCCACACGACACATGATCCTCAACAATACATCAAGCCCCATCAATGTTAAGTTTATTCCAACCTTCAGAAGGGGCCATCCAAGTATTAGGACTCAATGCTGCAGTAGGGACCAAGAAATGATGGCCTACAACATATTCTAATGATCGACGAGTAACAATAAGCAAACGTCTACTCTACTCGAGCATCGAACCATCATCCTCCACTAGGCTATCAAACACAATCACATTTCTAGAACGCCACATGTCCTAAAGGATCGCATCGAACATAATATCTTAATCATCGTAGTCTTTCGTAAATAGCTCAGGTTAGTGAGATTAATCCCAATCCATTGTTTGAAATCCATGTGTAAAAATTCATGCATGTTTCTTATGTATGATCATAACTAACCAGATTGCATACGCCGGTGAGCATAGCCGCAAAACATGGGGACATATTTCGAAGCTGTTGTATATATGGGACATCAACCATCTGTGGTGAAATGTCGATATACCCTCTCGGCATTGGTCAACAATTTATCACAACATGCAAGCCACATAAATATCCTCATACGTTGAAGCCCTCTAAATTTATGAATCTATTTCCAGACGGTGTCATTGTCACCCTTATTTGAGCGTACACAAATCTCATAAGCTGACTTAACTAAGAACTTTAGATCAGCTCTTCCTTTCTAACCAATCGTATCAATCTCAAAGGATGATATACGACCTTTGATTGTGATAATCTAGGAAAAATTAGAACAAGGAGTAGATGTTGAATTAAATTCCACTTCTAATCTCCCTCTCAATCGACCACGCCTGCCATAGAAACATGACCAACATTCCCAACAACACTAGATGAAACATGGTTAATTTAAGGACCAACTTCATCAATCCATTGATCAAACCAAAAGCTCACATCTTTACCATGGCGAATATTCCACACAATGTTACTATGAACATTTATCAGTATGATACTAAGCCCTTAGCAAAGCTGAGAACAATTACTGTTACGAAGTACTTATGGGATGCCCTCTAGAAATTTTTGTACTTGGCACGAAGTAAATGTACCCATAACTCATTTTTCTTAACTAGTAGGTTAAAAGTTATTTTATGAGAAAGGCCTCATTATGGTCATTCGTCTTTCAGAATCCTAGACCACCTTGATAAAGAGGATGGTAAACCTCCTCCCACCTAACCAAGTGCACTCCCCTTCAATTCGATGTAATACCCCAAACAAATTTTCTAATAAACTTTTCCAATTTTGCACAAACCATCTTAGGCAACACAGTTCTATGCATTGTGTAAGTGAAGATTTGCAAAAGCACTGCTTTAGCAAGCATGATACTACTAACTAGTGAAATGATCTAGCCTTCCACTCACTAAATTCCTTCTATACCATCTTGATTAAATACTAGTATAAATTTGTAGTTACTCGAGAATGAAGTAACAAAACTCCTAAATATCTCCTTAAATACTCCACCTCCTTAAAACCCGAAGGTTGAGCTACAATCACAAATCAGTCAACACATTCTTTGAAAAGAAAATGGTGGTTTTCTTTAGGCAAAGTAACAAAAGATGCCTCCAATGTTTGCATGTTTTGTCATTTAGCCCCCTATTCTTTTTTTGTCCAAATATGCCCCCAACGTTTCAATTTGGTCCAAATATGCCCATGTTGGATGGAAACTGTCAGTCAACTAACAGTCAACGACTGATGCTGACTGGACTTGCCACGTATTTAGATCTGCTGATGTGTCAGCATTATATTTTCCATGTATCATCATCAGATTCGACCAAGTGTCAACATGATAGTCTACCACGTATCACCATAAAGAAGGGTATAACATCTTTTTTAAATCTAACGTGGCATATGCCACGTTAGCATATCGTAACACGTGGTAAGTCCAGTCAGCATCAACCGTTGACCGTGACAATTTTAATCCAACGGGGGGCATATTTGGACCAAACTGAAACGTTGGGGGTATATTTGGACTAAAAAAAGAATAAGAGGCTAAATGAAAAAACATGCAAACGTTGAGGGCATCTTTTGTCATTTTTCCTTTTCTTTATACTAAATTTATGGCTAGACACAATACATAATTTATCCAGAGTTGATCGAATGTGTGCCAATTGTTCAATTGATGCTTCTACAAAAAGAATCTATTAGAAAATAGGCGTTAATCCAAGAATAAATAATAAGATAAATAATATTATTTAAACGAACAATACAAAATTAAGAACAATACAACAATATATAAATCAAACCGATTTGGAACCAAAAGAAGTGTTGAGGCCTGCACGAACGCAGTTTCCTTAAGACAGATTTTCGGCCACTCCTATGGTGCTCGAGTTCATTGGTCGTCTGTCTCCCAGGATACAACAACATAAGATCAACCACAGTTGCACTACTGTGGAGATCACAAACTGACCCTTGCCTTCGCCTATCACCGAAAACCACTTGTAAAATCCACAGAGTAAAACAATAAAAATTTTCTGTGGTTTTTAGTTGTGTAAAACCTAGAAGGTTTACTCCCTATTTATAGGAGTGTCATGAGGGTATAAGTGGAAATTTGACCTAATGGAGCATTTGATATTGGTAATCAATTAATTCTTCTTATAAAGCAATTTCCAAAATTAATATCTGAATTAAAGGTAACTTTCAATATTTACCCTTTTAATTCCAAGATAAAATTTGGCAAATTTATGCTTTTATTTGAGGAAAATTCATTTCAAATTTGGGTCAAAATATCTGCAAGCCCACGAAGGACTAGACCGGTTCAGACATTTGAGTTACCCATGTCGTGCACGTCTGCACATTTACGAACCAACAATTGGTTCCACATTTTCCTCAACAACATTTGAATCAATTTCTTATTCAAAGCTCCAAAATTATCAAAATTTTCCAACAATCCCCCACACGAATGAAATTGATTTAATCAAAAACATTTTGACTCGATGTGGTGATAGATTCTACGATCGATAGCTGCATAGGATAGGTAGGTGTCCACCCTTGAACCTTCCCTTGTGAAAGTATATTCACTTTACTAGCTGACCAGTAGACGTAATGTCCTTGAACTGTTCTGCCGTTTGTGTAAACGATGATATACTTCACACAACTACCTCTCTGACAAGAGTATTAATTCTCATGGGTATGTCCATATGGCCGTGGACATCGCCTGGTTTTGCAAGAGTTTGAAAGAACTATGCCCAATAGTCTCATTGAAGTGGCCCCACTTCACTCTCACATAGGTGACTTATGTTGCTTGACTCACAAAAGCACACAATGGTCATTAAAAGCATTGCTTAGCCTAAACCACTTTGATCACCGTTTACATCATAGGAATGGACTTGGGGATAAGAGCCCTTACAGTGACCGCACATGTCTATGCAATTAGGTTGTCCCTTTGAACCTAGATCTTGGGATCTCCAGTCAACTAGGTAGGGTTTTCCTTCACATAACACCTTAAATTTACATGGGCTTTAGTCTCATTCCTTTAGATGTTTTCTCAACTTGATCTCAATTTAACCCTTTGGTTAATGGATTCACAACGTTATTCTTTGATTTCAAAAAATCAATAGAGATAACTTCATTTGAGATCAGTTGTCTAACGGTATTATGTCAACAACGCACATGTCTCGACTTACCATTATACACAAAGCTCTATGTCCTACCTATTGTGGGCATTGACTTTGGACGTTCAGGAATATCCTCCAAGAAATTTCTAAAGCCATTCGACTTGTTTTCTAGACTTGTCTAGAACTTCAAAATCAGATTCTATTATGGATTTGATTTTAACCATTTTTCTTGAGGATTTCCATGACACGGTTCCTCCTCCCAAAGTGAAGACATATCCACTTATGCCTTTGATATCTTGAATATTAGATATCTAATCGCATCGGAGTATCCTTCTAAATAGAAGAATCTCTGAAATAATACAATTCATAATCTCGAGTATATCTAAGATATCTCAATGCCCTCACAATTGCTTTCCAGTGATTTTCACTTGAATTTCTTGTGAATCTACTTGAACTGCTCACAGTAGAAACAATATCTGGTCTATTGAATCTATTTGGTCAACACTTTGGTCTTTGTTCTTAGACAAAAGTTGGCATGTATTTATTGGAGTTCTGGCTATGCCGGAAACATCCTTGCCAAACTTCTCTTGCCCGCGTAGTGTGACTACGTCAATATGAGACCTTTAAGTGATCGTTTGATTTGGATGCCGAAACTCAAATATGTTAATCTCATATTTTTCATGTCAATCTTGAATTTGACAAGTCTTTGGTACGTTTATCATTTTATTGTTGCTTCCAACAATGAATATGTTATTAACATACAAACGTAGAATAATATATCCAATGTTAGTAGTTTTGACATATACACATTTGTCACACTCATTTATCTTGAAGTCGTTTGTCATCATGACATTATCGAACTTATCATGTCTTTACTTTGGTGCTTGTTTAAGTCTATACAAGGACTTCACCAACCTACATATTTTTCTCTCTTGACTTGAAACTACATAACCCTCAGGTTGTTCTATGTATATTTCTTCATCAAGATCTTCATTTAGAAAAGCTCTTTTAACATCTATTCGATGTACGTCTAGATTTCGCAAAGCGATAATTGTAAGTATCATACTTATGGAGGTTATCCTTGATACATGAGATTATGTATCGAAATAGTCAAGACATTTGGTAACCTTTTATTACCAATCTGGCCTTATACTTATCAATTGTTCCATCTACTTTCATTTTCCGTTTGAAATTCATTCAAAACTTAGTGGTTTAATTCACGGAGAAAGATCCACTAATTCCCCACGTATAATTTTGCATGATGAAATCAATTTTACTCTTAATGGCATCCTTCCATAAGGTGCCTTCAGATGTATAACATCATTATTCGTTTGAGATTCAACCTCTAGCATAAAGTTTAGAAAAATGATCCAAAGAATTTTTCTACCCTTGCTCGTTTACTTCTTTGTGGCTCTATTTCAAGCTCAAACCTTTGTTGATCATTTGAGTCATCTTTATCGATAATCTCCGAAGTTCGTTTCATTGAACTTTGACCAAATTCCCTAGCTTTACAAGGGAATACATCTTCCATTATCGTATGCTTTTGAATCTCAGGGTTCTTCGATTCATCCACAAGAAATCGATATACATTGATATGTTCTATATAGCCAATAAAAATACAATCCACAATTTTTTTTGGGATCTATTCTCAGTTGCTTTAGTAATGGGTCATTACTTTTGCAAGACACCCCCACATTTTCAAGTAGTTGTAGGAAGGTTTAATTACCTTCCATAACTTATATGGTGTCTAGTCTCTTTAATTACGGGAAATCTTGTTTAAAAGGTAATTAGCTTATAGAACAGCTTCCCCCACATGTTAGGCACATTATAGTACCAACGTTACTCATATAGAGCTTCTCCTTATCTTAAACCTTTAATTAAGTTTGGGATTCAACATCATGCTCATAGAGAACAATTTTCACTATAGCTTCATCTTTACATTATTTTTGTGCTATCATCAATGAAGGTAATAAACATATTCCTTCAACCAATATGTTGCCATATCAATTGTTATGGCAATAACATTGCCCTCGTTTAGAAGTCTATAGTCCGAATACTTGTTCCCATCTTATGGCAATTGAAGCATTTTTTCATGAAATTTTGCTTCTTGAACACACCGTCTAATTTACGGTTTGAAGTCATTTTTGACTTCCACTACGTTTGCCGCAATATTTACCTTAGTAACATTTGAAGGTGGTAACAATATTTACCTTATCCTCTCTAATAATAGGAGGATCGCCCATTAGATATTTAACCAGGTTTATCACGGTCAATTATGCAACATCTTTTGTTGCCATGTATGAAATTATTTCCAATAAATTTCACTGATTTTTCCATTGTATCACGTAAACACAATCCAAAACCAAGCATTATGAATATGTTAAACGTCAGAAATTTAGTCAAAGACTAAAATCAGAAACAGAAACATAATTTCTAACTTTTGTTAGACGACGATGATTTAGTAAACTAAACCCCGAACAAAAGTTCACACGGTATTAATAGAAAGAACAATAATAAACAATGCACCAGGTAGGTAACTTATGAAAGAGAGGTGGTGCACTAGGCACGCTTAAATACCAAGTCTCTCAAAGAACCAATCCTAGACATGCATTTTTAAATTTTCTTTCAATCACCGTTTATGGATTTTATTCTTGAAATCATTCCAAGCATGGATGATCAATCGGAATCACTACCTTTGATTCACAACAATTTGGAATCTTTCATTTATGGTCCAACGACCCTCTCGATTCTTTAGCCATTTTTAAACATTGTGCAGTTCATAGCATGCATCAGAATAGGCTTTAAGAATTTAATTTTGACACAGAGAATCAAGTTCTTCTGTGCTTTGATTCGAGACCTCAGTCAGAATCAGCGCTCTAAATTTGGTAACTAATGTTACTTTCTGAAATAAATTCACCAATTTATTTCCAAAATAAAATCATACTTGATAATAAATTTGAGTTTTTTTTTCAAAATAAATTCACCAATTTATTTCAAGGTTGAATCATTCTAGATTCTCACGAAATTAAATCCAACGATTTATTTCCCTTAACAAGTTAGAATCAGCACATGATTCTAGTACAGAAAATAAATTTAATAATTTATTTCCTTTTACACAAATTTAATCATATTTGATTTTTACGGAAATAAATTTGATGATTTATATTTCTTAACAAGTTAGAATCAACGCATGATTCTAGCATAGAAATAAATTTAATGATTTATTTCCTTTTACAAAAATTGAATCATACTTGATTCTTACGAAAATAAATTCAATGATTTATTTTCCTTACAACGTTAAAATCATACAAGATTCTCTTGAAAATAAATCCAATGATTTATCTTCCTTTTCCAAAATTAGAATCAACACAAGATTCTAACGAAGAAATAAATTCAGTGATTTATTTCTCATATATCTTTTGTTAAATATTGGGATTAGTAGCACTAAAACCCAAACCAAAGATATCAAGGCAACAAAATCAAAGGAAGTGATCCTTTAATTTTTTTTATTCTTGTTTTAGAAAGATCACGTAAAACCGTTAAAACGGCAGAAATTAATTTCTGAAACGAATTATTTACGAGATCTTTGTTTCCACAATAAATCACGATTTCGCCTGAATATTCTGTTCGTCTCTATAAAATTTCTCAAAAGAAATTGTTAGTGCAAAATAAAATCCACATAATTTTCAAAAATACAAAGGATCACAATTAAGACAAAAAATGTGACAAAGTATAATTTATATACATGTCATATTTAAAATGTTCACATTATAAGGTAACACACACTGAATATTACCATAATATATTCCATGTTTGGAACTTTATAGTTGGTAAGTCCTAGATTTGCCATAATGATCCATCTCCCATTTGAAGAATATTTTCCTTGAATAAAATATTATAGCAACTTTCACAAGGAAACAAGCACATTAGGAAACAACTCACATAAAAAAACAATATCCATAAAAAATTGAATATTTCATGTATAACATAATTTAAAAACATATGTACGTACTTACATATGGTTTTAATATTACCATAAAATACCTTGATATATGGTAATTATTTAGACCAATGAATTGGCGGCGGTTGCACCATAAGCTAAGAGCTGGCAGCAACTTAATTTTCTCACCCCAATGATGTAAAATTAGTCGTGCTTTAATGTATGTTGTTCGTCTTGGATTAAAACTGAGAATCTGTCTTAAGATTGTTAGAAAATAGGCGTTAATCCAAGAATAAATAATAAGATAAATAATATTATTTAAACGAACAATACAAAATTAAGAACAATACAACAATATATAAATCAAACCGATTTGGAACCAAAAGAAACATGTTGAGGCCTGCACGAACGCAGTTTCCTTAAGACAGATTTTCGACCACTCCTACGGTGCTCGAGTTCATTGGTCGTCTGTCTCCCAGGATACAACAACATATGATCAACCACAGTTGCACTACTATGGAGATCACGAACTGACCCTTGCCTTCGCCTATCACCGAAAACCACATGTAAAATCCACAGAGTAAAACAATAAAATTTTTTTGTGGTTTTTAGTTGTGTAAAACCTAAAAGGTTTACTCCTTATTTATAGGAGTGTCATGAGGGTATAAGTGGAAATTTGACCTAATGGAGCATTTGATATTGGTAATCAATTAATTCTTCTTATAAAGCAATTTCCAAAATTATTATCTAAATTAAAGGTAACTTTCAATATTTACCCTTTTAATTCCAAGATAAAATTTGGCAAATTTATGCTTTTATTTGAGGAAAATTCATTTCAAATTTGGGTCAAAATATCTGCAAGCCCACGAAGGACTAGACCGGTTCAGACATTTGAGTTACCCACGTCGTGCACGTTTGCACATTTACGAACCAACAATTGGTTCCACATTTTCCTCAACAACATTTGAATCAATTTCTTATTCAAAGCTCCAAAATTATCAAAATTTTCCAACAGAATCATATCGTCGACGAAGAAAAAATGAGAAATACCTGGGCTACTTTTAAATGTTTTGAAAGGCTTCCACCTTCCACTATATACATCAATATGGATAGCTTGAACGAGTCTCTCCATGCATAAGAAAAAGAGGTGCGATGACAAAAGGTCTCCTTGATGAATGCCTTATGATGGCACAAAAGATTCAAACATCGAACCATTCCAGAGCAACTGAGTCGAAACAAAAGATACACACTACATAATTAGTCGACACTGTGAATCCGAAATTCCAATATCCATTAGAGTATCATCAATGAAACTCTATTCCATGCGGTCATATACTTTCTCCAAGTTAATCTTGATAGCCTCGTTTACCAGCTTCTTCCTCATTGAATGAAAAATATCTTGAGTGATGATGATATTATCCGTGATTGAACGCTTAGGAACAAAACTAGTCTAATTTGTCGAAACCCATAAAGAAAGAAACGACTTCAGACAATTAACTATGATTTTAGTAACCGTTATATAGTCAACTGTACAAAGATTGATTTGACAGAATTGAGATGACCATTTCGAGCAAGTAACCTTTGGTAGCAAAACCAATAGAGTTCGATTGAGACGTTCTGGAATAATGCCATATTTGAATACCTTGCTCATGCAAAATCAGACTGAAGCACCCATTGCACTCCGGTCCTTTTGATAAAATTAATTGCACATAACTCGTCAACACCTAGAGCCTCCAAAAGCTCCATCCTGAGGAAAACAGATCTAATCTCACCATCAATAATCGACAATATCAAGCTATCCAACTTGACTTGTGAAAATGCAGGAAACCGATCTAACCTCATAGTCAAGATCATCAACCCTAGATGAAGTGAATAAGGAACTAAAGAACTCAAAAGCCATTGCCATCAGCTCATCCGGATCCGTGCACCAAGTATCATCAGAAAGTTTCAACGAAGAAATATGGTTCACACGAAGCTTGGCTATTGTTGAGGCGTGAAAAATTGTGTTGTAACCTCTATGAATGACCCATTTTGACTGAACCTTCTAACACAAAGGCTTTCCTCTTGCTCCAACACAATTTCCAACTATAACCTCAATTGATTCCTCAAATTAACAAGGAAATCTAAATGAGCAACAAGCAAAGCCTTACCAATTCCCCGCACTCTAGCCAATAATATTTTTCTTCTTTTTGTCGATGTGCCCAAACACTTCCAAATTCCACACCAATGCCATCGAAAGAAAGGAAGCCCGATTATCATCGAGAGATGCATCCCCTTCCAAACTGAATGTAAGAACTCCTGAAAGTTAGGGTGGTCATGACAAGCTGCAATAAAACGAAATGGCTGACTACTATTATTTTGAGTATGCTCAAATAAAGGAATCAATTAAGGGCTATGATCTAAACTAAGCCTTTCCAAATGTAAAACATAAGAGTTCATGAATAGGGAGTTCCAAGCATCATTTACCAGAAAGGGATCCAATCTTTGGTGTAGATTCCCACAAGACCAAGTGAAAGAATGTCCCTGAAAACTCAAATCAAGAAAACCAAAATTATGAACGAACTAAGCTAAAAGTTGGCTACCCCTTACATGCTGATCCAAACCACCCATCCATTCATCTGTTACCATAATGACATTGAAATTACCTCCATCAACCCATGGAATACTAACTGCATGATCAAGGGTTCCAAGTTGCTTCCATAAATACTTACGCTTAGACCAATATGGACTAGAATAAATGTCATTGAAATAAATCCAAGAACCACTAATATCAATACAAATTCTGCCACTAATGAATTGATTCGAAATATAAGTAATATCCATGATCTTTGACACAGAAAGATTTTGAAAACCTGAGCTTAGTGAAAACTTTAACAACATTTCTCCCAATGAACCGGGTCTCAAACAACGCTGCTACTGAAGGTTTATGCTCATGCATAAAAGATTTAAAGAAATGTTTAAAAGTTAGGTTAGCGGCACCCTAACAATTCTAGAACATTAAGCTAGTCATTAAAAATGAATTAGATAGAAAAATGAACCTTACTTTTTCTAACACCCTACTCGGTCTAGAAGAAAACTAGATCGAAAATGTTACCATTAAACAATTTATAGTAATCGAGTATTCAAATCGAATACCAAACATCAAAATAAATCAAACAAGTACAAATCATACTTAATACCATAATAAGATGTCTATCATCAAAGATCAGTATCCAACCCATTCTAATTTTTAGTCTTTAAGGGATATATTGAAAAATTTTAAAGTTCGAGATTAAAATGTGAATTCATCAAAGTTTAGGGACTTAAAAACTTTTAACAATTCATAGTATTATCGATTTGGGTCCTTTTATGGCTTACACATGAAGAAAAATTATCATTACGTAGATCAATCTTTATCATTTAGGGACTAAACAATGAAGTTTCAAATCTTGAGGGACCTATTTGTAAATTTCTAAAAGTTATAGGACCAAAGGATTTTCCTTTTTATTAATAGGTGTTATTCTTAATTTCATGTCCATCACAAAACTTGAATTAATAAAAGGCGGTCGAATCGGAGTTCAATTAAAGAAGTTATGAAATAATGATAATAATGTAAAAATTCAAACTTTTAGGGATGGTTCCAAAACCTTTGGAAAATGTTTCGAAACCTTTGTCACATATTAAAAATTTGTTACTCTGGACTGAAGGTTTCGATACCTCTTGGTGTTGTAGTTACTAGATTTTTACCCTACTCTCTATTATTATTATTATTATTAGATATAAAACACATTAAAATTAAAAATCAATCCATTTAATTTAAAAGAGAGTCCATTTATATTGGTAGCCCAATAATAATAAAACCTTAACTTGCTTATTGTTCCCCCACGCGCAGCTCATTCTCAGTTGTTAAATCTGTGCAAGATTTAACAGTCTAGATCTAGTCCAGAGAGGCAACCCCTCAGTCCCATGGCGCGTACAGACCACACACAGGATTTCCAGGCCGTTCAGCTCCTACGCCTACAGTGCCACGCCACTACCGGCCGCCAAGCAACGCCAACAATTGCCTCACCCTTTGTTCCCTCACCGTGGTTCACGTCCATCGACAACTGTCGTACTGCCGCACATCGGCTCCCTCACCATTTGTAGCCGCAACACCTAAGGAAACAATACAAAAATAAAAGAGGAATGTTAAAGGGCCGGATCTAATATGGAAAGAAAAATCAGTCATGAAAATAAAGGGAAATCATTCCCCAAATCAATTCAAATCGGGATCAAACTAACATGGAAAGTAGACCACCGAAAATTAGGGATTTTTATTCAGATTTTCTTTGTAATTTTGCTACGGAAGTACCTACATAAAGCCCGATTCATCCTTTGTAATTTTTTACCATGAATTTTTAAAGGAATACAAGAAGCTAGCAAGGAAGTTTTCTAGGAATTCTACAGTTATTATTTATTTATTTATTTATTATTGTTGTTTCTAATCTAAAAAGAAAAAAGATACTCTTTTACCCTTTTTTTCGAGCCATCGTCGCCAGTGTTCGAGTAATTTCAAAAAATTGTATCCCGATTCGTTTTGGTTTCTATTTTTTGGTGATTTTGAGGGCAAATTTGGGTTGGGGAACTCGAAAGGATTAAAAAAGTTTATTTTGAAACCTTCCACCACCGACGAACGGCGGCCAACACCAGTTGATGGTGTCCGACATGGTGGTTGTTCCTCGTGATCTTCATCCCATGAAAGATATGGAACACATGAGAGAAGATAAATGGTGGGGCTTTGATCCAAAATTTTTAAAAGAAAATATTGAAAGTTTATTTTTAAAAGTTGGGTTTTATACCCACACGTTTTAAAATAAAGTGGGCTAATTACACTCATTAAATCCCTCTGCCCTATTCATTTTTGCTCTGCAAGATGCCAAGTTTACACTTTTTTTTTGAGCCATCGTCTCCGGTGTTCAAGTAAGTTCGAAAAATTTTATCCCGATTTGTTTTGGTTTCTATTTTTGGTGATTTTGAGGGCAGATTTGGGTTGTTGAACTCGAAAGGATTAAAAAAGTTTATTTTTAAACCTTCCATCGCAGATGAACGGAGGCCAACGCCAGTGGATGGCGTGTGACATGGTGGTTGTTCCCCGTGATCTTCATCCAATGAAAAATATGAAGAACACTTGAGAGAAAATAAATGGTGGTGTTTTGATCCAAAATTTTTAAAAGAAAATATTAAAAGTTTGTTTATAAAAGTTGGGTTTTATACCCACATGTTTCAAAATAAAGTGGGCTAATTACACTCATTAAATCCTTTTGCCCCATTCATTTTTGCTCCACAAAATACCAAGTTTTCTATTATTTCAAAACGACCGCTATTTTTGTTAAATTTGGCTTCCATTTTTCATATTTTCTGAATTTGGTCACTGTTTTAGTCTTTATTTTTTAATCTGAATTATGCATATTATTTTAACTAAGGCCTTTTTTATTATACCATTTTTTATTCTCACCCTTTTTTACAATTTATATTTTCTTGTGAATCCGACTCATGTACCAAGTGTTGACCCGTTCTAGGGAATGGTGCACGTTTCTTTAAAAAATCTTTTGCCTCATCCCTTTTCGTTTAATATACATTTAGTTTCGTGTAATTTACATTCATTTTTGTATTATTACGTGTTTAGATTAATTCCCTAGAAAATCTTAAAATGAAAACATCTTTTAATTAGACTTTTAAGTTGTAAAACTTTAGGGATATGTTCTTTAGTTTAGGTTCTAATTTAATTTTAGAAATCTTTTAGTTAAAACTCTTAGTACAATTTAGTTACCTTTTTCACCGTAGAATTAATCTCATATAGTTGACATTTAACAAAATTTAAACCTTTAAAGTAAATTTCACCTAGACTATCTTTTACTAGGTTAATAATAATTACATCACGATATGGTAAAATAAAAAACATTAATTTTATAATAAATATGTCTCTATGCCATGTTTAATTTATACCAGACTTAAATTGCAATGCGGTGCCCCACCAAAAGGGGTAAACAGGTTAACGTCAGAAGCGTTGACGGTGATTATAGTTTATTCTTCGGATGGTGGGGCCGCTAAAATGAGGTCACATTCACAAATGGATAATAATTTAAATTTTACACGAAATGGTAAATTCCGACATTAATACAACTTGTAATAGGCTAGGTACCAATTTTTGGGCGTTGTGGCGGTGCTCACCCTTCCGCACGCGTAACTGACTACCAAACCTGTTTTTTGAGTTTTCGCAGACCAAAATTGTTGTTTTAATAAAATAAAATGTTTTTATTAAAATAACCTATTTTTAGGTGATCTGATCACACATCGAAAAAATATTAGTGGCGACTCTGTTGTTTTTTTAAATCGTCTGAGTCCTTGCTGCGACAACTTTGGCAACTCTGCTAGGGACATTTTTTTTCTTGTTTTTACAAAAAAGAGAGTTTAGCCACAAGCCGATTACAATTTGTCTTAATGTCGAAATTTTCTAAAGTTCGTGTAAAAATTAATTTAATTATCCATTTATGAATATGATTTCATTTTACGCATTTAAAATTTGGCATAATAAGCTCTATACCCGAGCTTCGTCTCGATTTTTTAAGTGAGGGGAAAATGCTATTGCTCTCGTGGGAATATTGATTCTCCGTATGGGCCTAACAAGTACCTTCGAGGGTCATATACCCTATGTCTTCGTGAGGATACTGATTCTCCGTATGGACATAGGAAAATGGGTCCCCTTGAGTTGAACTTAATTCATAAGAGCCTATAGTGGGTGAGGATCAAGGGCCTTTCTACCCTTAGTAGGGGACAACGAGGACAACTTAGGGACCTTTCTAGAACCAAACTTTTGTGTGAGAATCTAGGAGCCCACCCCAATAAAGCCATGCAGAATACCCTAGAATTAGAATTCGGTCAAAATTATTTCGTGAGAATGATCCGTGGAGACGTCTCCAGAAGTGTTGGATTACGCTTCCTAGTTATTATTCGAACAATGAAATTATTTTGGACCTTTATGTTTTATTTCTATTATTTCCGAGAGCACTAATAATTTCCTTTTATTGTCTTGTTTTGTTTTGCATATTTGCTTCTTGCCTCCTTACTCCATACTTAGAAGGGGTTGGTTCTCAAGTTAGTTTTTCAATTAGGAAAAGTTTTTGCCATGGATGGAAGTTATCTAAAGAAAGAGGAAGACAATGTGGATGTACATCACTAGTCTGAAGTCAACCTGTGGGCAAAGGGGTATAGTTTGTCAGCAGATCACGTGACAGAAACGACTGAGTATACACACATTAGTGTTAAGGAGAATGATGTACATGAGTTGCG
Source organism: Hibiscus tridactylites (assembly GCA_958450335.1). Lineage (NCBI taxonomy): Eukaryota > Viridiplantae > Streptophyta > Magnoliopsida > Malvales > Malvaceae > Hibiscus > Hibiscus tridactylites. Next base: position 31,565,823 of record OY288268.1, on the reverse strand, counting down.
AGTGATATGGGATCGTTTCGAATATGAATCCAAACAATTATTATGCAATACCTACGATAATATAGCTTATATGTTATGTGTGAAAGGTGGATGAGCCGTTCCTCAAGGCATTGGTCCAATTTCAGAACCCAGGGTACTGTTGTTTCACTTTCAATGGGGGAGGACATGATGTCCACAGTTGAAGAGTATTTAATATTGTTCAATCTGTGCAATGTGGTGGAGAACTAGGTTTTTGCAAAACCCCCTAAAACCAAGAACACTCACATCAGGCTTAGACCCTTTGTTGGAATGAGTGAAGAATGGGCCAATGGTTTGATACAGAAGAGAGGGGGCAACTTCTCCTTTCCATGGACAAGCATTCGTGATATAATCCTGACTCATCCAGACATGGTAAAGAGAATTGATCTCCTAGCCATAGCAATATACGGCCTGATTATCTTCCCGAGGGCGCTAGGTAGTATTGATGTAGTTATGTTGGACTTCTTTGAGTAACTAAAGAGGGAAGTTAATTTGGTACCAGATGTGCTAGAAAAAACTTTCATCTCTTTGAATGCATACCGGAAGCTAGAAGGTGTTCGTTTTAGAGGATGTGCTCCTTTGACCCAGGTTTGGGCCTATAGCCATTTCTAGAAGTGTCCGACTCTAGTGTTGTCCAATGTTTCTCCTCGAACTTTTCTCTACTCTAGGAATTTCTAGAAAAGGAGTGGCCAATAGCCATGAGAAGCTAGTGGGTGGACATTTTCAGAGATCATCGTGATCTGGAAATTGAGTGGAGAGTTTTGTGGATGGGCCACGCCAAGGTCATGTAAAAATGTGGGGATTATGATTATTTGATGTTGTTAGGCCTCTGGGGTGGAATTGGTTGCACTCATTTACTAGTATCGCGACAATATGGCTCTCGGTAGTTCATCTCCTTCACTGCCGATCTTGATTCATCCGAGTTTGAATTCTAGGGAGAGTACAAGGAGAAAGTCCAAACCATCAATAAAGTTTTAACTCCATCCTAGAGGGTCTTCTGCCAATGTCCCAAATGAGGGAATCAGCATAGCTCTCCAAGAAGGGAACATCCACTGCGGCATAGACATTAGAGACCTGAGTCTGGTGACTGATTTAGTGATTCCTCCTAAGTTTAAAGCTCCTGACTTCGAGAAATACGATGGAACCACTCTTCCCTTGACACAACTAACCATATATTGCCGAAGGATGTCGTTGTACTTGTATAATGAGAAGCTACTCATTCACTATTTCTAAGACAGCTTGTCAGGATCTGCAGCCCGTTGGTACACTCAGCTAAGCCGGGTTAATGTACAAACGTGGAGAAATCTATCAAGAGCTTTTCTTGAGCAGTACAAACATGTGACCGACATAGACCAGAACTGGCTCGTTCTACAAGGAACGAAGCAAAAACATAATGAATGCTTCTGCAATATGCACAAAGATGGCGGGACGTGGTCGCTCAAGTTCAGCCGCCGCTGTTGGAAAACGAAATCACTCCTATGTTCGTAGAGACTTTGAAGGGACCTTTTTATGATCGTATGATACACCATGCGACTAAAGGTTTCACAGACATGCTGATGAATGGATAACTGATCTTGGCAGCTATCATGAGTGGGAAGCTCGATGGAGGTGACACGAAGAAGCCTTACAAAATGAAAGAAAACAAGGTGAGTATGAAGAGTGTCTACAATTTCAATTTCTCAAAAGGGTTAGTTGTTATCAAGCCCAACGCTCCAGCTGTGAATTTGACAACCCAAAGTCGCCAAAGGAAGAACAAAAGTACCAAGGGAATAAGAAGATTTACTTCGCTCCCATTCCTATGGCTTACGAAGAGTTATTCTCGGAACTAGTTGAATAATGACTAGTGGTACTATGGCATGTCGCTCCTTTCTTACCCTCATACCCACCATGGTACGATGCAAATACGCAATGTGAGTGTCATGCAGAGATTAAGGGACACACCATCGAAAATTGCACCTCTTTAAAAAAGTAGTAGATGATCTACGGAAAACAGGCATGCTATCATTCGATACATCTGAAGTCAATGGGAACCCCGTACCAAATCATTAGAAAGTAGGGGTAAACGTGATAATTGAGGAAGACGATAGGTTAACTAAAGAATGTGTGTCGGAAATCAAGGCACCCTTGAAATGGGTGTGGGCCAAAATGATTGAGGCCAAAATATTGAAGGGAGGAACAAAGACCGTGAAATGTGAGGATAAGCCCTAATGTGAGTACCAAGGAGAAGGAGGACACAATATCTAGCTTTGTCCATAGTTTAGACAATTGGTCCAAACTAAGATGAATAACAAAGATTTTGAGTTCTTCGAGATAAAAGGCATGAACAATGTGATGGAAGTATGTGCATCAGATGAGTCTCCGATTGTGAGAGATTTTACGGGAATAAAGCCATGGGTGATCAAAACCAAGGCAAGAGTCAGTGAACCACCTAGGAATTCAGTCCCATGAATATTAATAAAGGCACCAACCCCCTTTTTTCTTATAAGGACAACAAGAAGGTACCTTAGAATTATGCTTGCACTATAACAAACCTAGGAAGTACGACATCAGCCAAAGATGAACTAAAAGAGAATCTGGTTAATGAAGTGGGCCACCTCACGAGGAGTGCGAGGTGTCACTCACCACTAGGAGTGCTTAAAAATACCCGACCCGACTCGACGACCTGGTATAAAATAGACAGGTATTTTAAGGATTTTAATTTTTTTTCGGGCCGGGTACCTGACCTGGTAATTTTTCCAGGACACGTGCTGGAAGTTTTCCCTTACCGGGTACCCGACCTGACAACTTTTAATATGTATTTTTTTATTTTTCAAATTATATTTTTATTTTAAGTTTCTTAATATTTTTACTCAAAAACTAAATTTAAATCACTAAATTCTTTCTTTGTTTGTATTATATACTTTTAAGTTTTAAGTTTTAAATTTTTTAAAAATATTTTTGTGTTTAATATATGATTATTTTTAAATTTTATAATTAAAAAATAAAAAATTATGAACCGGGTAACCGAGTGTAACGAGTCGGCAAAGTAGGTACCCTGATGAACCGGGTACCCGATACCCAATTTTTTGGGTACCCGAGTGTAACGGGCCGACAAAGTAGGTATCCGGATGAACCAGGTACCCGACAATGAACACCCCTACTCACCACAGGTGGCCGAAGACAGGATGTGGCCCAAAAGAAGGCCATGATAAATGAATCTAAGAAGAACTTTTATGAGGAGCAACCCCCGTGGTATCATGAGCCAGTAAAGGAGTCCGAGGCTTAAGAATTACTGAAGATACTCAAACACAATGAGTATAGCGTGGTAGAGCAACTTCATAAGCTCACAACACGAATTTCTATATCATCACTTTTTTGAGTTTTGAGGGCCACTGTGACGTCCTTTTAAAGATTCTCAATCAGACGTTTGTACCCAAAGAGATAACGATCGACAAGATGGATAGGTTGGTCAACAATATTGCTGTGGACAACTTTATATCTTTCAACGTTGAAGAAATTCTATAAGATGGGAGAGGTTCATATAAAGCTCTCCATATTTCCACAAGGTGTAAGGGGTGCTCCCAAGAGTCTTCATTGACAATGGGTCAGCCCTGAATGTTCTTCCCCTAGCAACTCTAAAGAAACTATTGATACACAACTCACACATGAGAGCCTATTAGAACACCGTGAGAGCATTCGACAAAACCCAAAGAGATGTGTTGGGGAAAATAGAAGTGCCTTTGCAAATTGGGCCGTCTACCTTCGACATTGACTTGGTGGTAATGGATATCAAACCTATTTATAGTTCTCTGCTTCAACGCCCTTGGATCCACTCAGCGGGCGTAGTGCCCTCCTCATTACACCAGGAGCTGAAGTTCATGGTCGATGGTCAACTAGTAATTATCGGTGCTAAAGAGGATATCATTGCCTCGGTGTCAACTGCAGCCTATATTGAGATCGACGCGGGTGCACTCAAATATAGGCTGCAGTTGACACCGAGGCAATGATAGTCTCGGGGATATCATTGCTTCGTGAACTCTGATACCCTGAAAGTTGAGGAGGAAGGAAAAGATGACCTTGATAAGATCTTTGGGGACATGAACATCAATGATGTGATGGAAGAGGATGAAGGAAACAAGCACATGTCCATGATTCACCCCTGCTCTGAGCTTAATAATTGGACTGTTGAAGAAATTCTTGTAGTCTTTAAATCATATATAGAGTAGTTCCCAAAATTAACCCTGTTGTCTCAAGCCCGAAGGCAATTAGATATCTTTTTAAAGGGCTTATGTTAAACCATTCTGATTCTTATTTCAATAAAAGATGCATTTTCAATAAACCTCGTGTGGCAAGCATACTTCAATAAATAAAAAACACTGCAAGCAAACAAAAACATAAAAAATAAATCATTCCATTCCTTCTTTTGTTTCTCCAATACCATTGTATATATATTTTCGATCCTTTTTCTTTTCAGGTTTTCAGATATCAATGGCATAAATGACCATGAGTCCAACCCGTAAGTTGACTTTGAATTGTCTATATGTTTGGAAGAGGTTGAAAAATATGATGATGAGGAATAATATGGCTTGCCTAACGATATGCTCAGGTTAATGGAAAGTGAAGAGAAACAGATTCTACCCCACAAAAAAGAATTAGAAGTTTTGAGTCTCGGAACTGAAGAAGAGAAACATGAGGTGAAGATTGGTACCACCATCACTGCTAAAACACGACATAGTTTGATTGAGCTTATGCAAGAGTACAAGGACATATTAGCTTGGTTGTATCAAGATATGCCTAGCCTAGACATTAACATTGTAGTGCATTAGCTTTCCATAAAGGCGGGATGTAGGCCTGTACAACAAAAACTCAGAAGGATGAAACCCGAAATGCTTCTGAAGATAAGGGATGAGCTAAAAAAGCAGTATGACACCGGGTTTCTTGAAGTGGCCAAATATCCATAATGGGTGGCTAATATTGTCCCAGTCCCAAAGAAGGATGGAAATATGTATGTGCGTCGATTATAGGGATCTCAATAAGGCAAGTGTAGGCTGTCAAATACTCTTGCTTTGAGTGCAAGTGTACACTGATGCCTAATTGTAATATAAAAGATATCGTCTACACATGGATTGGGAAACTCTTCAGAATTAATCTTCATGCACAAGTAAAAATAAAAACACAAGTAAATTGAGGTTTTGTTTGAATCGATTAAACTAAAAGCAATTAAAATAAAAAGTGGAGAAATCAGATTTAGAATATAGGTCGGTATTGGTATGCGTTGTATTGTAGATTTTGAATGCTCCGTCTCGGCAAAGTATTGCAGAATCGTCTTAACAGTCTCGACAGGTTTGACAAAATACTGCCTTGGCAGATGCCCGCCGCGGCAGAGACTACGTAACTGCCCGGACGGCTAAGCGACAATTCAAAGTTCGGCAAGGCTTCCTTCAATGACTCCTTATCCCTAAGTCAAAGTGCTATTGGCGAACACGTCTCGGTAACACGTCTCGGTAATACCTCCTTTAGCTGCTGAACTTCCAACTTATTCCTAAGCCAAAGTAGTTTTACCCTAGATTGGATAAAACCATGTTTACTCGTTTCTTGAGTTAAACTCTCCCGAAATTGAACAAATAGATAAATTGCAACTTCCTCTCCCGATTTGATTGCAAACAATTGAAAACCAAGAGTAAAAAAACTTTGAATTTTATTGCAATAACTTAAACCTAAATGAATAGAAACAACCTCTCACAACTAGTCAACAAAATCAACCCTTAGCCCTAGGAGAAGTTTAGAACATGATGGACGAATGGAAGCTCTAGGGTTTCTCAAAAATCACTCGATCTCTCCTCATAGTCAGCTAGGTTACATATTTATAGGGCGTGGCCTAGGTCAAAGCCGGTTTAGGGTAGGAGTACTAGTTAGAATCAGATTACAACTCATAAAAAGAACAAATCTCTATCATTAATTCTTCCTAAATTCTCGTTTGACTTTTTCCACCAAATGTTAGGGTTTCTAAATTAGGGATTTCAAATTTTTGATTTTCTAAATTAGGGAAAATTTAGGGTGTTACAACTCTCTCTCCCTTAAAAGAAATTTCGTCCTAAAAATTTTTAGACTTAGCAACAAATCTCAAAACTATCAACACATACTTATACTTTCTTATTTTGAATTCATAATCCATTATAACAACAAAAACTGAAACATCATATTGTACCTGCTATGTCATCATGCATATCATCATATCCAACGCGAACTCTGGTTGAATATACGAAACCTGGACGTCTAATTCCGGATCTAGCTGATCCACCACTCTGAGCATGTCTACCTCTACTAGCAGTACCAGAAGCAACTGACCTAAGCTGCCCTCTACCTCGATGAGGTGCCTAAACTGATACATGCGTCTGACTCCACACAGATGAACCGGTAGGTGAACATGGATAATTCTTTAAGTGATGATCATGGGAACCACATCTAAAACATGCTTTGTTCATCAATCTGCACTCCCCATTATGTTTTTTTTTTACAAAAACCACATACATAAATAGGCCGACGAACTTTCAAACTACCCACATTACTAGACGAAACTGTCGATGCTGCAAGTCTCACTTTTTGATAACTATGAGGAACATACACATCTCTAAGCCTCTTTCCAAATGAGTTGACAAAACTAGGCTGAGGAGATGTGTCTGGTTGCTTCACATCTTTCTTAGAATTCTGAACTTCCTCAACTTCTATAAATGCAATTATCCTCTCAGTAGTCTTAGCTCAACTAACCAGGTCGCTAAAATTTTTATCATGATATGTAGCAACATCTCTCTAGAAAGGCTACCGAAGTCCCTTCAAAAACCAGTCACACTTATCTTCTCCAGTCGCAACTAACCCAAGAGCATACTTGGCCAACCTATGAAATTCTATCTCATAATCATTCACTGACATATTGTTTTGTTTCATATTCATAAAATCATCGCGACACTTCGCTAAGAACTCAGCTCCCACATATCGATCGTGAAAAGCTTGTCGGAAAAAATCCCATGTGAACTGACTAGGTGGAACAATATCAACCACTGACTACCACCAATTTTGTGCTTCACCCTCTAATAGTGATACAACAACCCACAATTTCTGATTGACAGGGTAATCCATCTCAACGAACAAATATTGCAACTTCTTTAGCCAATACTCTGCATCAGCTGGATGTGTACCAGATTTACCCTCAAACAATTTCATCCCAACAGCTATAAATTTTGTAGAAATAGGTTTCCTCGGACCCTCTAACTGGCGGAGATAACATAACAAATCTTGGTGCATCGCGGAACTGTCCGGCCGAACTGTCTCAGTGTCATCAACATCACGTGAGTCATCACTTCCAATCTGGTGTCCTCCCAAGGGCTCATTCTCATTATCCGATATCTCATTTAATTTTTTGTTTGCTCAACGGAAGGTAGATGACCACCACCAGAAATGGCGATACGGCCTCGACCACGACCTCGACCGTGACCTCTCACAAAGCTAGAACTCATACTTGGTGGCTTAAAAGACTATCTACAAAAGTTAATAACCTAGAGTCAGATTCGGTACTAGAGTCTTCAATTTTAAACAATTTAAAATCACTTAATATCGTAGTAAATTATTTTCAGAAAATTTCCATTTATCCCAAAATATTTAAGATGCATGCAAAAGTCAAAAATATTTTAGAAACAACTTTAGTGAGCCTCAAAGTCCGAGGGTTTAACCTAGCTCTGATACCACTAAATGTAACCCCCTAAACTCGGCCCAAAAGAAATGAGCTAACTCTAGAAAGTCGTGTCTGAAAACTTGTCCCTCAAGTAACAATTTCAGGTTAAAATAATTTATAATTTAAGATAATTGATTAAATAAGTAAAAATTAATAAATATTCTAATTATTATAAAACTCAACGTTTGAATCAATGTTCCGATAATTAATAAAATATCTGAAAACAAAATTCATAAATGTATGCATGTAGAGCGTTTGGGTGTTCTCTAAATATGAGCGCAAGTGCACACTCTTGTCAAGTTATAGTATAAAAGATATTGTCTCCCACGAGAATTGGACAGCTGATTTGAATCTCAATTCCTTTAGAAGGAAAATTAAATGCACAAATTAATTTTAGTTTCTAAGAAGAAAAGTAAATAAACACAAGTAAATAAAGGGAATAGATTAGAGTGATAGAATGGGTCAAGTTATGCTGCTCCATAGTTGTGAAACTGTGTTGAATAGGTTAAGTTATTTTGCGCTGCCAGACTTTGTTGCCTTGGCGGAAGATGGCAGATTAGTGCTTCGACGCTTTCGCTGCCTTGGTAGTGGAACGAAGGAGTGGTTCAGTGGCAAACTCAGCAGACATTCAAGGCTCGACAGAACGCTTCGAAATTGATTCAGCTTATGTCTAAGTCAGAATACTATTGATGTGCATTGCAGATAATACCCGTCAGCGTGAATCTTTCAATGAACAACAACCTTTGGTTCGTCCCATTTTAGCCGCCTTAAACTCTAACCTATGTCTAGGCTGGATTGATCAACACCTAACATTGATGAGACCATGCTTACTTCTTTCGTGAGTTTGACTCTCTCGATGCCAAACAAATAGATTGCTCACAATTGATTTCTCGACTCAATTGAAAACAATGAAGAACATGAAATAAGCAAACCTTGAATTTATTACAAAAACAATCTTAAACCTAAACAACCGTTCTCACAACTACTTTACAACATAACCCAAACCCTAGAGAATTTAGAACATAGTGGCGGCAAGAACACACAAGAGAAACCTAAGCTATGCCGACTATGAGTTGTCTAAAATACAAGGTATGGTTGGATATATATAGGGCTTGGTCTAGGGCATGTCCTCCTTGGAGTAGAAGTCTTCTTTACGATAAAATAGCTTTTGCATTGAATGCATCCTTTATGGATGGGCTCATTAGACTCAGAAAAAATATGCTCTTTTGTTGAGTGTGTAAAAGTTCTATTATTTACACCCTTTTTAACCCATATTTCTGCTGCATTCAAGCATCATTGCATTGCATTTAGGTCAATTTACAGTAAAACATCACAAATACACTAAAGGCACGGATTCTACTAAAAGATGGCTGATTTTGCAGGTTGCTGCCATAGTTGACGAGGAAGGCAGGCGCAGGGCAGAGAAGCAGAAGAGCTGAACTGGACAAGCAGACGATGAGGGCGAAGCTGCCATGGACCTGTCGTGACAGCATGGTGACAGCAACCTTATGAAGAGGAAAAGTAAAGTGGACCTCGATAGATAGAGAAAAATCTGCTCGTCTGTCATGTGAAAGCCAAATATTTTTCCAAGCCTCAGATCAAAAGATATGTCAAGCCAAAGCTCAAGGAGAGAAAATCCCAAGAAACAAGGAGGGCGGCTGAAAAGTAGGATACTTGGAGATTAAGTCTTTATTAGAATCTTACTTTTAATTAAAGTTGTAATCCTTGTTAACCTAGAATACTTGAGCCCAAAGCTTATATAAGGGCATAGATTTTAACCTAGGAGGGAGGATACATCATACCCCATAACCGATATCCCAAAACCCCTCCGCCGTTTACCCGTCGTCGACATGTTCTAAAAACCCCTAGGGCCACGGGTTGTTTTGTAAAGTAGTTGCAAGGGTTGTTTTGTTTTAGGATTTTCCAAGTTCAATAAAATAAACTTCAAGTTCTCTTATTTTGGTTATTAATATCTTGCAAGAGCATCGGGAGAGCATTTTGAGGTTATCCATTTACTTAGCATCGGGAGAGTTAAGTATACGAAAGAAATAAGAGCGAGTTCTCTAGTTTATAGTTGAACTATCTTGTGCCTAGGGATAGGGCAAGGTTAAGTGGCTAAAGAAGAATTCATACACATCGGTGTTCATCCTTCGATTCACGCCGGGAGGTATCATCAAAGACGTGATCATCGACAGACTTGGACCTGGGGATAGGCCAAGGCAGATCTGGGATTCTTGCCAAACTTGGAGTACGAAGTTGGTTTGTTCGCTGCCGCGACAGCTAACGGACAGCCGCCGCGACAGGTGCTGCCGCGACGGGTACGACGACAGAACTGGAGTTCCTAAGCATTGCAATACCTGCACTACTGAGCAATTCAATACCAGCCCATTCTCTCTATCTTGATATTCCAACTCTTTTATTTACGTTTTACTTTATTATTCTCGTGACAATCTTCTCAATTATTTTCTTTACTTTCGTGCAGTGAATAAAGGTGAAGTCATTAGCCCAATCCCTGTGGAGACGATATCCGATACTTTGTATCAATTTACTACTTGCGTCGTGTACACTTGCACTACAATTGCGATAGACTCTTTTACACGCAACAAGTTTTTGGCGCCGTTGCCGGGGATTGGCAACATAACTACATCTTTCTTTTATTGCACTTTTCGTTTTTACTTTTACTTTTATTTTTATTTTTCTTTAATTTTTCTTTTGTGTTTTCAACTCTTGCTTTTCACGAGGTTTTCTTGTTTATGCGCAGATCTAAAAGAGGTGAAGATCCTGAGTACCCATTAGATCCGGAAGTTGAACGTTCCTTCAATCTCAAGAAACAACTTCGTCACCTTTTAGACAGGAACGAGTACCTTGAGGAACAGCTAGAGAAGATGGCCCGTAATCCGCCCGCTGGTGATGGTATACCGCCTGTCGGTGACCCGCTCGCAGCAGCTGGACGACGGTCCTGCCGTGACTACATGTTGAACGATCATGTAGAGCTGGAAACCACGCTGCCGGATATTGATGTTGACAACTTCGAGCTTAAACCTGTCATGTTTAGTATGATCAACAATGCCGGGCAGTTTAGTGGTGCTGTTACAGAAGATGCTAGGGAGCATCTCAAAACGTTTCAGGAGATCTGTGGTTCGTTTAGACTGCCAGGAGTTAATCCGGAGATACTGAGGCTTCGGTTATTTCCCCACTCATTGAGGGACAGAGCTAAAACTTGGTGGAATAAACTTACACCGGGTTCAATCGTAACTTGGGCAGATTTATCTCGCAAATTCTTATCTTGTTTTAATCCTTCGCATTTATCTGAGCGATTACGTAACGAAATTGCTACTTTTCAACAGGAAGATGACGAGCCGATGCACGAGGCCTGGGACAGATTTACTACTCTTCTTCGAAACTGCCCAATGCATGGATTCCCCGTCTGGAATCAGGTTACAAAGTTCTATAATGCTGCAAACCTACAAACTCGCATTCGAATTGATTCTGCAACAAATGGATTATTATTGGATAAAGATCCGGACGAAGCTTTACAAGTCTTGAAAAATCTAGCTAAGAATGAGGAGCAGTTACTGACAGCAAGAAGAGGGGGTAAACGGGTGCTTGCTGTCAAGTACTATGAAGCCGACAACACTATGAAATCACAGGTAGCATTCCTTACTAAAGCAATGAAAAGGTTATTGAATGATGATGGTTTACAAGGATTTGCTGTTGATGAAGTATGCGATATCTGTGAGGGAAATCATAGTAGGGATGAGTGCCCAATAAATGTAGAAGAGGGAAAATATGTTGAAAATTACAAGCCGAATTATAATTCCAACAATTACAATCCTAATTGGAGGAAGGACCCCAAATTTTCCTAGAGTAATCCTAACAACGCCCTGAATCCGCAAGCACATAATCAGAATCAGGGAGGTCCTCGATTGCTGACGCGACAGCATCTGCCGCCGAAACTGCCGCCGCACCTGCCGCCGCAGCAGCAACAACAGCCACCACCTGCCACGAGCAGTATATTGGAACAGACTCTGGCCACCTTTATGTCTCAGACCGATACTTATATTGAGAATATGAATCAGTTTGTCAAGAAGACAGAGAATTTCATGGATAAAACCGAGATGAGAATGACAAATCATGAAGCTACTTTGAAATCTCTGGAGACACAAATGGGTTAGGTGTCGCAACATATTAAGCCGAGGCAGAATGCAGGATTCCCTAGCAATACTGAAAATGCTAGACCACTCACACATGAGCAGTGTAAGGAGATTACTACTAGGAGTGGGAAGAAATTACCAGGGCCGGAAAAAGAAGCTGAAACAGTAAAGGATCCAGCCGTAGACAAACCTGCCGAGGAAGCTGCCCCGACAGATGATCAACAGACTGCTGCCGATGAGCCTGTCACGACAGCAGAAGCGACAGAGGAGAAAAAAGATGATTATCGTCCTCAGATTCGTATGCAGTGGGAAGGACGCATTGCTGATTACCGTCCCCCACCACCTTTCCCTCAACGGATACAGCAAGCTAAGCATGAATCTCAACTTAAAAAAATTTATGATATTTTTAAGCAGGTTCATATTAATATTCCGCTGTTAGATGCCGTTAGGGAGATGCCCGGTTATGCCAAATTTCTCAAGGATGTCATGTCAAAGAAATCTAAACTTGGGGAGTTTGAAACGGTAAAGATGACAGAAGGTTGCATGAGTATTCTTCACCGGCAGCCACCCCAGAAAAAGAAGGATCCAGGGAGCTTCATCATACCTTGCGTAATCGACAATAAATTTGTGGGTAAGGCACTTTGTGATCTTGGTGCTAGTGTTAATTTAATGCCAAAGTCTGTTTTTCAGAAATTAGGTATTGGAAAGGCGCGGCCCACGACAGTAACTCCTTACGTTCATCCAGAGGGAAAGATTGAAGATATTTTGGTAAGAGTGGATAAGTTTATTTTTCCTGCTGATTTTCTTGTTTTAGATTGTGAGGCAGACGAAAATGCACCAGTCATCCTCGGGCGACCCTTCTTAGCCATGGGAAGATCACTGATTGATGTGGAGAAAGGAGAACTCACCATGCGAGTGAACGATCAAGAGATTAAGTTGAATGTTCTCCAAGCAATGAAACATGCTGATGTAGATGAGGAATGCAAGGCTATCACTGACGTTACCCTTGATCAACCTTGCATCAGGTCGGGCTGTCACGATATTAAATTTGGTCACTGCGCGGTAGCCACCTACAGGACTGTCATGACAGCAACGACGACAGCACCGACGACAGCAACTCCTTTGAATCCGATACTGAAGATCAGGAGGAGGTAAACTAGTTAGGCAATCGTCCAGGTAAGTTATTCGAACCTTTGAATTATACTTCGGATAACCATGTAATCCAAAAGCCATCTATTGTTGAACCACCTGCCTTAGAACTTAAGCCCCTGCCAGGGCAGCTTAAATATGCTTTTCTTGGTTCAAATGACACACTGCCCGTAATCATCTCTTCGAAGCTGCCGCAGGAACAGGGACGACAGCTAATCGACATGCTAAGACAGCACAAGAAGGCGATTGGATGGACGATTGCTGATATACAAGGCATTAGTCCGGTGTTATGCATGCACAAAATCCTTCTAGAGGAAGATCATAAGCCGACTATAGATGCCCAAAGGCGGTTAAACCATGCGATGAAGGAGGTAGTGCGTAAAGAGATAATCAAATGGTTAGATGCTGGTATTATTTACGCCATCTCCGACAGCAAATGGGTGAGCCCGGTGCAATGCGTTCCAAAAAAAGGAGGAATGACCGTGGTGACCAATGAAAACAATGAGTTAATCCCAACCAGGACTGTGACCGGTTGGAGGGTTTGTATGGACTATCGGAAGCTTAACAAAGCTACCCGAAAGAACCACTTTCCTTTACCCTTTATTGATCAAATGCTTGATAGATTAGCGGGTAAACCTTACTATTGTTTTCTTGATGGTTATTCAGGTTACAATCAAATTGCTATTGCACCGGAGGATCAAGAAAAGACGACTTTTACATGCCCCTGCGGAACATACGCGTTTAGGAGGATGCCGTTTGGACTCTGTAATGCACCCGCCACCTTCCAAAGGTGCATGATGGCCATATTCTCCGACATGGTAGAGGACTTCCTTGAGATTTTCATGGATGATTTTTCCGTCTTTGGAGACGATTTTGAGAGTTGCCTCGGCAATCTTCAAAAGGTACTTGAAAGATGTGAAAAAGCTAACCTTGTTTTGAATTGGGAAAAATGCCACTTTATGGTGGACGAAGGGATAGTCCTAGGCCATAAGATTAGCTGCCGTGGGATAGAAGTCGACAGGGCCAAAATAGAAGTGATTGAAAAGCTGCCGCCGCCAACAACAGTCAAGGGGATTAGAATTTTTTTAGGGCATGCTGGTTTTTATCGAAGATTCATTGCAAATTTTTCAAAAATCATGAAGCCCCTATGCCATCTCTTAGAGCAGAACCGACCCTTTGACTTTAATGAAGAATGTACTGAAGCATTCAAGGTTCTGAAGGAAAAACTAGTAACAGCCCCCATAGTACAGCCACCAGATTGGACACAGCCATTTGAGATTATGTGTGATGCTAGTGACTATGCTGTCAGGGCAGCACTTGGGCAGCGCAGATACAAGCTGTTTCACGTCATATATTATGCCAGTAAGACATTGAATGACGCCCAAGTAAACTACACCACCACAGAAAAGGAGCTGTTAGCTGTGGTGTTCTCCATCGACAAGTGTCGTTCTTACATACTTGGGACGAAAGTAATTGTGCACACAGACCATTCTCCCATTAGGTATTTGTTCGCGAAGAACGATGCAAAGCCTAGATTGATACGGTGTATCTTGCTACTACAAGAATTCGACCTTGAGATCAAGGACAAAAGGGGGACAGAAAATCAAGTGGCAGACCACTTGTCGAGGTTGGAGAAGGGACGGAGTCTACCAATCGACGAGACAAACATACTGGAGACCTTCCCAGATGAGCAGCTCTTTGCTGCCGAAATCGCTGCCGCGACAGCCATGGCGGCAGGTAAGTCTTCTGAACTCCCCTGGTATGCTGATTTCGTTAATTTTATAGTTAGCGGAATACTTCCTTCTGATCTTAATTATCAAGCCAGGAAGAGGTTCCAAAATGATGTTAAGCATTATTATTGGGACGAACCTCTTCTTTTCAAAATGTGCGCAGATCAGGTTATAAGGAGGTGTGTACCACAAGAAGAGCAAGAAGACATTCTCCATCACTGCCATGCTTCACAATATGGAGGTCACTTATGAGGAAATAAAACTGCTGCCAAGGTGCTGCAGTCAGGGTTCTACTGGCCGACACTGTATAAAGATGCACAAGACTTCTACAAGAACTGTGACAGGTGCCAGCGGACAGGTAACATCTCGAGGAGAAACGAGATGCCACTGCAGAACATTCTAGAAGTCGAGATCTTCGACGTTTAGGGGATTGATTTTATGGGACCTTTTCCATCGTCATGTGGAAATCTATACATCCTCCTAGCAGTGGATTATGTCTCTAAGTGGGTAGAAGCTATCGCCACTCAAAAGAATGATGCCAAGACGGTCCAAAAGTTTTTGCACAAAAACATTTTTTTCTAGATTTGGCATCCCTAAGGCGATTATCAGTGATGAAGGGAGACATTTTGATAATAGGGTAATTGTTGCCGTCTTGAAGAAATATGGTGTCAAGCACAGGATCGCGACAGCATACCACCCACAGACCAATGGACAAGCTGAGATATCCAATAGGGAAGTTAAGAACATTCTTGAGAAGATGGTTAAGCCAACTAGGAAAGATTGGTCTTTACTCCTTAACGATGCATTATGGGCATACAGGACAACTTTTAAGACTCCATTGGGCATGTCTCCATACCGACTGATTTATGGAAAAACCTGTCACTTGCCTGTCGAAATCGAGCACAAAGCATATTGGGCAATCAAGGCAGTAAACATGGACTTGGACAAGGCAGGCCAGAAAAGGCTGTTAGATTTGAACGAGATTGAGGAAATACGGACAATGGCCTACGACAATGCAAGGATCTACAAGGAGAAAACAAAGTAGTGGCATGACAAGAAGTTGCTGCCACGACAATTCTGCTCAGGGCAGCTTGTGTTGTTGTTCAATTCTAGGTTGAAACTCTTCCCAGGGAAGCTAAAGTCTAGATGGTCTGGCCCGTTCCAAGTGGTACAAGTTTTCCCCATGGTGCCATCACAATCCGATCATTAAAAGACGGGCACCAATTCAAAGTCAATGGACAGCGCCTCAAGCATTATCGGGGGACTGAAGCCCCAAGAATACAGGAAGTGGTTACTTTAGGAGATGCCCCACAAGGCATCCCTAATTTAACCTAAATTTATTTTTTTATCTATTTTTTATTTATTATTTATTAGGAAATTAGGTTTATTTAATTCGAATAATGTTTTTACATTTTCTGTTTTTAGGAAATAAAGGAGTCAAGCAGAAAAGGAGAAGTGAGCCAAGCCCACCACCCATCCATCAGCCCAACAGAGCCCATTTATTGAAGCCTGTCGTTCCAGCTGTCGCCGCAGACGGATAAGACAGGTTGTCAACAGACTAACACGGCAGACGCAGAAGCGTGTGACAGACGCGTAACAGACGCATTAATGCGTGGCAGACGCGTCAGACACGCAAAATCGCATCAGCTGCCCCGTTATTCACGCCTGCCGTTACAACATTAAATGGGCAGCAACTCGACCGCTATAAAACCCCGTTTTCATTTTCATTTTTCATCACTTCTGCTTATTCTTACTTGCTTTCTCCTCTCGTTTTTCTTTGCTTTCCTTATTTTCACAACCCTTGCAACTAATATGTCTTCTAGACAGACCCGCCGCAGTGCTGCCTCAGCCTCTTCTTCAACAGCAGCATCGCCCTTCGAAACCAAAAAATTGTGGGAGGAAAGGGGTTTCATTTACATCCGAAAGGCACCCAACATGGGACTCCGGCCATTCATTGTTAGGGCGATAAGGAATTTGCTATGGGAGCAATTCGCTGAACAACTGACAGAACTGAATGATACATTAGTTCGGGAGTTCTATGCTGGCATCGACAGCAGAACGGCAACATCTGTCACCGTCCGAGGAGTAAAGGTGCCATTTACAGCTGACAACATCAACCACACGTATGGCCTATTCTTTGGCCCCGATGATGATGCCCACCAGAAATATTTAGATACCCTCGATTCTGCCGCCTATGGTGCTGTCATGGCGGAGGTAACGGAAGAAGGAACGGAGTGGACAACAAGCAAGAAAAACCCAAACTCCGTCAAAAGGGGGCAGCTGCTCCCAGAAGCAAAGCTATGGAACGCTTTCATCAAGAAGCGTATCCTGCTGTCTTCCCATCACACGACGGTGAACCAGCAGCGACTCGCCCTCATCCATTCAATCATGCACGACCGGCCTATCAACGTGGGCCGTTATATGAGAGAGAGCATTTTGGATTGCACCTATAGAACAGCCTCCCGCCTCTGCCTGCCGTTCACAATAACTTCCCTATGCTGCTGTGCTGCTGTCCCCGAGGCATCCACCGACAAACTAATCCAAGGTCGAGGCTGGACCGACAACAACATCACCAACCTCATGGAGCTGATAGTGGCAACACCTATCCTCTCCTTCAACCCAGCCGGCTCCCCAGCAGAATCATCCGAGGAGCCTACCCCTGAACCTGCCGCCGCCACCACCCCGACAGACCAGTCTGCCCACATCTTTGCTGCGATACAACGGGTGGAAGAAAGACAAATGGGGTTGATGACATTCATCCGGGACTTCACCAAATCGACGGTAAATTTTATTACCCACACTTTAAATTATCCCGATGTTATTTTCCCCACTTTTCCTGCCCACTATTTCCACATCCCCTCCCATGTCCACACACCTACACCTCCTACCTCTCCACACACCCATTCCACCGCTTCCAACCCATCACATGCCCTGACGGCAGCTGCGAGTCCTCCGACCGACAGCCCCGCACGTGGCACGAAGCGGCCAGCCACAGCCGACAGCGAGGAGGAACCTCTGATTCAGAGGAATTTGGAGAGGGAGTTTACGCCTGTCAAGAGGCAGAAGCACGTGGCCGACAGAAAATTAATGCCCAAGGCTAGCACCACCACCACCAGCACTTGGGATAGCGGCAGCAGCTCCGACATCCAGCTCGTGTAGCAACCTGTCCAGCCTCCACCACAGCCCAAACACCGCCGCCAGATCCGTGTCAGCAGCAGCAGTGAAGACAGCGATTGAAAATTTAAGTCTTTTATTCTTCTTTTCTTGCTGCCTGCTTTATCTTTATTTTGTAATGTACCTACCATCATTTTATATGTCGTTTTGCATTGAGGGCAATGCAACCCTCGAGTTTGGGGGTGGTAACCCTCCATTTTAATGGAGTCTTAGTACATCGTTAATTAATTCGTTGTGTCTTTTATTTAATTAAGTTCTAAAAAAAATTATTAATTAAACTGTTGGCTTAAAACTGTGAAGTTAACTTACCTGTCATGAAAGCTCCGCCGTGGCATCATCTTTAAGACAGTTTAAGGAGAAGTTTAGAGCCTTTCTATAGTTCTGAAAAACTTAAACACCTTTGTGACTGTTATATTGCTTAGATTTCTTTTAGCCAAACTAGAATAAGATGCTTAGTACTTGAATAGCCCCTAGAGGTGCCAAACACTGGCTCTAGGAAAGAAGTTTAGCAAAAGAAACTCAAAAACATAGAGGTGTCCGAAACCGGCTCTAGGAAGCTAACTAGAGGTGCCCAAAACTGGCTCTAGAAAAATTTTAGCTTGAAAATAGAAGAAAAAGAAGCATGAAAATGTGTCTTCAAGAAAATAAACTATGGCATAAAAATTCGAGTTAAAAAAGTTGAATATTCTAGTGAAACTAAGAGAGTCTTAGCATATAACTGTTCACAAGCATGCACACACTGCACGAGAGCTATAGGGAGATTCCGAACAGATCCTAACCTTTCCGACAGGTTGCTGCCGCCACAGAGATTGAGCGACGGGTAAGGGACAGTTCACTATTTGAAGGCCAGCACAAAAATATTCATTTTTCTTTTAGGTCTTCATTGCTTGAGGGCAAGCAAAAACTTGAGTTTGGGGGTGTGTTGAGTGTGTAAAAGTTCTATTATTTACACCTTTTTTAACCCATATTTCTGCTGCATTCAAGCATCATTGCATTGCATTTAGGTCAATTTACAGTAAAACATCACAAATACACTAAAGGCACGGATTCTACTAAAAGATGGCTGATTTTGCAGGTTGCTTCCATAGTTGACGAGGAAGGCAGGCGCAGGGCAGAGAAGCAGAAGAGCTGAACTGGACAAGCAGACGATGAGGGCGAAGCTACCATGGACCTGTCGTGACAGCATGGTGACAGCAACCTTATGAAGAGGAAAAGTAAAGTGGACCTCAATAGATAGAGAAAAATCTGCTCGTCTATCATGTGAAAGCCAAATATTTTTCCAAGCCCCGGATCAAAAGATATGACAAGCCAAAGCTCAAGGAGAGAAAATCCCAAGAAATAAGGAGGGCGGCTGAAAAGTAGGATACTTGGAGATTAAGTCTTTATTAGAATCTTACTTTTATTTAAAGTTGTAATCCTTGTTAACCTAGAATACTTGAGCCCAAAGCTTATATAAGGGCATAGATTTTAACCTAGGAGGGAGGATACATCATACCCCATAACCGATATCCCAAAACTCATCCGCCGTTTACCCGTCATCGACATGTTCTAAAAACCCCCTAGGGCCACGGGTTGTTTTGTAAAGTAGTTGCAAGGGTTGTTTTGTTTTAGGATTTTCCAAGTTCAATAAAATAAACTTCAAGTTCTCTTATTTTGGTTATTAATATCTTGCAAGAGCATCGGGAGAGCATTGTGAGGTTATCCATTTACTTAGCATCGGGAGAGTTAAGTATACGAAAGAAATAAGAGCGAGTTCTCTAGTTTATAGTTGAACTATCTTGTGCCTAGGGATAGGGCAAGGTTAAGTGGCTAAAGAAGAATTCATACACATCGGTGTTCATCCTTCGATTCACGCCGGGAGGTATCATCAAAGACGTGATCATCGACAGAATTGGACCTAGGGATAGGCCAAGGCAGATCTGGGATTCTTGCCAAACTTGGAGTACGGAGTTGGTGTGTTCGCTGCCGCGACAGCTAACGGACAGCTGTCGCGACAGGTGCTGTCGCGACGGGCACGACGACAGAACTGGAGTTCCTAAGCATTGCAATACCTGCACTACTGAGCAATTCAATACCAGCCCATTCTCTCTATCTTGATATTCCAACTCTTTTATTTACGTTTTACTTTATTATTCTCGTGACAATCTTCTCAATTATTTTCTTTACTTTCGTGCAGTGAATAAAGGTGAAGTCATTAGCCCAATCCCTGTGGAGACGATATCCGATACTTCGTATCACTTTACTACTTGCGTTGTGTACACTTGCACTACAATTGCGATAGACTCTTTTACACGCAACATCTTTCAATTGCACTCCAATTCTCCAATTCCTTAAGTTACAGCTCTGGGCGGTAGATATGGCGGAGATAACTACTCAGCAGCATCTCTCTCTGCGTTGAACTGCTTCAGTACAGCTCCTTGGCTTGCGGCCTCAGCATCAAGTCCTCAGCTCCTTTCTCCATCTAACAACCTCTAGCATCTGAAACTAAAACTAAACTAAAACAATATCTTTTCTCACTAGTTCAAAGATATTCAAATAAAACAAGGCAAAGCGAAGAATACTGTGAATAATGCATGCATGCACCTAAATATGCCTAAAATGTACTTAAAAACAACAATAATATGAGATGGAACGCATACAAAATATAGGACTTATGAGCACTTTACAATGCATAAAATAGCTCCCAATTTATAACAGTCTCAGTGTCCAAAATTACATAATTATCCCCAAAAGTGTTAAAATAGTAATCCAAAGTAAACAAAAGAGTTCATATTGAATGATAATATATCTGAATAAATATGAAATGCTCCAAGTACTGAGTCACCTAAAGAGTCTGAGTATCTGAAAGAGAAACTAAGGAGTGTAAGCTAAAGAGCTTAGTGTGTCTCTAAAGTGCAACAAACACAAACAAAACAATATTTTATTTTTCTGATAAAGTCTTTTGAAAACACTTTCAATCCAGTAAATCTGAATCATAATGATGTGATGTCCGATGCATGACTCAATACCAGACTATCTGATATCATACATAGTGGAGGTTTCCTTCGCCAGAGTGGAGGTTTCTCTCACTTTTTCTGAACATATTTATGATACCATGACTCATGATATGATAATAAAATCACAAAACCAAACTCTTATGAGTGTTTCATTTCCGAAAATCCGATGCTTGATTTAAAACCATAATTTAGTATTGCATGTATGATGTTTCAAAACGTTGTCGAATCACAATAAGATAATAAATCAAGCAAGCAAACACCAAATATCATTTCACAAATATATAGAACAGTAAGAAACAAACCTTAAGAAACAATAGCTCTAATGTCGAGACGGGCGAGTCTCACGCTCAGTTCTAGCTGAATCAGAACCTACAAGAATAACTCTACGTTAATAAATATTCTATCACTAAGCCACCAACTATAAACACAAGGAAAATCCGCGATTATACTCACGTGTGAATCTCAAAGAATGTTCCCGGTCGGTCAGAACAACTGGAGGTAACTCGTCGGCCTCAACGTCAATTCCTGAACATGAGAATAACTCGGGTCAATCCGATATTCAATTTATCTGAAATTACTAAGTACAATTAACTATAAATAGTAAAATAAAGCTCTCGGGTTTTAATCTGAAATTACTCGTATCAAAACGTTGATCTCCAAAGACAAAATGTTCCGAAATGGCTCAATTCCATTTCGATACATCCTTACCTTTAGGTTCAATATTGTACACCCGTATCGAAACGTCATCACCCGTTTCGATACGGCCTGGCCTGAAATAACAAATTTTTACTGGTTTTTATTCGATTTAACCTTTCGAACGATGTCCAAATGCAACGAAATTTTACACACAATATTTCAATGGTATAAAATAATAGCATGCCAAATTTCATGACCATATGAATACATTTGCTATATTTTTACCTTTTTGAGTTATGTATGCGATTTCCATCCATTTTAAACTTCACCAAAAGGCCATTTTAAGCTATATAACTTATTACAAATTAGGCAATACACCAACATATCAAAATAGGCACAAATGACTAGTTCGACTACTTTTCCACCTTCCTAGAAGTTTATAAGACAAAAACACATTACTTGAGCTGGTAGTGACTTGTCTTGCTTGCCGATCCGATCCTCCGATACACAAACCTTCTTAACCTGAAACATGCATGAGATGAGACACGTTAGGCATACATTGCCTAGTGAGGTAGTCATAAACAATATGAATAACAACAATGCCATGAATATTCTTAATCAATATCTCATGCCAACAATATCAATGTATTACAATAATATGTAATGTATAAACATGTTCATTTTATTCTTTAATCCATGGATTGAATAAAGATCGAGGATACACGAATTAATACGCTTTGCCAAGTCAATGAATAGTCTAGTCCCTCCGCCTCGCCAATATGAAAAATATTCATACACATCCCTCCGCCTCGCCAAATCAATATAGACCGTAGCCTTAGGATCGTAGTCCACCCATACACTGAGCTCGTGAATTCTATGGCATGCCAATTGTATCCAATGTCCATTCCAATCCAATGTTGCAATGTTCATATCCATTTCAATAACCAATAGTTTTCCGATGTCCGATGATTTCAATATTACTAATGACAAATATATGTATCTCATCATCAATATTTCATAATTCAATGTCAATAACAATGTCCAATGATCTCAATACAATAATTCCATGACAATGACTATATCAATGACAATGCACCATGACTATAACAATGACTATATCCAATGCTCAATAACAACTTACCGACACTTACCAAAGTGTCTGATTTACTATCCAATGCAATTTCTTCAACAACAATGTTAGCGATGCAATCTAAAATATCAAATAATGATCCGGAAAGGCCTTTCGCCTAAACTCGAGACTCTGACTACGCTCACCTTGATACTTCGAAGCTTTCAAGGCTCTCGGATGACAATTCCTTTGTTCCTAGCTTGAGATGGAGACGGTGAAACCTCTTTCTCCAATCTTTGAGCTAGAAAGTCAATAGGAAACTATTAAGATCGATATTTCGATATCAAAATCAATATATCAAGATCAAAATCGATATCCGACTTCAGTATAAACGCCAACGATGAAATATCCATGGATGGTTAAAACCGTAGCTTGAAATTATACTCAATATATCCATGGAATTCAATAACCGGTTAAGGATTATAGCTTACCCGATCGATAACAACAATTCGATAACAATAAATCGAAGAAAAACAAAGCTAGAAACTAGCTCCAATGGAGGTGCTTGCTTAGAGAGAAGATGATGAAGGTGAAGAAATAGAGAGGTGCTTTGGTCTATGAAATTTTTTGGGTAAGCTTCATCTATAATATTTACTATGTTTTATTAGGATGGTTTTCCTTCGTTTGAAGGAAACTCTCATGAGCATCCCACATATGGGATTTATAATTGGGGAGGGGCTAATCACAAGATTAGTCCCTCAACTTTTGATCTCTTAAGACTTTATCCCCCAACTTCCAATTCTCACAATTTGGCCATTAAGAAAATTTCGATATTATTCATTAATGTCCTTATTCAATAAATTTACTCAATGAAAGTCCAAGTCAATATAGTTGACTGCATAAGTAGGGTCAATATAATATTTAGACTTTTCCAATGTGAGGTTTCTGATCACCGGAACCCAATTCCGACTAGACCAAATTTTGGGATGTTACAATTCTCCCCCTTAAGAAAAATTCATCCTCGAATTTTTACCTGAACCGAAAAGATGCGAATATTGTTGTCTCATAGTCTCTTCAAGTTCCCAAGTGGCTTCTTCAACGGTGTGGCTCCTCTAGAGCACTTTAACTAACGATACTATTTTGTTGCGAAGCCTCATGACTTCTCTAGCAAGAATTTGAACCAGTTCTTCCTCGTAGGATAAATTTGGTCGAAGTTCTACAGATTCAGGTTCCACAACGTGTGAGGAATCAGATTGATACTTCTGAAGCATCGATACATGAAAGACATCATGGATTTTACTCAATTCTGAAGGTAGCAATAACCGATATGCCATTGGGCCAATCCTTTCAATGATTTCAAAGGGTCCAATGAATCGGGGACTCAATTTCCCCCTTTTACCAAATCTTAAGACTTTTTCCACGGTGACACTTTTAGGAAGGCCTTCTCACCAACGTTGTATTCAATGTCTCTTCTTTGAAGATCAGCCTAAGCTTTTTGTCGATCAAAGGCAGCCTTTAAACAATCATGGATAATGGTGACTCGTTCTTCAGTCTCCCGAAGCAAGTCAGGGCCTAACATCTTGCCCTCACCAAGATCCGACCAACACAATGGAGTTCTACATCGTCTACCATACAATGCCTCATATGGGGCCATTTGGATGGATGCTTGGTAGCTGTTATTGTAGGCAAATTCAACAAGCCGCAATGATTTCTCCCAAGTTCCACCAAAGTCAATAATGCATGCATGAATCATGTCTTCCAAGATCTGTATAAAAAAGATTTAGTGACAATGCTAATTTCTATGATTTCAAATAACAAATTGTTCAATGATTTACCTGAATTATCCTTTCTGAATGACCGTCAGTTTGAGGGTGAAAGGCTATGCTAAAATTAACTCTGGTGCCCAGAGCTCCTTGTAAGGTTCTCCAAAACATAGATGCAAATCGGGGATCTCGATCGGAGATAATAGACTTAGGTACTCTGTGGAGTCAAATTACTTCTTTGATATACAAATTAGCTAGTTTAGGAAGACCGTAGTCCATTCTAACCGATACAAAATGAGCTGACTTTGTGAAACAATCTACAATGACCCATATATCATCATGCTTTGAAAGGGTCAACGTTAAACCACTAACAAAGTCCATAGTTATCTTTTCCCATTTCCATTTCGGTGGATTGATAGGTTGTAATAGTCTAGTAGGAGTATAATGTTCTGCCTTAACACTTTGGCACGTGAGACACTTGGAAATGTAATCAACTATGGTCTTCTTCATGCCTGGCCACCAATAGAGTTCGCGTAGATCTTTATACATCTTTACAGATCCAGGGTGAACTGAGAAAGAACTCGAATGGGCTTCTGAAAGGATATCCGAGCGAAGAGATTCATCATTAGGTACACAAACTCGATCATGGAAACATAAGAGTCCTTCAGAATTAATTTTGAAGTGAGGGTTGTCTGATAGCTTAGAGATAACGACTTGAAGCTCAGGATCTTGCTCTTGCAATTCCCTGATTCGTGAGACGATGGTAGACTGAACTTGGAGCTCAGCTACAAGACAACGATGCTTCTAAAGTCGAAAGTGAGCGTTAATTGCTCGAGGGGCTACAATATAGCAACATTACGATAAGTTAATGTGCTTCATAATACACAAAACTTCAAGTCTATTATCAATGCTTACCAGGCGAAGGTTTGCGGCTGAGTGCATCAGCTACAACATTGGCCTTGCCCGGATGGTAATCAATGATCAAGTCGTAATCTTTAAGGAGTTCCATCCACCTCCGTTGCCGAAGATTTAACTCCTTCTGGGTCAACAAATATTTGAGACTTTTATGGTCGGTGAAAAGATAGCATTTCTCCCCGTAGAGATAATACCTTCAGATTTTTAATTCAAAGACAACCACAACCAATTCAAGGTCGTGGGTGGGATAATTCATTTCGTGTTGCTTAAGTTGTCTCGAAGCATAAGAAATAACTTTGCCTTCTTACATCAAAACACATCCTAACCCAAGGTGCGATGCATCACTGTATATTGTATTGTCCTTTCCAAACTCGGGCTGGGTCAAGATAGGTGTATGGGTCAGAACTTGTTTCAATTGACCAAAACTTCGTTGTTGGGCCTCGGTCCAAACAAAAGGAGTTTCTTTCCTCAATAATTTGGTTAAAGGAGCAGCTATCATAGAAAATCCTTTAACAAATCTGCGGTAATAGCCAGCAAGCCCAAGGAAGCTTCTGACTTCACCAATGTTCTTCGGTGGATGCCATTCTAAAGTGGCTTGAATTTTCTTTGAGTCTACTTGAATGCCCGAAGCCAACACAATATGCCCCAGAAAGGCAACTTCGGTGAGCCAAAACTCACACTTAGAGAGCTTCGCGTACAACTATTTCTCTCTTAGAGTCTGAAGTACAATGCGAAGATGATCTCGATGCTCTGCTTCATTCTTGGAGTAGATCAAGATGTTATCTATAAACACCACTACGAATTTATCAAGATAAGGTCTAAATACCCGATTCATCAAATCCATAAAAGATGTCGATGCATTAGTTAGCCCAAAAGGCATCACTAAGAATTGGTAGTGTCCATATCTTGTATGAAAAGCAGTCTTTGGCACATCGCACTCCTTAACTCTCATTTGATAGTAGCCCGACCTTAAGTCGATCTTGGAAAACACATAGGCATCCTTTAATTGATCGAACAAGTCGTCTATTCTATGCAATGGATATTTATTCTTGATGGTTACTTTATTCAATTATCTATAGTCGGTGCACAAACGCGTAGAACCATCTCTTAACAAAGAGAATCGGAGCTCCCCAAAGTGAAGAGCCCGGTTGAATGAAACCCTTGCTCAACAAGTCTTGAATCTGAGCATTTAATTCTTTCAACTCCACGACTGCCATTCGATATGGTGCAATGGAAACTGGAGCAGTCCCAGGTTGCACATCAATGCCAAATTCCACTTCACGGGTTGGGGGCAATCCCGGCAGTTCATCAAGAAAAACATCAGGAAATTCACATACAGTGCCAATGTCTTGTAGTTGCGGCTCACTTTTGGTTTCCAAGGACAAAGCATACAACGATGGGTTCCTCGCATTCATCAGTACAACACTTTCTTTACCCAAACCCCTAAGATACAATTTTCTTTTACAACAATCTACCCAGGCTTGATGTTCACTAAGCCAATCTAAACCTAGGATAGCATAGAATTCATGGATCGATAAAGCCAACAAATTGGCCAGAAAAGGAATCCCTTGAATCATTAAGGGAAAATTCTTGCATACTACCCTCACGGTGACACAATCTCCTAGGGGATTTGTTACAGAAATTCTCGATACTATTGGTTCAAAAGACATGTTATACATTTTAACTACATTGGTGCTTATGAAGGAATGAGTAGAGCCAGGGTCAATCAATGCATATAAAGGACGCGAATATAACTCAATGGTACCTGCAATAACAACAGGTTCATTCTCTTCTTCCCTGCGCCTCACATGGTACATTTGAGCAGGAGCTTTCGAATATTGTTTGTGAAAGGGCTTCCCTGGACCACTCAATCGTCCAAAAGTCCCTGATGATCCCTACTTCGATCCCTTACCCCGGAAGGATTGAGCAGGTGAAGCAGCAGTAGTTGGTGTGACCACAGATTTGGTTGCATTCATAGGACAGTCATGAATGAAGTGACCTTGCTCACCACAGTAATAACAAGCTCCAGTCTGCTTACGACATTCCCACCGGATACTTGTTTTGACAATAATTACACAATGGATACTGGTTGCCTTGGTTTGAACCTCTAGTACTATCAACATACACTACTTTGGCAAAAGACTATGTCACAGACTGAGGTCTCTCAATATTCCCGAAACGGGAAGGCTGTCGGTAGACATTCTGCTTGGGGCCTTGATATTCTTGTTCCATCTCGGAGGTCGCGAATCATCCCTGAACCTCTTTTCAAATTTTCCAGACCCACCAACTCGTTGAGCCCTCTAGGCGGCTTCAGTGGCCTTGACTTGGTTCACCAAATCCTGAAAGTTGGTGATACCAAGGGCCGTAAACATAGGTCGTAATTCATCACCAAGGCCACCTATGAACATTCTGCACTTATCTTCCTCTTTCTTGATAAACTTTGCTCTATATCGACAATATTTATAGAAATCATGGATATATTGCTCGATAGGTCGCCCTCCTTGCCTCAAGTGAAGGAAGGTGTTTCGCCTTTCTACGAGATAATACTCATTGATGTATTTATTTCGGAATTCTAGGAGAAGGAACTCCCAGGTAACCGATTCTTCAGAGCTGTGAGAATAGTAGTTTCCCACCACATAAGAGCTTCATCGGTCAACAATGCAAAAGCACATTCCAACTTGTGTTCATCCAAACACTACACCTGGTTATTCAAGATACGTAGCGTGTTGTCCTGTCAATATTCAGCAACTTCAGGATTATCATCATCCTGTCCAGTGAAAGAGTAGGCTCGGAGCGAAGCCAGCTTGTCCACAGGGGCTCAGACATACTGGACAACAGGAGGGGTAGGTTGAACTGATGGTGTTGCTTGCATCGCAGCCATAAACTGTTTGAACATGTTAGCCATGTTCTGATAGCATTCAGCCTGAGCGGCAGGTGCTACAGGCTTAGTACCCTGAACAGGAGGGTCCTACAGTTGCGGTGGATTCTAAGGATTTCCTCCACTTATATCCTCGCCATGTGTTGAGGAGCCAATAGCGAGCTCGTCAATATGAGCTTCGTTTGTCTCAGACATATCTATATGAAAGATCGGATTAGTCGACAAGTCACAATATACACAATATAAAACTCCTAGGTCGCAAAGTAACACAATAGCAATGCAATAAACTTCGGTTTAGTCATAGAATCGACTAAACTCTAGCTCTGATACCACAAATGTAACACCCCCTTCCCGATCTGGTCGGAAACTAGGCCGGAAGGTGTAACCAACGTTCGAAACAAAAATCAGTACAATAAAATTTCATTTTTATTACTATCATTTTAAACCATGCCATAAAGCTAATCATCACAACATGTAACTCATACTAGATTTCCCAATTAAGAAACAATTAATAATCCATGGGCCATTTCGCAACTATTATATATTTTAGGGACCAATTTGTAATTTTGGCAAACTAGAGGTCCTACGATGTAATTGACTTTACTATATTGAAATTCACTACTCAAAAGTTAGGTCTACAAAATGTCATTCAATTTGGAGGTCATTAACTCATTCAAATTAACCTTCAATATTCAGTGACTAAATTGTGAAACTAGTAATCTGTTCAATGAGTCCTTAACTGACTTACCTAACCCCGTATCGAAACACCCTTAGCTATTTTGAAACGGGTAGACGTAGATCATCTTTATTTGACTTTTTCTTCTTGACTGTATCGATAAAGGCTTGACCTGCATCGAAACGGATTGACCATCTTTGACTTTAACTCGTTTCGATACACTATGAACTCGTATCGAAACGTTGGTCTCCAGAGACAAAATGTTCTGAACGGCTCAATTTCGTTTCGATACATCCTTACTCTTAGGTTCAATATTGTACACTCGTATCGAAACTTCATCACTCGTTTCGATACGGCCTGGCCTGAAATGATAAGTTTTTACTGTTTTTATTTGATTTAACCTTTCGAACAATGTCCAAATGAAACAAAACTTTACACACAATATTTCAATGATATAAAATACTAGCATGCCAAATTTCATGACCATATAAATACATTTGATATGTTTTTACCTTTTTGAGCTATGTATGCAATTTCCATCCATTTTAAACTTCACCAAAAGTCCATTTTAAGCTATAGAACTTATTACAACTTAGGCAATACACCAACATATCAAAATAGACACAAATGACTAGTTCGACTACTTTGCCACCTTCCTAGGAGTTTATAAGACAAAAACACATTACTTGGGCTGGTAGTGACTTGTCTTGCTTGCCGATCCGATCCTCCGACACACAAACCTTCTTAACATGAAACATGCATGAGATGAGTCATGTTAGGCATACATTTCCTAGTGAGGTAGTCATAAACAATATGAATAACAACAATGCCATGAATCTTCTTAATCAATATCTCATGCCAACAATATCAATGTATTAAAATAATATGCAATGTATAAACATGTTCATTTCATTCTTTAATCCTTGGATTGAATAAAGATCGTGGATACACAAATTCCTACGCCTCGCCAATATGACCAATAATCATACACATCCCTCCGCCTCGCCAAATCAATATAGGCCGTAGCCTTAGGACCGTAGTCCACCCGTACACCGAGCTCATGAATTCTATGGC
This sequence comes from Hibiscus tridactylites, assembly GCA_958450335.1. Classification (NCBI taxonomy): domain Eukaryota; kingdom Viridiplantae; phylum Streptophyta; class Magnoliopsida; order Malvales; family Malvaceae; genus Hibiscus; species Hibiscus tridactylites. The sequence goes on along the minus strand of OY288268.1, from coordinate 31,535,883 downwards.
ATGCCAATTGTATACAATGTCCATTCCAATCCAAGGTTGCAATGTTCATATCCATTTCAATAACCAATAGTATTCCGATGTCCGATTATTTCAATATTACGAATGACAAATATATGCATCTCATCATCAATATTTGATAATTCAATATCAATAACAATGTCCATTGATCTCAATACAATAATTTGATGACAATGACTATATCAATGACAATGCACCATGACTATATCCAATGCTCAATAACAACTTACCTACACTTACCAAAGTGTCCGATTTACCATCCAATGTAATTTCTTCAACAACAATGTTAGCGATGCAATCTAAAATATCAAATAATGTTTTGGGAAGGCCTTTCACCTGAACCCGAGACTCCGACTACACTCACCTTGATACTCCAAAGATTTCAAGGCTCTCGGATGACAATTCTTTTGTTCCTAGCTTGAGATGGAGACGGTGAAACCTCTTTCTCCAATCCTTGAGCTAGAAAGTCAATAGAAAACTATTAGGATCGATATTTTGATATCAAAATCGATATATCAAGATCAAAATCGATATCTGACTTCAATATAAACACTAACGAGGAAATATCCATGGATGGTCAAAACCCTAGCTTGAAATTATACTAAATATATCCATGGAATTCAATAACTGATTGAAGAATATAGCTGACCCGATCGATAGCAAAAATTCGATAACAATAAATCGTAGAAAAACAAAGCTTGAAGCTAGCTCCAATGGAGGTGCTTACTTAGGTAGAAGATGATGAAGATGAAGAAATAGAGACGTGCTTTGGTCAATGAAATTTTTCGGGTAAGCTTCATCTATAATATTTACTATGTTTTATTAGGATGGTTTTCCTTCCTTTGAAGGAAACTCTCCTGAGCATCCCACACATGGGATTTATAATTGGGGAGGGGCTAATCACAAGTTTAGTCCCTCAACTTTCGATCTCTTAAGCCTTTATCCCCCAACTTCCAATTCTCACAATTTGGCCATTAAGCAAATTTCGATATTACTCATTAATGTCCTTATTCAATAAATTGACTCAATGAAAGTCTAAGTCAATATAGTTGACTGCATAAGTAGGGCCGATACAATATTTAGACTTTTCCAATGTGAGGTTTCTGATCACCAGAACCCAATTCCGACTAGACCGAATTTTGGGATGTTACAGATAACACCAAAATGGGCATTCCGGCCAAACAACACAAAACCCATGGTCAACAACAATAATCAAATGACCGAAACAAACCAAATAAGGAAAGAAGAAGCTTACCCAATGCAAAATGATAGAGGACGACGAAGAAAGCAACGACACAAACTCAAGGGAACCAAAACGCTTACTCACCAATTCGAGCAAAAGAAGGACGACGAACAAGATCCGAGAGAAGGGTTTTTTTTGCGAGGAGATGCTGGTCACAATGGTGGTGACCGATTGCGAAACGGATGGTGGCTTGGCATGATCGGATCTTCGTCGAAAAACAAGGGACAATGAAGGATATCGGAAGGTTGAGGCTTATTCACGAGGTCACAAGGGTTACAAAGGTAGCACCTGAGCGTGAAACGAACAGAGAATGGGTGGTCATCGAACTTTGATCAAAGATGTAGAGGTGGGGGTGGGTTATTTGAAAGAAAACAAACAAAATCGTGGAATGAGGCATGTGGCCAAAAAGTAAATGAAAGAGCCAAGGTTTCTGAAAAGAGGATTAAATACCTCAAAAATGGGTAAAAAGCAAGATTGGGGTTGTAACTTTTACCCTCATTTTAAAAGGATCACAAAAGTTTTAATTTTTATCAATTTGGTCATTCGAGTATAGTTTAAGTCCAATTAATCCTTAAATTAAAATTAAGGTCCGAGACTTAAATTCCCAAATGTTAAGTCTAGGGCGAAGGTAGAAAACCCTTTTACAAATCTCTGGTAATACCCAGCTGAACCGAGGAAAGTCCTAACTTCCCGCAAATTTTTGGGAGGTAGCCAATCTACAATTACTTGTACTTCCTTCTTCATTGGAAGAAGCAGCAGGACTTTCACTGTCCTTTTCTAGATGTATCTCAGACATTTGAAAAGATTATCAAAATTCGAAGGAGACTTTATTTAGCAAGATCATAAGTATAGATTGAATTTGACTCTTAGGTGGCACAATATGACAAATAATACAATAGACTCTAGTTTAGAACCAACTAAACCTTAGCTCTAAATACCAATTTATAACATCCCCAACCCGACTTAGTAATAAACTAGTTTTAAGGAGTTAAGGAGAAACAATAAATCTAACTTGCAACACAAGTTAGGAACTAAATAATGAAACTAGATGCTTTGGTTCCTCAAGCAATCGAACAAGCAACAAGGAATCAAGGGTGACTAGATTTATAATTTTTCGAGCAAGCATTTGTACTCTTATAACATGTATTAGTTATTTAAACATAGATTACTAGAGGCATTCAACCTAAGCCATTCGAATTATGCAAGCAAGAACTAGGTCATGTAATTTGGTTTACTATTTGAGTTGTCCAATAGACCATGTATTAAACCTTTAAAACTTTGATCACTTACATCACTTGTCTTACCAAACCTTAATTAGCTAAGGTTCATACTCTATGTTTAGCATAAGAGGAATATAATTTTGAACATTAAGGTTAGTCTTTATCGCTTAACCATATGAAGCCTTACAAGTAATCAACTAAACTAACCAACCAAACTAGAATATGGGAATGCATGACATTTTCAACATTTTACCTAAACCTAAATGGATATGACCTCACCTATTTCTACTTCGAAGATTTATTAACTTCTTGTGCATACCTAGTAATCGGTATCCTATTTTACCTAAACCAAAATTTCATCACATAGATAATTTAAGTAAATTCTTAACAATATCACATATCACCTATCATGAACCTAATTTCTACCATCCATTCGATCGAAACAACTATGTTAACAACCACCATGTCCAAACATGCATCATTAACTATTTAGTTAATCTATAGATAGTATTAAATTTATTTACACACCAAGTATCCATCATAAGGAAAACAAAACAAGTAGATGCCACCACCCTATGAGTCAAATTTAGATAACCAAAACATACACTTAGGTTCCTTGTGATCTTGCTAGTCGCCTCGGATATGATCTACAAGCTCCGAAAGTCACCCTGGAACATAATAAGGAAAATAAGTAAGGTCATGACCAAGCAAATTTTCAAACATTAAGCATTTACAAATGTAGCATCAACTCTCCCATTATGCTAAAGGAATTTCCTTTAAAAGTGTGATCATCTAAGCATACATCTTTACAATGGTTAAGTCATGAGTTTAAGTAAGCATTTTCCAAGCATGCATATAAGTAGTCGATTGAGAATGAACACATTATTAAGTGAGCATTACATTCATTCAATATCAAATGTATCACACACATTACTATCTAGTGAGTTCATCCAAATGTCATAAGATTTAGGGTCTTAATCAAACCCTTATAGGGACAATAGGTCCAACATGATCCAGGGATTCTAGTCAAATTTCTTTCTTTCGAGCTATAAAGGTTCATTGTGACAATGTACTTTTATTTTTAAATCATCTTGAGCCTTGATCAACAAGTTACTAGACATACGAATCTATCCAAGAGTAAAATTAACAAGGGTACATTTAGTACCAAATCTAGGGTACACAAGGTACCAATTCAAATTCCATTTGAAACAAGAGTACCAAAGGTACTAAAAGAACATTTGATCACAATAGCAAGGGTTTGTAGTCCTAACTAGCGAGCTGGACAGACTCTATGGCATGCCAATTGTGTCTATACTAACTGAAATCAAGGCATGTTTATTCAAGTTTGCTTTCAACTATATCAAGAAGCATTAAGTGCCTTTTTACTTTTTTTTTCTTCATTCATATTCCTTACGGAAATAACTATGCAAAACAAGTCTCACATAAGCTAGGTTACACTTACATTATTTTCTTCATTCATATTCCTCAATTAGCTTTCAACTCACTTTAACCAGGATATCATGCAATGAAATTTCCAACAATTAGTCTAGGATTTAGGCAGCAACATTCATGCACCAAAACTAGGTTACACTTACAGTATTTTCGGAGCTAGTTACATTCTCGAATTACAACTCCCTTCTTCCTATCGTTGTTTGGATCTACAACAGCCGTCTAGTCTTCCAATTCTTCTTGATCTTCTAACATGTGACATTACAAGAATTTCATTAATCTCAAGAACTAATTCTTACACTTATACCTCTAATGAGGTTCAAAAAGAGGATTAACCTCCTTAAGAGCCTTCTAATGACCTAAGCATACCCATTCAAAAGAAAAAAATTCAAGGTTAATCTTTAACTATCATTTTCTTGTACTCAAGCATCCTGCAATCTCTTCAAGTTACTAACTCTTACTTCCATTGAATCCATAAACAGTTTAAGAAATCATTCTTATAATATGAATTTAGTACATAATCAAGTGATGTTCTAATACAATCTAATTTCATTATACAATATTGCAAGGTTTGCATCGAAACAGGGTAGTTCCCACTGCACATAAAACAGGTCCCGATGATTCTCCTTTACCAATCCAGAAATAAGCTATAATTCAAGTCATTAGAACAACTTTGTTCTCATTCAAATCAGCAAAGAATCTTATCAATCTTTAACATAAAATTCTAGTTTCAACAACATCAATTAAACAATTCTAGGTTCCTTTTTCCTCGTAGCTCGATTCTCTAGCATCAATTCAACATAGGAAGAAAAATACAATTTGAAGGTTTCTATAATAGCCCAAGTTTCACCCGATGGTTATCAAACAAATCATTCCATAATAGACTATCACTTATATATCAATGAGTTCAACAAATTTTCCAACTGTCCAACCTCAACTAGATTCTACATTCGAATATCTAACATACAAGACTCAACCATTCAAACTAGTTCAATTCTCGAATTACAATTGTACATACAAGAGAGGCAAAAGGCCATTACCTTGTTAAGCATTCAAAATTCAATCTAATGTGTCATATCTCTTCACAAACACAAGCCAAATCTTCCAATTCTCATAAGATTTTAACAAGAATTCCTTTCCCTTTCTCTATCTAACATTTCAGGTAATTTTGCTCAAGGAAGGAGATGGTCATGCTTTGACCGAGTCTCTCAAGGAGACACCTAATCTTGGTCCCACTAATTATTGAGTTTTTGCATGCAACTATGGAGTCTTTAATGTATAAAGAAATGATCCCTTATAATTAGATCATTAGATTAATCGAATTTATCAAATTAGTCCCCTTTAGTTATCTTTTCTAACAAGAGATTTCTATTACTCACACTTGAAACATTAAATCCTTCTAGACCTTAAATTAGGATGTGACAAATATCTCAAGTCAATTTCCATCTTTTTTATTATCATTATAAATTGTTCTGTTTAGTGGGTATCGATACTCTAAAACGAGTATCGATACGGTACCCTAGGGTACCGATACTCACACGCGTACCGATACAAATATTGCTTACTAGAAATCCTAGATTTCTACAAGTACCGATATGGGTTAACCCATACCGATACGACCCCCAATCGCGTACTGGTACGTCCAAAGCTCGTATCGATACCCTACTCATGAGTTTGCACAATTTTCTCGAATTATGATATTACAACGCTTATTTGATCTCTAAAGCTTATGAAAGTCATTAGGGCTTTTTTACTAACGTATTCATTCAATTAATATTAATTATCGTCTTCATAATCATTTAATTGAGTATTTTTCCTATAAGCATAATTCCCAACAAATTACATCGATCTATTCAAACAAGCATACATGGCATCAAAAATATATCAATCAATCAAATAATCATACGAGCATTGTAATACCCCTAAATCAGGCTAAAATTTATCAATAATTTAAATAATTTAGAACACCTTTATGAAACCTTAATAAGATAATTAAGAACCATCAAATTAAGTTTGATAGTAAATTGTTATGAATTAAGTTAAGTTTATTATATAAAGGATTAAATTGTAAAGAGTAGAAACTAGTGTTATGGGGTCAAATTGAATTAGAGATGGAATGTATGATTTTGCATGTCAAATTGACCAATTAACTATAGTGGATTACATGTGTCTGTTGCTTGTCTTCCAAAGGGGATGAATAATCACAATATTTTTTTCTACAATTTAAAAAAAGGGTAGAGGAAGGAAAATATCAGTTACTCTAGGGGAGAAAGGGAATAGAAAATTAAGTGGTGGGTTTGGTCTTCTTCTTCTTGGCTCAAAGCCAATAGGGGATGCTTTCCATTGTTGCTCAAATTTCTTCGATAGTTTTGAGAAGGGAAGGCCATATTTTTAATATCTACTCAACTTTCTCTCAATCTAAGGTGAGATTCTCTTAGTTCCTTGGTATAGTACTATAAGAGAGCTTGGAAATGTTTGCTTTGGATGTGTGGCCTAGATTTTTATGTGAGAAAATGTTGTATTTATAGAGTGTTAAGTTTCTAAAAATTTATGAGGTTGGAAACATGCTGGAATCTTGAAATTATGTTTGCTTAAATTGATGTTGATTTGATGCTGATTAGGGTTGTGTTGGAACACTTAAACTAGTCAAAAACAGGGATGAATACAATCTGCCCAAGAGACTCTGTTCTGGCAGTGAGTTTAGAAAATCATAGAAAATTGAATCTATTGATATAGAAGATGAATTTTATATGTATAGAACAATGAGTGAGTCTAGTTTAATCTCAAGCAAACTTTTATTGATTTCGAGCTCTAAATCAAGAGTTTGGAATTTTTAAGTGAAGCAAGTGCAGAAAACTGGAAGCAGTTTTTTTTTTGCTCTGGACATTTTCTGTTTCGGGAATTTTATGAATTTTCATAATTTTGTAGATTTTATTAATTTATGTGGCTTATACCGTTATAACCATAGTCGAATCTAGTTTTTATCAGGGTAAATAAAGTTAAATTCTAGTGTGTATTCTATCATGTAGAGACCATCCTTTGAAGGTAGTGCAAGCTGTCAAATAATGGGAACCATAAAATTTGGTGTCATGTTAAATTTACAATGTAAGAATTAGGGATCTGAAACATATAATCTATTACATTTTGAATTCAAGAGATAAATAAGAAATTTATGTATTAAACTCAGTAGATGTTGGAAAGGTTTGTTTTGGTATATATATATATATATATATATATATATATATATATATATATATATATATATATATATATATAAATGGATTGGTTAATTAAGTTTTAGGAACTTAAAACCGATTCTTCTTAAAGAGGTTGTCAAATGAATAGAAATGCATGATGTCTCTATGTTTTAATATGTGTAGTTTTGGACTGAAATGAGTATTGTTTTGAATGTTGTTTAGATTAATAAAGAAAACATATTTTAAGGTATATGAAGTATGTATGCAAGTGTGTGGAATGTTTTGAATGTATATAAAAAGGTTAGGGATTGTTTTGTGCATATGTATGTAAACTCATGAAAATTGGACAATTTTTTTTATATTTAAAAGAGTATATGGGGCTGTTTGATACATGTATTAGTATACTCTAGAGTGTCCACGAGTTCTATATTTTGTATACATTTCCTGCCCTTATTATTGTTGTTCTTAAGCTCATTTAGGTGTATTCCATGCATAATAACAGTATTTACTCTTTCATCATGCTTTTATTGAATATTCTTTGTTTGGTTAAGAAAATATACTGTTTTAGTTTAGTTTTTATTTTCAGGTGTTGTAGTTGTATAGAGGAGGAGAGGACAGGAAAGCTGGGAGAAAAAGGAGTTGTACTGAAGCAGTTCCATTTGCCGCCATGGACGCCGCCGCAGCAGCGATACCGCCAAGTGTCGTCCGAGCAGGAGTTAAATCGACTTAACCAAGATGGGTTGCGATTGAAAGAGGACAATTTCCTGAGTCCAATGAGCCCAACCTTGCAATTTTCTGAAGCCTATAGCGGCCTGTAGAGCTGATCAAAGAGGGATAAGTAGGAGTACTTATCTTTACTTGCTGGAGAAGGCAACATCCAAAGAGTCCACATTCAAGTAAAAAAGGAGTCAACATTTAATGTAAAGTTACTATAAGGACTTCTACTCCAAGGAGGACTCAAACTTAGGCCAAGCCCTATATATACCCATATATATGAGGGTATAGGGGCATAATGCATAGCGGAGAGGTAGATAGATAGATTAAAGAGAGGTATTGGAGGTTGCGATCCAATCCTCCTAGGGTTTAGGTTTTTGTATGTAAAGTAGTTGTGAGAAATGATTGTAAAAGTTTAAGTGTGTTTTTAATAAAATACTCTCAAGTTTGCTTAATTCAAGTTCTTCACTTCTTCAATTAGTTCCAAAAGTCTAGTTGAAGAAATCCATTTGTCGGGCACGAGAGTGTCAAACTCACAAAAGAATTAAGCACGGTCTCATCATGTTGAGGTGTTGACTAATTCGGCTTAGACATAAGTTCGAGTTTCAATGGCTAAAAGGAGCAACCAAACGTCGACTGCATGTGTTAGGTTTACACTGAGATTGCTAGGTATTGCCTATATCACGTGGTGACAGAATCCTTGCCTAGACATAGGAAGGATCACTTCAGAATTGCTCTGCCGAACTTGGAGTATCTTCCAGACTTGCCGCCGGGACTTCTCTTCATTCCACCTGTCGAGACAGCGTAAGTTGCAATAGCAGAGATCCGATGCGGCAGCGAAAGGGTGGCAGCCTCAATCCGCCATTACTCGTCGAGGCAGCATATCGTGGCAGCGAAAAACACACTTATGCTTTACAATGCAGTCTACACACTACTGAGCTACAATTACCTTACCCGATCTATCGACCTTATCTCTCTTTATCATCCCTATCCTTTCTATCTTTAATTTACTTATGTTTTTATTTTCCACATTTAGAAATTTAATTGTGCAAATTACTAATACCTTGTGTAGGAAAACACTCATAGTAGCTGCTCCAATCCCTGTGGGAGACGATATCTTTTATACTATAACTTGACAAGAGTGTGCACTTGCGCTCATAAATAGAGAACACCTAGACGCTCTACATGTTTTTGGCGTCGTTGCTGGGGATTGGCAACAACAATTGCGTTTGAATTTCTGCACTTCTATTTTAGTTTTTGCATTAAAATTTCTGTTTATTTTATTTTTCGAAAAAAAATTATGCCTCTTGTTTGTCTTTGGTGTATGTCCCGCATGGGAGGCAAAGATGGCAGCCAACACCCACCTGAGGAGGGGAAGGACATACCTGGACGAAAAGCCAAACGCAAAGCCCTCAGGAGGTGGTTATGTTTGGGAAATGCGCAACCCATCATAACCTAATTTTTATTTTGTATTTTAATTTATTTTTATGCATTAGAAATAGATTTAATTTTTGGTTATTTTTATTTATTTTTTCATTTAATTTATTTCAGGTTAGGAATGAAGGCAAGACCAAGAAGAATAACGAATAAAAGAGAGGCCCAACCCAGCGGCCAAGGCAGATGAGCATAATGGCTAGCCGCAATGGTTACATTTGAAACAGCTGGCGGAACGGCTATCTGCGTAACGTCTAGAAGCGCATAAATCATGTCGCAATCACTGCCGCCCGTTGGCAGCGTGGCCGCCAAGGCAGCAGAGAGAAGCGGCTATAAAAGGCCAACTATTCTCTCCTCACTCTTCACTTTGCTCTCTCTTTTACTCTCAATTCTTCTTGTCATCTTTTCTTTCAAGATTTCGCGTGCTTTATTTTCTTGCAATTTCTTTTTCTTTCTTTAGGAAAATACAACCGTTCTCACAATTATGGCCACATCAAAACAAATCTCCTCAACCTCCAAGCCAACCTTCTAGAGGTTCTTAAACCCTATTGTAGCAGCAACCTACCGGCAGTACTTCATAGAGAGGCAACTATGGGAAGAGATAGGCTCCCAATACACCAGACAAGATGGGGATCTTAGCCTGGAGCCCACCATATTCGAAAAGGTTCAAACCCTAGGATGGCATATTTTCGCACGACAGCCAGAGGAGATAAACAACAACTTGGTGCGAGAATTTTATACCCACAAGCCTACCCCGGGAAACCCTTTTGTCTATGTCCACGACGAAGAAGTCAAGCTCACAGCGGAAACAATCAACAACTTCTATGGCGTAGAAAAAAATAGGGAATCCACACGAAGAATGGAGGTCCTCTTTAATGGCAGCTGGCTACGAAAAGATCAAAAAAGAAATCTGTCGGCCTAACACGAAGTGGCTAACCGACAAGAATAATGGATCAGTCAACCATCGTGACTTGTTGTCGGAGGCCATCCTTTGGAGCAACTTCGTCCAGCGCCGCCTCATGCCCACTTCGCACGGATCTATAGTCAACAGGCCGCGTCTAGCCCTTATCTATAGCATTATGAAGGGGCGTCCGATCAACGTTGGAGAGGTTATTCTTGAAGAAATTTATGCCCACGCAGACAGACCCAACTTCAAGGGACCCCTCGTCTTCCCCGCACTCATCATAGGCCTTTGCGCCAACTTCCGTGTGCCACCGCACAAAAAAGACACCATCATTGCCGCCGAGGAAGGGTGGACAAGGAAGGCACGCCTCAGAATGATGCAGGAGCCATAGCCGGAAACGCCAACAACCGCCCAGTCGTCGTCCCATCCTGCCGCCACTCCAGCCGCAGCGTGCAATACTGATGCTGCCCTTTCCTCCACCGTGACCCCCCTATTGCGCAGCCTCATAGAAAGCTGCCAAAGAATTGAGCACAAGCAGGTAATATTTACAAAATACATTGCGGAGGTGCAAGGGGCCTTTGTGACCTACTTGCTTGACAAATACTACGACGATGACCCAAAGTTGCCCGCCTTCCCATCGGAGTTAGCAGCCTCTAAACCAACCCAAATAACACCCAGACTAGATGCCACTCTAGCCACCACCGACAGCGAGGGGCCACACATCCGCCCCAAGAGAAGGACCTTACCCACTCTCATCCACCCGTACAACCCCACCTCCTCATCTGATTATGAGAAAGAGGAGGAGACTACCACCGCCTCCCCAGTAGCAAAAGAGGCAGCTGTCAAGGAAGCCGAGGACTCAAACATAGAAATATTTGATTCCTTCAATGATGAACCGGCAGAGGCAACAAAGAAAAGAAACCGGCCCACTGATGCAACCGAGCCTCAAGGTGGAGGGTCTAAACCTGAGCCAGAAGCACCAGCAAAACGACCCACTCCCAGCCGCATCCACCCACCACGTGGCAAGAAGAAAAGCCCAGCCGCCAAACCTTCCGCCACACACCGTATTGTCATGCCCGCCTCCTCAGAATCCTCCTCCGACGCAGCAGCAACAGAGGGGAATTCCCCCCAGTCTATAGCACCCCTTTTTTATGTTTTCTTTTCTTTTCTTTTCTTGTTTTTCTTTTTCTTTTTATATTTTTTATTTCGTGGAAGGCATTGAGGACAATGCCAACCTTGAGTTTGGGGGGAATAGTCCTCTTTGTTTTTTTTAGTTACATTTAGCAGCATATAGGAGCATATGTAAATTTTTCCCCTAGCACTTAATGAAATAGAATGCTTTAGCTTAAAAACTTGTGCCAATGATAGTTAGTGGACTACTTATTTTTGCACCATACTTAAAATTTAACTTAAGCATGGGAAGAAGCATGAAAAATACTTTGGAAATTTTTCTTTTTGCCAATTATTCTTACACTATTTGTTAAGTGTTGAGTTTTGCTTGAGTTCTAAGTTTAACACTGCCTGCTTTATTTAATGAAAGTTCCTTAATTGGATACAGGTTTGCCGCTGCGGCAGCACATGGCAGCAGCAGAAAGATGTTTAAATACCCTAGAGGTGCCCGAAACAGGCTCTAGGAAGGATGCTTAATTCCCTAGAGGTTTTCAAAACAGGCTTTAGGAAGGATCATGAGTAAGGACACTTCGCTGCTATCAAAGTCCAAGTATTTGAAATTAATTGAAGTAACAGACAAATTAGCAAGAGTGAATGAAAGCCTTCACTGGATGACTCTATTCAAAGGGTTCAGAGTTTCGTAGAGTGCACCTATCTTAGCTTCAGACCCGAAGAATAGTTGTGATGAGCTGAAGCCCTTAAAGCCATGATCAGAAAAAGATGAAAGAAGTGCTTGATTGTGCTGCCAAGGCAGCAACTCGTATCTTTTTTCGTAATTTAATTATTTTTAGCATTATTTGTTAACTTAGTATACTCAGTATTTCGAGCGATGACACAGACCTGCACACACTGCACGGGCACTAAAAAAATTAAATTCTATGTTATTTCATGCTATTCTCTATCACTAACATAAAATAGGTGCCACGTCCTTGAGGTAAGAAATCAAGCTAAAGGCTAAGTTTCTGTTAATTTTGTGCAAGGGGCAGGTTTACTAGTTAGGTTGCATTGCTTGAGGACAATCAATAGTTCGAGTTTGGGGGTGTATAGAGTGTCTACGAGTTCTATATTTTGTACACATTTCCTGCCCTTATTATTGTTGTTCTTAAGGTCATTTAGGCATATTTAGGTGCATTGTATGCATAATAACAGTATTTGCTCTTTCACCATGCTTTTATTGAATATTCTTTGTTTGCTTAAGAAAAGATACAATTTTAGTTTGGTTTTTATTTTCAGGTGTTGTAGCTATATAGAGGAGGAGAGGACATGAAAGCTGTGAGCAAAAGGAGTTGTACTGAAGCAGTTCCAGACGCCGCCGCAGCAGCAATGCCGCCAAGTGCCGCCCGGGCAGGAGTTAAACCGACTTAACCAAGATAGGTTGTGATTGAAAGAGGACAATTTCTTGAGTCCAATGAGCCCAGCCTTGCAAATTTCTGAAGCCTGTAGTGGCCTGTAGAGATGATCGAAGAGGGATAAGTAGGAGTACTTATCATTACTTGCTGTAGAAGGCAACATCCAAAGAGTCCACATTCAAGTAAAAAAGGAGTCAACATTTAATGTAAATTTAATTTAAGGACTTCTGCTCCAAGGAGGACTCACACTTAGGCCAAGCCCTATATATACCCATATATGTGAGGGTATAGGGGCATGATACATAGCGGAGAGGTAGATAGATAGATTAAAGGGAGGTATTGGAGGTCGCGATCCAATCCTCTAAGGGTTTAGGTTTTTGTATGTAAAGTAGTTGCGAGAAACGGTTGTAAAAGTTTAAGTGTGTTTTTAATAAAATACTCTCAAGTTTGCTTAATTCATGTTCTTCACTTCTTCAATTAGTTCCAAAAGTCCAGTTGAGGAAATCCATTTGTCGGGCATGAGAGTGTCAAACTCACGATAGAATTACATCATGTCGAGGTGTTGACTAATTCCGCTTAGACATAAGTTCGAGTTTCTGCGGCTAAAAAGAGCAACCAAACGTCGACTGCCTGTGTTAGGTTTACGTTGAGATTGGTAGGTATTGCCTACATCACGTGGTGAAAGAATACTTGCCTAGACATAGGAAGGATCACTTCAGAATTGCTCTACCGAAATTGAAGTCTCTGCCAGACTTACTGCCATGACTTCTCTTCATTCCACCTGCCGAGACAGCGAAAGTTACAAGAGCAGAGATCCGCTGCGGCAGCAAAAGGGTCGTAGCCTCAAGCCGCCATTACCCACCGAGGCAGCATATTGTGGCAGCGCAAAACACACTTAGGCTTTACAATGCAGTCTATACACTAATGAGCTATAATTACCTTACTCGATCTATCAACCTTATCTCTCCCTATCATCCCTATCCTTTCTATCTTTAATTTACTTTTGTTTTTATTTTCCACATTCAGAAATTTGACTGTGCAAATTACTAATACCTTGTGCAGGAAAACACTCATAATAGCTTTTCCAATCCCTGTGGGAGATGATATATTTTATACTATAACTTGACATGAGTGTGCACTTGCGCTCATAAATAGAGAACACCTAGACGCTCTACATATACCTATGTGATTGAAACTTTTATGTATATGTAAGGGTCTTGTGGACTGTTATATGCATATACATTTATAAGTGTATATGTGTAATGGATTGTTTCACTTAGTTAAGAACATTAATGGATTTATTTGTATAAATATATGTATATGTGTGCAATAGGAATGTTGGTAAACTGTTATGTATTGTAAATTATTGGGAGCTAGAAGGGATTTTGATTTCACGTATCCCGTAACTTCGAGATAAGAGGTGAGTGTAGTTGCATTTGTCTCGGGTGACATGGCGTCATTCTGATCTTTGTTTCTATGGTATGTTACGATTAATTCATAAGCATATACATATGTATCAAATAGAGCTCAATGTGTCAATACATTCATAGTGTGGCATCTTTGCTAAGTCTTTTGGTTATGTTCGTATTACATATGCATCTTGTTCCTTGCTATGCTATGTTTGTAATGGAAGATTATTTATACTTTCTTATAAAGCTTTGAAGCTAACTTCTAACTTTTAATGCCATAAGATTCTAATAAAATAATACAATCTCATTGTATAAGTCCATGACTTTTAAAGCCCTATGGAACTAAAAGTTCATCTCATTCTATAAGATACTAAGAAAACAAACAAGTTACTTATCTTATAAGATACCCTCCTATTCTCAAAGCTAACAACATTAAGTGGCTTGAACGATGGAAGCCCTTGGACACTTTGGCATGATACAAAGGTATAATTTTGGACTATGGTCCATGGGCTACGACTCAAGGGTGACGATCCTATATATGTGATATATTGGCGACAATATGAGGTAACGAGGGAAATGATAATGAGATTAGCGACAATTCGTTGGATATTTGAGAAGTTATGATTGTTATGTTCTGACACTAGCTATTTCTATGTGCTTTGGGCTATGTGTAACATGGACCAATACGGTCAAACTCAGATCAATGCTACCCATGTCCAAATGTGATCCAAGGCAAATGATTTAAAAGATTCGAACTCAGATACTAAGCTTTGAAATGAAACTCTGATAAGTAATGTTATGAATTCAGATAAGCTCTGTTATGATCTCCGATAAGCTTCGATAAGAACTTTAATAAGTCATGATAAGCCACTAAAAAGACAAGCTACGAAATTTGACAAGCTTGATAAGAAATTCGAAAGAACTTAGTTATAAACTTGGAAAAAGTTGATTAATTTTGAAAGAATAGAAACTCTGGTAAAGCTTTAAAAAAACAAAGCCTTGTTTAAGTTAAAATTAGGACATAAGCATCCATTGCTAACTTATACTTGTATTCCTTGAATTTCCATTTAATGCCATTGATATTATATTTTGTTATTTTAAAGTCAGTACCTTACTTAGGCTATATCAGCCTAATGCATTCATTTCCATGCATATGCAGGTTATATGATTTTCCATGAGCTGATTGTGTTAAAAGGTTGCAAGTGTAACACCCTAAAAATTATACCCAGATTGTAAACCCTAGAATCAAAATATCCCTAATTTAGAAACCTAATTTTGAAATCCCTAATTGAAAAACCCTAACAATTGAGAATTTTTAATCTAGAACCCTAATTGTTTCTCATCAAAATATTTTTATAATGTTTAGGCTTTGTAAACAATTGTGGTATTTTATGGTAATTGTTATTATTTAATAATTATTTTGTTTTAGAAATTATTTAAACCTAAAATCTATTACTTGAGGGAAAAGTTTTCAATCGTAACTTCCTAAATTCGGTATTGTCTTCTAGGATGGGTTTAAGGGGTTACATCTAGTGGTATCAATGCTAAGTTCAACCATCGAACTGTGAGGCTCACAACAGTTATTTTCAAAAAGTTTTCAACTTCTGCATGCATCTAAAGTATTTTGGGATGAATTAGAATTTTTGAAAAATATACTACGATATTATGTGATTTTGTCCTTATTGTTTCCTACATGTTTTAACTCCGAGATTCCAATACCAAATCTACCTCTAGGTTATTGCCTTTTGTGTATAGTCGAGTATGTCACCTTGTAGGAGCTTTATATTTGAGTATGTTTCATCTAGATCCAGAATAATAGGAATGATACTTGTTAGTTAGTGACTGCTACTCTAGACATAGAATTATTCGTAATCTTTCCACCTTGTTATATCAATAGGTCTACTTCTAAATCGCATGAATCCCTTGGATAACTTCTTTTGAGCAACCTTTAGATATGATCATAGCTCGAACTCTGATTAAGGACATGAACTTCAAATAATCGAACAAATGTTCGTGACCATATCTGTTTCTTCGAAATTAAGATCAAAGACTATCATAAAACTTTGTGTTGTCATTCGTAATCTAATCTGTAATGCTCTTTTAAGCCTCTATCTAAATATTCGTGCTTTTGGGAATCTACGCGAAGTCTGAAAATTTCGAGGACGAAATTTCTCTTAAGGGTGAGAGTGTTGTAACACCCCAAAAATTATACCCAAATTATAAACCCTAAAATCGAAATGTCCCTAATTTAGAAACCTAATTTTGAAATCCCTAGTTAAAAAACCTAACAGTTGAGAGTTTTTAATCTAGAACCCTAATTGTTGATAAGAGACTAAACAAGAATTTTTATCAAACTTGAAAGTTAATATGAAATTTCTTAAAAATTTATGGATTGACTATATAAATAACCCTTTTTTTCAAATTGAATTTTAATTCCACCCGTCTCCTACTCCTTTAAATTGTTTATTTATTTTATTAATATTATAAATTTACCTTATTTATTTATAATTCTAAACCTAATACAATTACTAAACTACTTAACCTAACTATATATATATATATGTATATATATGTGTGTGTATGTATGTATGTAGTTATAGTTATGCGACATAGAAACAAAAAAATATACCAATGTTGCCAAGCACACCCAATACCGCAAGCATGATCATACCAAAATGTTTTCGATTTGGTTAAGATCCAGTACTAGACAACGAGCGCGAGAGTTGTTCACTATATCGTTATATCTTTATCGTTGTGTGGTGTGTTTTCTTCCGGTTTTATAAATAAATTATATGTTATTTTTGCATGTGTTTGTGTTTTACCCCTTATGTGATTGTTTATATGTATTATGGCTTGTATGGTTGACATCACATGCATATGATTTCAGAATGTGTTTTAATTATGATTTATGGAACATTTGTTTTGTGAAATATCAGATTTACGGAACCATGATTTATGGATTATGACTTATGAAGTGTGTTTATGGAATATCAGATTTATGAAATTGTGTTTATGAAATTTGAGTTTTTAAGCATCATATGTGTATGAGCATGGGTTGGGATTTGTATGCAGGAAGCGGTGGTCTTTACCACACATCGACTGGTGGATGTAGTGAGGGGTTCTGAGGAACCTTACTCTTATTTGGCGGACGTAGTTGGGTGCATTGCAATGCGCTAGTGATTTATGTGTTATGGTTTAAAGGATTTTAAGAAAAAAATATTATGTTTTACGACTATGGTTTTCTTGCACTTTAAAGACACACTAAGATCTTTAGCTTATTCCCCTTTAATATCTCTTTCAGATATACTCCGACTTTTAGGCGACTCGGTACATGGAGCATCTCGTATTTTACTCGAATAATTTATCACCGGTATGAACCTTATTTTAGACTACTAGATTATTTTAAATTTATTTTTTTGGACATTTACGTAATTTAGACCGTGGAATTTTATATTTTTGGGATTATGTTTTAGCATGTAATTACAAACTTTATTTAAATATTTTATTGAATGATCTAAATATTTTTATAACGTTTAGGTTGTGTAAACAATTGTGCTATTTATGGTAATTATTATTATTTAATAATCATTTTGTTTTATAAATTATTTAAACCTAAAATCTATTACTTGAGGGAAAAGTTTTCAATCGTTATTTGCTAAATTCGGTCTTTTTTTCTAGGCCAAGTTTAGGGGGTTACATCAAGTCACATCGTAAAGATCTTGTAATTTTTCTAAGTTTTACCTCGAAACTTCTAAAATGGTGGCGTATTGCATATGTATTAGCACAATTATAACTTTCAAAATTATTGTTTGTTTATGGACCTTGGATTTTAAATGGCCCTTAAGTAACTATATTTTATATAATATCTTCTTAAGAATATTTCTAATAAGGCTTAAATTCGATTGTGGTTCACCTATGTAATGATGTGCATGATATATTTGACTCTTTGCAATAATTTGTATGACAAGTAAGATGTGTCAAATGAACTTCTTGAATATCCTTTGGAAGAAGTCATATGCTTTGTTAATACCTTAGTGTATGTGTGTTTGATTGATTGTTATATGTGTATGCTTGGTTGAAACATTCATGTATATATGTAAATGTTGGATTCGAATAGTTTGATGCCTTATTTGACAAGTAATCCATGTTATGCTATGCTACGTTGATACCTTATTAGACAAATAATTCATGTATATAATGTATAAGTTACATACGAACACTTTTATGTATATATGAAAATGCTAAGTTGGGTATCCATGTGTATATATATATATGCGCTTCAAGTTAGTAATTGTGTATATATGTATTGTTCGAGTGACATGACTTGAATGTTTGTATGAAGTTTTAGAATGATATAATGTTTGTGTGTATAATGGGAAAACATCCTAAGATAAATTGTTGAATTAACGTAATAAATTGTATAATAAGCAATGTATGCATAATTGATCTTTTGAATATGCTTAATGAATATATTTGTTTTGTTAGAAAGCATATATGTATGTCTGTTTGATCGATCGATGTGATGTATTTATGTCATTCGAACTAGAACATGAATTTTATGTATACATTGGTTTAGTAAACCTTATTCTAAAGTTTTCAACTCATTGTTCAAGTTTAGATCCATACTAGATATCAAAGACTATGATTAAGAGGCAAGAATATTTACAAGATGATTTCATGGTTTATCATGATAACTTGCTTGTCAAGTCACATAACTTTCGTGATATTCGATTACTTCTTGTGTTTTAAGGAAAATAATGTTATGTAGAATGGTAGTGCTAATTGTGTAAAATTACTTTGTTGTAATTTTTATAATTGAAGTCTTGAAATCTATATGTATAAAATTCATGGTTCTCAAGACTAGTTAAAAAGAAACAGTGAAAGTTTAAGTTAAATAAGTAAACCCTTGTAATATCTTAGATAACAATTAAATGTGTCTATTAGATTCTTGAATCATCTCATGAGTGAAGATATATGATCTGTCTTAATGCTTATAAAGATGAGATTTGTCTGAATGTTTTTATACTTATGCCTATTCAAACCCTTTTGTGAGATATATATATATATATATATATATATATAGAAAGAGAGAGAGAGAGAGAGAGAGAGAGCTTAACCTGCTTGATCAAATTGGAAATTCTATGAACTTGGTTTGGATAAAATGATAAGCTTAAGTAGAAATCCCTTAGACTATATGCAAATACGAATTAAAATCTACCATCAGTATGTTTTGGTATTGCTTGAACTGTTTGACATTGAAAAGTGAAAATGAGTTGTATTCTTTATTAATTATATTTAAATTCTTAATTCGTTTGAGAAAAATTTTGTGAAAACCTGGGAGAAATTGTTAAAGTTGTATTCTAGCCTTTAAATGCTTATCTTCAACTCTACGAATTCTATGTTGTGTTTCCGATAACATCCTTGATTTCAGTTTTTGTATGAACCCAGTCGAGGGTATTACAAGCATCTCAAATGACCTTACACGAACTCTAATGCCTACATGAGTCTCATCATAAACACAACATCATCTTGCCTCACATAGATATCAAGGCTCATACCATCGATCTCCAAACATGCAGGATCATCTACCTAATTCGTAGATACTACCTCACAAAGTAATCACATTTATAATGCTCACGAAGCAATAGGAGTTCGAGTTGTACTAACTTTAATCCAACGTGACGAATCTCCATCCAAGCTCTCCCAATCATCTCTTTAATTCCAATATTCGTTTCACCAATTCCTCAGATAAAACAAATACGACTACATAAGCCATTTCAGACCATCAAACTACTTTATGGGATACAATGCGTAAAATAGCTTACCGGGTTTGAATTTAGTGAAACGGATACACCAACGGACTCAGAATTTCTAGAAACCCCCGGGTAGGGTCCCTCGAGAAAAATTCAACGGCTCGATCAAACGCGGCTCGGCCCGACGGCTCAGCTTGGACGGCATAGATGGCTCCAACTATCAAGATGAAGCCCACTCGTGGTTGTCGAAAAGTGAGGCGTGTGTGATGGCTTCTAGTGGCTGGATAGCAGCGAAAAACTCCAATCCGACATGTTTTTGGTTGTGGAATTCAATGGTGGCCTTTGTTTTTTATTTTGAACACTTGAACATAGCTAACATGTAAAATCTAAACCTTCTTTTTCTTCACCCCTCCAATAGAAACTCCGACAGCGATTCTGAGACCACCGATCGACTCGTCTCGATAAGATAAACGCGATTGTGTTGGAGGTGTTGAAAACGAATGACCGGTCGACAATAGATTGGAGCCAAACTCCTCACCCTTTCACTTTTCTCTTACTTTTCTCTCTCTCCAACAAAATATCCTATATTTCTTTTTTCCTTTCCTTTTCTCCTTTTTTTCCCACACACCATCAACCACTTTAATTTAAATCTCACCATTCATAACTTTAACTCTCATAATTTTTAGTCCTCAACTCCCTTAATTTGAGATTCATATTTCTAATTCTCATTAATTTAATTACCAAATTAGAGGTCCAATACCCTGATCCGAGACCCAATTAATAAACATGAATTTTGGGTCGTTACATACTTAATCCTACAATGAAAAATATATTTCATAAAACACATTTTGCATGAACTAGATTTACATAAAAACATAAAATAAAATAAGATGTAAATCTAAAATTTTCTTATGACTCCCCATTACTATGACATCCCAAGAAAAAAAATCATACATATCACTAAAAAAAATGAGATACCAATTTTTTAAATAAATAATTTAGCAAATGATAGCATTTGATATTTAAGATCAAATAAATAAATAATGTTATCAATTGTATTTAGGGAGGATGTCAAACAAAGCATATGCAAGTTTCAAAAAGTTCAGAAAATGCAACATTAAACATGATACCAATTGAAAGAGATTATAAAATTATTAATATGTTCAGTATCATACATTTAAAAATAGTTTTCAACAAAAATATATTAAGGTCGAGAGTTTTCAGGAAAACTATAAAAATATGAAATTCAAGTCTTGACCTAATTGTTATGATGAACTATATAAAGACAAATAACTTTGAGACCAATTCATCATAAGGAATTTTACTATGCATGAGACAAAATTTGTGAACATGAGAGAAAGTTGCGTATAAATAAGACTATTGAAATTGAGTGCAAGTATACACGACGCAAGTAATATAGTGATACGAAGTATCGAATATCGTCTCCACAGGGACTAGAAATACTTCTAACTTTAAAACCCTACACAAGAAAAGAGATAGATTTAATAAAGTGTTTTGAGAATTCTTGAATATAAACTAAAATAGAGAAAGAAATCATATTGATAAAGTAGGCTGGTATTGATTTGTTCAGTAGTGTAGGTGTTGCACTGTTCAGAGGATTTCTGTTGCTTATGTAGTCGAGCCTGTCGCGGTAGCGGTCTGTTGTTGTCACGGCAGCGATCAACAACTCTGTTACTTCAAGTTCAGCAAGAACCCCTGTTGTGGTTTGTCCTATCCTTAGGTCCAAGTTCTGTCGGTGAACACGTCTTGGATGATACCTCCCGACGTGAATCGAAGGATGAACATCGATGTTTGTGAATTCTTCTTTAGCCGCTTAGCCTTGTACCTATCCCTAGGCCAAGATAGTTTAACCATAAACTGGAAAATTGTATTTACTCCTTTCTTATACTTAACTCTTCCGATATTAAGAAAATAGATAACCTCACAATGCTCTCCCGATACTCTTATGAGATGTTGAAACAAGAGTAAATAAACTTAAAGTTTTATTGATTGAACATAAATTCCTAAGAAACAGTTTAACCCTTACAACTACTTTACAAGATCAACCCTTAGCCCCGAGGAAGGTTTAAAACATGATGAAGAAGAGAAAAGCTAGGGTTTATGATGGAAGACGACTAGGAGCTAGGTTCTCCTCCCTTGTCGAAATACAAGCATATATATAGGCCTTGGGTGTAAGCTTTCTTAATGGGCAAGAATACTAGTTTGAATTAAAGTACAATTTATTTAAAGACTAAATCTCTGAATAAACGTCCTTTAGTTCGCCCTATCTTCTTGCTTTGACTTTTTCCTCAAACTTTGGGCAAAGCCTTCCTTGTGCTTCTAGGGTCCAAAAATTATGCTAGTGGTCTACAAAAATCAGGCTTGAATGTGATGCAGACCTTCTATCACCTGGTCCTGTCGCGACAGATGAAAGGCGAAAGCAGCTGTCGGTGTGGCCTTCTTGGGGGAGGTGACAAGTGATGGGGCAGAAACAAGATTTTCTAGAAAAGGAGGAAACTGCACGTTGGGGAAATTAAGTTCAACTTTAATAAATTTTACTGTTGCAGCATGGAAATCCCTCATATACTCCATAAATCCTTGTTGTCGTGCCTCCATTCGTTGCAGCAGGTGGATTATGTGGCTGGAGGAAGTGTCTGCTGGTATTTTAGTTGGCTTAGTCGTGTGCTGTGTCTGATCAGGCTCTGTCGGGTCAGGTTCTGTCGCAGGCTCTGTCGTGGAAGAAGGGTCAAAGTATGCCATTGGTGTGGCTGCCTTGAGTTCCATCATGCTGTAAAGGTTTTGTTGTGTCCAACCCTTGCCTTGGATCTTGACATCCTCTTCAATCTCGAGGACGTTCTTTGCTCTACGTAGGGCTGTGATCAAGTGAGGGAAGAAAAGGGGACCTTTATCTTTCTGTCCGCACTCGAAAATTCCATCGAGAATGTACTTCCCCATGTTGATTTGTCCATTTATAATGGAATGAACAAGGGCCAGCCTTTGTCTATCCACTGTCGTGTTGTGTGATGTGGGCATGAGTCGTTTCTTCACGAAGTGGTTCCATAGCTTGGCAGCAGGTGTGAGTTGAGTCTTTCGAACAGTCCACCGATGTTTTGGATCGTCTTTCCAACTAGTACCTTCAGTGGTGAGGTCTGCTATGATGCTATCGTAGTCTTCTAGAGGATTCAAAGCATTTTTTGGTTAATCCCGGAGAATTTAGGGTTCTTCTTCCAATTCGGGTTATAATTGTTGGAGTTGTAGCCTTTATTCTTATTGTAGTTTCCAACATACATTTCCGTTTCCAGCTGTAGGGGACACTCCTCTGTACTGTGGTTTCCGCTGCAAGTTTCACACATCTCCTCGGCAGAAAATACCACCTTAGATTCGTTCTTCCGCTGTAGGTTTTCAACTACCTTGGTGATGTATGCTAATTGGGTTCTTACTGAGTTGTCAGATTCGTGTTCCTTGACAAATACTCCTCGTCTTCCTCCTCTTTGTTCTGTGGGGAACTGTTCGTCGTTCTTTGCAAACCTTTTCAACACAAGCATTGCATCTTCTGGCTCTTTGTCCAATAACAAACCATTAGCTGCCGAATCTATCCTCATTTGAGTGGGCGCATTGGCAACATTGTAGAATTTGACAACATGGTTCCATACGGGGAATCCGTGCATCAGGCAGTTTCGTAAGAGAGTTGTAAAACGATCTCATGCCTCATGCCTTGGTTCATCATCTTCCTGTTGAAAACTAGCAATTTTGTTATGCAATCTTCAGTTAAAAGAGAAGGATTAAAACGAGAAAGGAACTAACGGCAAAGATCTGCCTTAGTTCTTATTGAACCCGTCGTTAACTTATTCCACCAGGTTTTTGCTCTATCCCTCAATTAATGGGGATAGTCGGAGTCTCAGCACTTCCGGGGGTATTCCTGGCAGTCTAAATGATATACAGATCTCTTGGAATGTTTTCAAATGCTCGCGTGTATCCTCTGTAGTAGAACAACCAAATTGTCCGACTGAATTTAACATGCTGAACATCACAGGTTTTAGTTCGAAGTGTTCAGCTTCCACGTTTGGTAGTGTAGTTTGCAGTTCAACTTGATCATTGTCCATATACTCTCGGTATGTCTGTCATGCTGCCGGGGCAGCAGGAGCTTGCCGGTTGTCTTGAGCATTAGCAGGAGGAATAACATCAAACCTGGGGTTGTTGTAATTGTTGTTGTTACCTACCCCAACACCTTGTCCTTCGTTTTCCATTGCTTCAATTCTTTCATCAAGATAGCGGTTTCTCTGTATCAGGAGTCGGGCTTGGTTCCTGAGATGGTACGTACGGTCGATTTCCGGGTCTAGTTCGTATTTAGGATTTGTACCATGTCTCGATCTGCGCATAAGCAAGAGAAGAAAACCTTGTGAAAAGGACAGGGAAATATAACAACCAGAAATAGAGAAGAAATAAAAATAAAAATAAAAAGTGCAGTAATTAAAGGTATAGGTATGTTGCCAATCCCTGGCAAAAGTCCTCAAAAACTTGTTGCGTGTAAATAAGACTATCGCAGTTGAGTGCAAGTATACACGACGAAAGTAATATAGTGATACAAAGTATCAGATATCGTCTCCAGAGGGACTAGAAATATTTCTAACTTTAAAACTCTGCACAAGAAAAGAGATAGATTTAATAAAGTGTTTTGATAATTCTTGAATATAAACTAAAATAGAGAAAGAAATCGGATTGATAAAGTAGGCTGGTATTGATTTGTTCAGTAGTGCAGGTGTTGAACTGTTCAGAGGACTTTTGTTGCTTATGTCGTCGAGCCTGTCACGGCAGCGGTTTGCTGTTGTCGCGGCAACGATCAACAACTCTGTTACTTCAAGTTTGGCAGGAACCCCTATTGTGACTTTTCCTATCCCTAGGTCCAAATTATGTCGGCGAACACGTCTTGGATGATACCTCCCGGCATGAATCGAAGGATGAACATCGATGTTTGTGAATTCTTCTTTAGCCGCTTAACCTTGTACCTATCCCTAGGCCAAGATAGTTTAACCATAAACTGGAAAACTGTATTTACTCCTTTCTTATACTTAACTCTCCCGATATTAAGTAAATAGATAACCTCACAATGCTCTCCCGATACTCTTATGAGATGTTGAAACCAGAGTAAATAAACTTGAAGTTTTATTGATTGAAGAGAAATTCCTAAGAAACAGTTTAACCCTTACAACTACTTTACAAGATCAACCCTTAGCCTTGGGGAAGGTTTAGAACATGAGGAAGAAGAGAAAAGCTAGGGTTTATGATGGAAGACGGCTAGGAGCTAGGTTCTCCTCCCTTGTCAAAATACAAGCATATATATAAGCCTTGGGTGTAAGTTTTCTCAATGGCCAAGAATACTAGTTTGAATTAAAGTATAGTTTATTTAAAGACTAAATCTCTGAATAAACGTCCTTTAGTTCGCCCTATCTTCTTGCTTTGACTTTCTCCTCAAACTTTGGGCAAAGCCTTCCTTGTGCTTCTGGGGTCCAAATATTATGCGAGTGGTCTACAAAAATCAGGCTTGAAATCCTTTATCAGTCGAACTCCACTTCGCATTTTCCATCTCTATTGTCTTCACTGTCGCCACTTCTGTCACGGCATCTGCACGACAGTGATGTATGAGGCAGTTCTCTTCAACCCTTCACTCTAGCTCTGTAGTTATCTTCTATTCCTCTACTACCCTAGATGCTTCCATGACAGGTACCTACAAGAATTGACCAAAATTAGCAGTATCTATGCAAAATTATCTATCTGTGATGTTTATGAAAATTCTATTCTAAAGTGCAACTAAATATGCTTGAGTGCATCAATAATATGGATAAATGATGGTTAAAATATAGAACATTTATGCACTCAACAGAGAACATGAAACAAATTCATCATAAGCTTATCGTGAATCATTGAGTTGATGAGAGAACATGATTTGGAGGTTAATCAAAAGAAGTGAATTTGTGAAATCCACTTAAAAGTAGTTTAGAAAGCAATTTACGGATTTCAAAAAGAATTGTACAAGTCTATAGAAAAATGAAATTATATATATATATATAAAAACTTGTTCTTGTCGCAAACTACATTATAAGTAATTTTCCTTGAAATTTTCTAAAACTTTCAAATAAAAAAATTAAGTTGTTCAAGAGATAACCATTCATGCTCTTGTATCATTTCAAGTTAAAAGCTATTATACGTTCAGACTCATGGCGTTTCAGGGGCGATCTCTAAGAAAAACGCAAAAAAAAACCGCAAGGATCGCAGCACAGATCTCAGGATCAACGTTGTTGGACACTTTTCATTTCCAATTTACCATTACAACTACACTGGAAAGGGATCTGGCAGGTGTTCGATCGACATGGGGTTGTTGTGGATGTATTCGTACCGAAGAAAAAGGCAAGAGACGGATTCAGATTTGGATTTGTGCGGATGAAAACAATGGCAGATGCCGATAGAGTAATTGATGTGACCATAACCAGAAAGAATTCCAATGAATTTCCTAGGGGGCCTATGATTCGTGCAAGAGCTAAAATGATTCAAGATGTTGTGGAAAGTTTGCTTTGCCAATGCTGGAAAATGAATGAAGAAATGACAGCAACAATTAGATCTTGCAACGTTTTGAGTTTGTTGGAAAGTTGAAATAAGTTGCATAAGAATTTGCATGAGTAGTTGCATAATAGTTCATTCATTCCACGAGAATAAATATGCTTGTTGTTGCATTTATGCAAGAACTTCATTTATGAAAATACTTCACTTATGTATGTGTTTCATTTAAGCATGTAGGTTCATTAATTAAACTAGTTCATTCATTGAACTTGTTCAATTAATTCTTTAAGTTTGCATAACATTTTTATCATATTTTGATTAATATTTTATGTGTTTTTTAGTGTCATTACACGTTTGGATTAAGATGGAAACAATTGAAGACTTTTCATCTTCTTCAAGGAGACATGCCATCTTTATCACCATTTAAAGAGAGAGTCTTTTTGAATTCCATGGAGGATGAAGCATTTAGAAGACTTTATTATGATTTTATTCAGCCAATAAAGTTGACAAATAAAGAAAGGAAGTGGAAGAGACACATGCACTTAGATGCAAACATGGGCAGATTCATTCCAAGTCATCTACATGCACTTTTAGGAGCCAAGCAAAGGGAATATCAAAGGATCCATCACTTGGACGTGTATAAGCCTTCATTCAAGCCTTATTATGTCCAAAATCATTCTAAATTACACAAATGGCCGACCACACTTGATAGGATTGAAGACAAACTATTGAATGTCATAAATTGGAGCCTTAATGCATTGCTTTGTCCATTCAAATTCTAGGCTGCCATGTACTATAAATAGGATGTTCATTTGCCTTTGTAAGGGACCTTTTTTTGATGAAAATATATGAGTGTGTTCTCTTCATTGTTCTTTAAGAACTTTATCGGCTTTCAAGCTAGTCTTGTGGCAAATTTTCCCTTTTCATTCCATTCTATTTATAGCATTGGTTCCTAGCTTTCTAGCTAGCGGGTCACGTTCCACCATTCCACCATCACTTCCATTTGATTATATTGTTGGTTCTTAGCTCAATTATAGCTAAAGGGTCACAATCCAACCTTCTTCCATCATTTCACAAAGCGTAAGAACGTGTAAGGTTTGGGTAAACATTCACTATCTTGTTGGTTCTTCCTTCTTCCACACTGATTCTATTCCATATATCCATATCAACTTCTATCCAATTTCCCCATACATTTATCTTTCAAACCATAATCACCAACCATTCCAGCACCTATTACAACAACTTTCACCATCTTCATTCCATATACATCACTTCCACACTCAAGTTTCAAGTTTGCAACTTCATACTAGAATCACGATCGGGCAACATCACATCCGAATTCGGTCATCACGCAACCGGATACGTATCAGTAATTGAACGCTTCGATGGTT